>BDMV01000010.1:669876-720546 GCA_008326285.1 Oryza officinalis | reverse complement strand
CGTTGATCTTCTCTGGATTTGCCTCAATGCCGCGATGTGATATCATGAAACCGAGCAGCTTTCCTGATGGCACACCGAAGGTACACTTCTCCGGGTTCAACTTCATTCTGAAGGCCCGAATGTTCGCAAAGGTTTCTTCTAAGTCGGCAATCAGGTCTTCCTTCTGCTTGGTCTTGATGACGACATCGTCGACATAGGCTTTCACATTTTTCCCGATCTGGGTCTGAAGGCACCTCTGGATCATGCGCTGATAGGTGGCCCCGGCGTTTTACAGGCCAAAAGGCATCGTGATGTAGCAATAAGCTCCAAACGGGGTGATGAAAGACGTCTTCAGGCAGTCGGATTCCTTCAAACTGATCTGGTGATAACCCGAGTAACAATCCAAAAAGCTCAGAAGCTCACAGCCGGCTATTGAGTCGACGACTTGGTCTATTCGAGGTAGTCCAAAAGGATCTTTGGGGCAAGCTTTGTTGAGATCGGTGTAGTCCACACACATGCGCCATTGCCCTGTCTTCTTCCGGACAAGAACTGGGTTGGCTAGCCAATCGGGATGGTAAACCTCTTTGATGAACCCGGCAGCTAAGAGTTTGGCGAGTTCCTCCTTGATGGCATCCTTTCGGTCTTGAGCGAAACGGCACAATCGTTGTTTTGTAGGTTTAGCGTCATCTTTGACGTTTAAAGAGTGCTCGATCACCTCCCTAGGAATACCCGGCATGTCAGATGGTTTCCAAGCAAAAATATCTTTATTATTCTGAAGAAAGGTGACGAGCGCGCTTTCCTATTTAGGATCTAGATCTGCGCCTATTACAGCAGTTTTAGAAGAATCAGATGGATCAAGGGGGACTTTCTTAGTTTTGGCGTCGCCGTCTCCCGACTTGGCGATCTTCTTGGTAGGGACTTCACCTTCTCCAGATGTTGATGCAGCGAGTCGGACCTCTAATTGGCTGCGTAGTCTCTCGCGAGACTGGGCCATGTCGCAGCTTTCTTTGTCGCAAGTCAAGGCTTGTTTGACGTCGCTGCGCAGGGTGATGACTCCATTGGGCCCGGGCATTTTCATGATGAGGTAGGTATAATGTGGTACTGCCATGAACTTAGCGAGCGCCGGTCTTCCGATGATCGCGTGGTAGGCTGCTTCGAAGTCGGCGACCTCAAAAGTGATGTTCTCCGTCCGAAAGTTCTCCCGAACCCTGAAGGTGACTGGAAGAGTAATGCGCCCGAGTGGCGTGGATGACAGCCACGGGATGACTCCATGAAAGGGAGCTGAACTCGGCTTCAACTCGGATCTTGGAATCTGCATTTCGTCTAGTGTCTTGGCAAATAGGATGTTGAGAGCACTACCGCCATCGATGAGGACGCGCTTGAGTTTGATGTTGCGAACCACCGGGTCTAGTACCAGGGGATACCGCCCCTGGTGAACCACTCGGTCAGGGTGATCCGAGCGGTTAAACGTGATAGCCACCTCCGACCATCGTAGATAATGCGGGACTTCAAGTTGCGCGGTGTTGACTTCGCGATCAGTCAGCTTTTGCTTCCTCTTGGACTCATACGCCTGCGGTCCCCCGAAGATGTGATTTAGCTCGCCTACAGGGTCTTGGAAGGGCTCTGTGTTGCTAACCGGGTCGCTCCTCTTGGTGCCCGATGGGTCGGCTTCATCAGCCGGCTTTTGTCGTAGTTGTGCCGCGTATTGCTCAGCGAACTGTTTGTAGATGAAGCAATCCTTTGCCGCATGCTTGTGGTTTGGATGGTGCGTGCACTGAGCATTCATGATTTTGTCGTAGGCAGCGACTCGGGGACGTTGTTGCTGGTAGTTTGATGTCGTGGCGACCAGATCCTCGGGCTTGCGCTTGCGATCCTTTTGGCCCCCGTTGTTGTTGCCGTTGTCCTTCTTAGGACGCCAGCTGCTTCCGGATGGCTTGTCGTCCCTCTTGTCGTGTCAGTCTTGTCGCGAGGCCTTGATTGCGTCGTCAGATTTGGCGTAGGAGTTTGCCGTCTCGAACATTTGCTTGACCGTCTTCGGTGGCTTGCGCCCAAACTTGCCAATAAGCAGCTCGTCATGAACGCCTTTCTGGAATGCAGCAATAATGACGTCATCGGTGATGTTGGGAATCTTGTTTCGTTTCTCCGAAAAGCGTTGAATGTAGTCCTTCAACGATTCGTCCGGCTTCTGAATGACGTTGTAAAGGTCAAAATGGGTCCCAGGTCTTTCAAAAGTACCCTGGAAGTTGGCGATGAAGTGGTCCCGAAGCTCACTCCACGAGTCGATCGAGCCTCTTGGCAAACTCGTGAGCCAGTTCCTGGCTGTGTCGACGAGAGCGACGGGCAGGTAGTTGGCCATAGCCTTGCTGTCTCCTCCTGCTGCGCGGATGGCGAGGGTGTACACAGTTAGCCAGGACTCGGGGTCGGTCTTACCGTCATACTTATCAATCCCGGTAGGTTTAAAACCACTCGGCCAGTCCACTCGACGCAGGTTCCTGGTGAAAGCGGGCACTCCATCATCGTAGTCGTCGGGTGATTTCCTTCTGTCTTTAGAAGAGCGCCGTTCACGTTCCCGGTAGCGTCGGTCGAGTACCTCCCGCAGATCACTCGGCGGGGGCCTTCGCGGGCTGCTTTGGTGGTTGGAGTTGTAGCGACGATTCCGGTCGTGGACGGGTTGTCGGCTGTGTTCTCTTTCGTGAGAGTCAGCCGTATGAACTCGTGGCCTCCATACCGCCTCATGGCGAGGGTCTTTAGATCTGACTGGTGTCTTGCTTTGCTCGGGTCTCTTGTAGTCCTTGGACCGCAGTGGCGGCAGTCGGCTTCTGTCCGGTGTTTCAGCAACGGACTCAGTCGGCCTTCGCGCGGAGCTAGAAGGATGGCCGTTGGCCATAGCTGCGACAATGGTCTTGATCTTGTCCAGGAGCGGCATCACCGCAGCCGGCGCCACTTCTATGACGGTGTCGATGAGGGTGAGGGCAGCAACGGCGTTTTGTTGGGGCGTCTGGAAGATATTGGCATTGTCGACTCGCGTCTGCATTATGGCCTCGCGGGCTGAGCGCCCAGTCGCCCTCAGGTCTCGTTTCTTTTTGTCGGCTTCTTGCTTCTTCCTGAGCTCCTCCTCCTCCTTGCGCTTACTCTCCTCCTCCGCACGCTTGCGCTCTTGCTCCAGCTTGGCTCGTTCCTCCTCCACGCGCTTGCGCTCTTGCTCAAGCTTAGCCCGTTCCTCCTCCGCGATCCTCCGGGCCACGGCCGAGTCGGTCTCAGCTACTTCGGCCATGAGAACGTTGAGAAGGTCTGGATCGTAGTCGTCTTTATCTGCGTCGTAGCTATTGATTTCATCCGTGGAGATGTCGTAGAGGTCGTCGAAGTCGGTGGAGCTCATATGTTTGTCGATATCTGTGGATGAGTACGACCCGAGTCGTTCGAGTATGACCGCGACCTCTCGTGAGGCCGAGGGACAGCATGAAGGCGATGATGACTCAGAAGATTCAGAAGGTTCTCCCGAGTGGATCAGATCCAACTCAGAAGACAAGAGATTATGATAGATTTTAGCGTCATCCGGTAATCCGAGCGGCGCCAAGGAACTTTCCCTCCTCGACTGGTTCGAAGCCGAGTCGAGAAGAGAGAGCTTACCGAATTTGTCGGTGACGAAGTCGAGTCCGCCGAAGCGAAGCGCCTGCCCAAGGGCGAAGACGAAGTCGGCGAAGCTTGATGGAGATCCCATTGCGCTCGTTGGCGAGATATCGAAGAAGAACTTGACGCGGAGCCCCTACCTGGCGCGCCAACTGTCGAAACTTGGTTTCGGCAATATCAATCTGGGGGTAGCAGTCAAGCGCCAAACACAATGGGTTGGTCGGGACAAAGGTTTAGACAGGTTCAGGCCCTCTCTGACGAGAGGTAATACCCTACTCCTGTTTTGGGGATTTGATCCGCCGAGTGTTTATTGATCTCTTGATCTCTTTCAATAGGAGCTCTCGCAAGTCTTCTATTTGTCCGTGTATTTTTCTGTGTGCCCCTCGAGGGACACCCTACCCTCCTTATATAGTCTCGGAGGGTGGGTTTACAAGTCGGAGACCTATTCTATTCTAAGTCGGACTCCTTAATCATACCAACTATAAACTATGGGCTGTTACCTTATCTCAATGGTAACGTAACACCCAAGTCATAGCCGGTTTACATAATCATAAAGCATAACCTATCCCTTATAGTAAGTCGGATAAGCTATCCGCGAGGGTATCCGGTGCCCATAATCTCCACAAGTTTGATGTTGCAAACCACCGGGTCTAGTACCAGGGGATACCGCCCCGGGTGAACCACTCCGTCAGGGTGATCCGAGCGGTTAAACGTGATAGCCACCTCCGACCATCCTAGATAATGCGGGACTTCAGGTTGCGCGGTGTTGACTTCGCGATCAGTCAGCTTTTGCTTCCTCTTGGACTCGTACGCCTGCGGTCCCCCGAAGATGTGGTTTAGCTCGCCCACGGGGTCTTGGAAGGGCTCTGTGTTGCTAACCGGGTCGTTCCTCTTGGTGCCCAATGGGCCGGCTTCGTCAGCCGGCTTTTGTCATAGTTGTGCCGCGTATTGCTCAGCGAACTGTTTGTAGATGAAGCAATCCTTTGCCGCATGCTTGTGGTTTGGATGGTGCATGCACTGAGCGTTCATGATTTTGTCGTAGGCAGCGAATCGGGGACGCTGTTGCTGGTAGTTTGATGTCGTGGTGACCAGATCCTCGGGCTTGCGCTTGTGATCCTTTTGGCCCCCGTTGTTGTTGCCGTTGTCCTTCTTAGGACGCCAGCTGCTTCCGGATGGATTGTCGTCCCTCTTGTCGTGCCGGTCTTATCGCGAGGCCTTGATTGCGTCATCAGATTTGGCGTAGGAGTTTGCCGTCTCGAACATTTGCTTGACCGTCTTCGGTGGCTTGGTCGGGACGAAGGTTTAGACAGGTTCAGGCCCTCTCTAACGAGAGGTAATACCCGACTCCTGTTTCGGGGATTCGATCCGCCGAGTGTTTATTGATCTCTTGATCTCTTTTAATAGGGGCTCTCGCAAGTTTTCTGTTTGTCCGTGTATTTTTCGTGTGTCCCTCAAGGGACGACCTACCCTCCTTATATAGTCCCAGAGGGTGGGTTTACATGTCGGAGACCTATTCTATTCTAAGTCAGACTCCTCAATCTTACCAACTATAGACTATGGGCCATTACCTTATCTCAATGGTAACGTAATACCCAAGTCATAGCCGGTTTACATAATCATGGAGCGCAACCTATCCCCTATGGTAAGTCGGATAAGCAAGCCGTGAGGGTATCCGGTACCCATAATGTCCACAGTCGTCGACCGCGTGCCTCATGTAGGTGCCTTGGAAATTTGCGACGAACTGCTTCCAAAGATCCACCTAGGAAGATATCGAGTTTCGAGGAAGATGAACAAGTAATGACCGAGCAGATCCCTTCAACGCCGCGGGCAAATAATTTACAAATGCGTTGTGGTCTGCGTCGGTGGCATATAGAACAGTAGAGTAGACGTGCAAGAACTCCTCTAGATCTGTGCTCCCGTTGAACTTCTCGACTGCCGCGAGATGGAATTTCGGGGGCCAATTTACTTCTCGAAGGGAAGGCTTAAAGGCCCTACATCCGCCCCCAGGTAGAAAGGGTGGCTGGCGACCACGGCAGCTGCGTGAACCACTCCGAGAGGACGATAAAGAAGATGACAAGGGATCCCCGTAGTTGGGCGTGCGATCACAACGTCGATGGTCGTGGCTTCAGACATGTCTTGGGTTCGGAGTTCGAGAGTCATCATCTTCGTCGCATCCGCTGTCACCTCGGCGTAATAGGATCTTGGTGACCGCGGGCTGGGTTACAATTTGGGATGTTGTCCCGACGACTGCCCCTTCGCTGAGGATCTTAGGGTTGTTGGCATTCATTATTGTGCTGATCCTGTTGTTGTCGCCTTCGGCCGTTTAGTTGTTCACGGAGATCGCGTGCATGTTGTCGGAGGGCGCCTGTTTAGCCCGTCGTTGTGGCGAGGCGTTCTCAGGGAGGCGAGGTTCACCGTTCCGAGGGACATTGGGAGCAACAATGTTCTCGGCGACCTCATCAATCTAAGGAGGAAACGGCGGAGGCAACGGACCAGTTGTCGCCGCAAAGGCAGAGTTAAGATTAGTGATAGTGGACTCCATTCTCTTTAACCACGCGTCCGCCTCCGGAAGGGTTACTAGCTCGAAGGGAGGTTGTCGAAGTAGATTGTTGACGACGGTAAAGTGCTCGGCGAAAGTGTGAACAGGCTCCGAGCGAGAAGGGGTTGTGCCTCGAGATCGAATGAACTCACCTTCCTCTGTGGAAGCACGTGGTGTGCGGTCATCTACACCCTTGTCTTTGATCTTGATGTTGACCACATTCACATCGTGAGGAGAACTTGAATCGGAGGATTCCAAATCGTCCAGGCCATGAAGGACAAATGGTTCGTCGGGATCGATTCCGATGAATCCCACCATACGATCTGTATGGTTGTCGTCCATGGACGTCGCACAAGATCGATCTCTACGAGCATGGATCAGACAACATGGAACTCGGGTGATCGGTTCCGCAAGCTTTAAGAACATCTTGCAGCTTGTTAGGGGGTGACTCTTAGTCTTGTGGATCGGACACCACGCCTTGTATGGAAAAGTATGCTGAATCCCTCGCTCTTCGCAGGCGTCGAGTTTAACTTTTGCTTGGATGATGACGCGACATCCAGCCAGCGGATGACTGGAAGTCTTGTGGATCGGACACCATGCACCATCTTTGACAGTATATTTCCTTATCAGCACACACTTACCGGTCGAAGCCGACGATTGGGCTGCCTTAGGGCTTCCGTTGACAAATTGGTGTTTCGGCGCATCGTTCTCGGATCAAACCGGAGAGGCGGCCGGTGAATTCGACGTATTTGCCTGTGCTGTTGTTGTGGCCTCGCTCTCGGCATCTGCTAAGAGGGGCGAGATCGAGACAGCGGCAAAAACTGGGAAGACGATGGAGCTGACTTAGACCATGGCAAAGGCTAGCTGGATTGGATCTCCTCGGCCAGGTTGGTTGTAGAAGTCCTCATCGGCAGATCTTGTTCTTGAACTCATCTCGTCATAACCTTGAAGCACCAAGCCCCCTACCTAACACGCCATTATCAACGGGTTGTACGTTGACCAAGGTATTTGTAGAGTATGGGGATCGTTGGAACCAAGGTATTCATGAGAATCGATCAAGCAAACAAGAGAAAGAGATTTATACTGGTTTAGGCCCTCAAAATGAGTAATAATCCTACTCCATTTATATTGATTATTATCGGAAAAAACACTCAGAATATAATAAAGGATAGAACAACTGACTGATTTCGTCGATTGAAGTTATCGAGAGTGGCCCGGCGAGATCTATTCAGCGAATGTGGCAAAGAATTCCTCCGGATTGTTTCTGGGCGTAGATTTTGGTTGGTTTTGTTCCTGATTACCCCCCTCCCTCTTGACCACAGGAGCCTTGTTTATATAGCAGAGATCAGCCCCTTCTCCAAGTAGAACTCGAAGAAGTAGAACGGAATACGGTTCAAGGAAACCTTATCTTCCCTGACTAAGACTCTGACACCTTCTATTCCGGAAAGATAATTTCCTTCTCTTTCAACCATATTTCTTTGATTAAAGGATACCTTGTCATACACTATCGGGTATATGGTTCCACCGTATTTCATTAACTCGTGTATAGGAGGTATGCAAATGATTTTACCGACATCCTTCAACTGCTTATCCGAGAACAACCATTGTCAAACTCATCAGACCGTCCTCGGATGCCGAGAAGGTATAGAGCAGGCGACACGGTTGCCCCGAACCCGAAGACTCGATGTGGGCCAGTCATTTCAATTGAAGTCAAAAAATCCCAACGGTTATAAACAAATTGGCTAAAACCCCGGCAATGATCTCTTCGTCTTCTTCGAAATTCGAACCGTCGGATGGGACCTTATAAAATCTACTTCTGAGATCCATTTGGGTTCCGTTTGCCAAAGCAAAAAACCCCCCAAACTTCTCCCCTGCGTCTCCAATCTCCATCGCCTCAATATGCAAAAAACCCTAAACCATAGCATCCCTCAATCCCTTTCATCGATCCTTTGATAAATCTTGGGCAAATGATTACGCTAGTCTTTTTCATCCAATGTGGTTTTCTTGTTCCTCCTTTCGAGTTTCTATCTTTGCTTCTTGATTTCTACGGAATCCACCCCCTTCACCTCAACCCAAACTCCATTGCCTTCTTGAGCATCTTTACCCATCTATGCGAGGCGTACCTTGGGGTACAACCTTTTCTAGAGGTATTTCATTAACCTGTGTATAGGAGGTATGCTTTATCCTTGACACTGACAATATATATATATATAGTGCACTATGATCATTGGATTCATAACAAGTGTCGATCTCTAATTTATCCATAAAAATTGTATATATTTACATGACTATATATCGTTCAATATTATTAATCTATATAACATTCTATATTATGCTTAGCAAAAACATCTTTCCAGTTCATTAAAAAACTAGTCAAGTACCTTATATAAATGCAATATCATTACCAAAGATAATAATTATTATTTACTCATGTAAAAACATAGATAATATATATTACGGAGCACACACACATGAGCTTCGAGAAAACAAGAAGAAGATGAAACAATGGAAGAATATAGGGTTAAAGTTTTTGTTTCACGTTGTATTACGGCGAAGAACAAATTTAATAACATTAGTATATTATCAATTAATATGAGTATATACCATACCATGGATGTGAGCAACTTTTCCCCTCGTGTGTTTGGGCTAGTGACTAACCTTTCCTTTTTCTTACCTTTCCTCAAAGTTCTCCTAACATGTTTAAGTAAGAAATATTTTGTTTTGAATGAAATAAAGAAACTATTTGACTACATTATTTTATAGAGAGAATCCATTATGTGCCATTGACTTTGTCGTCATTCTATAATATGCCACTAAGGTTATCAAGTTCTACGTTATGCCATCATATTTTGCTTAACTTCTATAATATACCATCATTGTCCAATTAATCTCCGTTAATACTGTATAATTTTGTCCTAATGACCGAAATACCCCTAGAACAAAATTTCAAAATTTGGCCAAAAATTCCAAAATATCATACTGTAAACTATCACAGAAGTTGCCTATCTCAAACTTCGAAAGTTTTACAATATGATATTTAGGAATTTTTATCAAAATTTGGAAGTTTTCGTCTTAGGGGTATTTCGATCGTTAGGAGAACATTGTACAGTACTAACGGAGGCTAATTGGACGGCACTGGATGGCACTGATATATTATTGTTAACAGCAGATTTTCGTAATCTACTCCGAGAGGAAAGAGAAAACCGATGCAGAGAAGAAGGGGCGTTCTTAGTCGAATCGGTTACTTTATCGGACCAAGCCAGAGTCGGATCCAATTCCGTATCAGACTCAGCATCGTATCAGATCAGGTGGAGTGCTGACAGAGGGACCGTATCGGCTGATACGAGTTCAATACGGCCATTGGCCGATGGAGTAGGAAGCTGATAGAGTCAGCATGGGCTTGGTTTGGGCTCGAGATAAGCTTCAAGGAGATTGCCACATAGAGATAAGGCTCGGTTTTAGGCAATCATATCTCTTTAACTAGGCAGTTAGAGTAGATTTAATCTAATCGATGACAAGAGTCCGCCATAAGGACTTGTTTTTTAAGTTGTAGATAAAATCGTGTCTTATCTGGACAATGTTGTAATCTCAAGTATAAATATCCCGGTAGTTTGTACATAGAAATGCTCTCAATCAATTCAACAACAATTTAACATAATCTACTTTCGGCGCATCGCCAACCCTCGCAAGAGGTTAACTTCCGGCAAGCTCTTGTTTCTCCAGAGTAGAGGTAAGAACTCGTACCCGACGATCTACATCGTCGGGGCTAGCGTATCGCTTTAGACACGTTAAGCCCTGACGATGTGATCGTCGTTTATCATGTTTTGGTTAATCTTGATGTGGTTCTCTAATTCTATCTCGCCAGCGATTAACTCATTTTAGGGTTTATTGCCGACGGTGGTCGAATTAGCTTGCTCGTCTAGATCATCTAAGGCATCTACCATCCCCAAAAGCGATCGACGGCTTGATTTTCTTTGTGTTAACTCTCGATCTACACTTTGAGTTGCTATCGACCTTAGTCGTGTTTCGAGATTTAATTCAAAGCCTGTCTGCGATCGTAATTAAGGATAGCACCGGGGTTTCAGCCGGTCTTACCTAATGCATGTAATTATTTCATGTCTGTGCATGTATTTGCCACTTGTACGAGTGGATCGATAGATATAAATATATTTATTACTAGGTATTCTTAGGACTTCTCTGCGATTGGTATATTTATATCGGCCGATTGGTTTGTACAAGTTTACACTAGAGTATTAGCTAGTGTATTTATCTTCATGCGTCTCTTCATCGGCCGATTCCATTAAATTGCCACACACACATTAATAAAGGCCGATGGGATTAGATCTATTTACCAATCTTATTTTGTTATAACCTCAAGTAGGCCGATATAGCTTTGCCCTATCGGCTGGGCTCCCACGATGCAACATCGGCCTATCGGCCGATCGACCATCATTTCTAATGTGGTTTACTTGTTTATTTTTGTTGATGTAGAATCAAATGTGTTTGATTATCATTTTATGTGATGAAACATTGGTGGCTTGCGACATTTTATGTGTGTAATATTGGTTTATTGTGATGATATTTCATGTGATTATATATGATTGATTTTATGAAGAGATGTGCGGATTTGACCTGATGGTCAGACCGACCAGGCACGGCCGGTCAGACCGCAGGTATGTGCGCGGTCAGACCGGCTGGCCCGCGGTCTGACCGGGAGGTTACCTGTTCGCTTTTGGTTTCGGTTTATCTTTTCGGTTACGGATTGTTTCTTCGTGGATTTGACTTCTAGATGGTTGTTAACGGTGAAATCTGATAATCGACTTGGAAAGAAAAGGGGAAACCGAAGCAGAGAAGACAGATTGAATTGGAGTCAGACCAGGCTTCGTATCGGACCCAGTAACTGTATCGGACTGTGGATGTGTTGCCATAAAGAGCGTATCAGCCGATACGGATTCGATGTTAACGTGGGCCGATACGGGTTGTGAGTTGATAGTGTCAACGTGAGCTTGGTCTGGGCCCGGAATAAGCTCCAAGGAAGTTGCCAAATAGAGATAAAGCTCGGTTTTAGGCAGTTTATCTTGTGAATTAAGTAGTTTAGATCTAATCTGTGGCTTAAGTCTGCCGCAAGGACTTGTTTGTTAGTTGTAGATAAGATCTTGCCCTACAAGGGTTCTGTTGTAACCTCGGGTATAAATATCCCGATAGTTTGTACATAGAGACGCTCTCAATCAATCATACAATCAAACTAATCTACTTTCGGCGCATCGCCAACCCTCGCAAGAGACTGACTTCTGACGAGTTCTTGTTTCCCAAGAGCAAGGTAAGAACTCGTACCCGACGATTTACATCGTCGGGGCTAGCGTGTCGCTTTAGGCACATTAAGCCCTGATAATGTGATCGTCGTTTATCGTGTGTTAGCTAATCTTGACGCGGTCTTCTGATTCTGTCCCGTCAGCAGTTAACTCGTTTTAGGGTTTATTGCCAATGATGGTTGAATCAGTTTGCTCGTTTAGATTATCTAAGGCATTTACCATCCCCAAAAGCAATCGACGGCTTGATTTTCTTTGTGTTAAGTCTCGATTCATACTTTGAGTTGCTATCGACCTTAGTCCTGTTTCGAGATCTGACACGAAGCCTGTTTTCGATTGTAATTAAGGATAGCGCCGGGGTTTCAGCCGGTCTTATCTAATGCATGTGATTATTTATGTTCTTGCATGTGTTTGCCACTTATACATGTGGATCGACGAATATAAACATATCGGTCACAGAGTGTTTTTAAAGACTTCTTTGTGGTTGGTGTATTTAAGTTAGCCGATTGATTTGTATAAGTTTACACTAGAGTAATAGCTAGTGTAGTTATCCTCATGAAACCCTCATCGGCTAATTCCATTAATTTGTCACACGCTTTTGGCATGGGCCGATGAGATTAGATCTCTTCAATTTGCTTATTATATTGAGTAAGCCGATACAGCTTTGCCCTATCGGCTGGGCTATAACAATGTGACATCGACCCATCGGCCGATCGACCATTGTTTTCTGACATGGTTTACTTGTTTCTTGTTGATTGCAGATCAAATCAACTGGCACGCTTTGCGCACGACTAGACAAGCCAATTTGGACCTGCATTGGAGTTAAGCAGATCTCCCAGGCCACCGTGGAAACGTAGAGCCCGTCTTTTGTTGCGAGGCGGGTCTAAATTCTGCGCCAACACGCTTTTGGCGTGCCCGGTGGGACCAAACAACACAAACCCGGCAACAACAACAAGATCTCCTCAAGATGTCGAAGCAGGTGGAGATTTCCGAGGAGAACATCGTCCCTGTGACCGCCGACCAGCTCAATGCAGAGCAGAAGGCTGAGATGGAAAATCTGGTCGAGCAGTTCCAGAATATGTACCTGCAAACATATTCTAGGACTCGACAAGGCACCTTGATCCAAAAATCCAAGGTAGTTATGCCGAGTCCCGGAGATGGAGCTGGCACATCGGCGGCGGCACATGACCACGCCGTCAAGACCGAGGATACTGCAGCGCAGACGTTGCATGATAGGATTGACTCCGCAGTTCATTCTGCGCTAGTCAACCAGTCGGGGATTCTGGTGAACACATTGACCAATACAGTCAAATCGATCCTAGATGGGACGATTCACCAGTACAAGCCTCAGGGGCCGATTTTCTTACCGGAAAATAAGTTCCTTGCCTATCGGACCCTGAGGAACGACCTGAGCACGGCTCAGCCAACAGCGCCGATGCCACCCCTATCGGCGCAGCCAACGACAACACTGCCATTGGTCCTTACCAAGCAGACAGGGGGGAGCCCTCAGCATGTCACGGAGGAGCAGTATGCACAATGGACCAAGGGGAAGCAACCAGTGATCGAGCCGATGCAGCAAGTTCATATCAACCAGCCATCGGCCGGACAGTCGCAAGCCCCGGTTTTCAACAATCCTCCACCACAGGCGGTTTACAATACGCCACAGGGCTACCAGCAGCACACCACAGGGCAGTATGGCGTGCAGAACCTTGATCACCATTATCAGCCGTACTCCCCCAGGCAGTATAAAGCAGAGGGTTTGCAACAATCGTATCAGCAATACCTCTCACATCGGCCCGCAGGATACTGGGCCGATATGATAGCCGAAGTGATGCGTGATCAGTTCGGCTTGAAGCCCAAGGAGAACTCTACAGTGTATCGGCACCCGTACCCCGAGGAATTTGACAGAGTGCCATTGCCAGGCCGATACAAGATCTCGGACTTCTCCAAGTTTTCGGGGCAGGACAACGTCTCGACTTGCGAGCATGTAAGCCGATTCCTAGCACAGTGTGGGGAGGCATCGGCTATCGAGGCGTTGAGGGTGAGATTTTTCCCTCTGTCCTTGTCAGGGTCTGCATTTACTTGGTTTTCATCTCTACCCTGCAATTCCATCACAGAATGGATAGATCTGGAGAAACAGTTTCATATGTATTTCTATAACGGCGTACAAGAAATGAAAATGTCCGATCTGACCGCCATTAGGCAACGAGTCGACGAATCGGTCCCGGAGTATATTCAACGATTCAGGGACGTAAGGAACAGATGCTACAGCCTTAGCTTGACCGATTCTCAGCTCGCCGATTTGGCGTTCCAAGGATTATTAGGGCCGATACGCGAGAGGTTCTCCTCGCAGGAATTTGAAAGCCTAGCTCACCTAGCACAACGGGTGTCGGCCCACGAACAACGATTCCAGGAGGCTAAGAAATTTGCAAAAAAGATCAATGCAGTTTATCAGTATGCCTCCGACGACGACGACGAAGAAGATGTTGATGTCGACCTGGCTGAGTGGGCCCGGATGAGGAAGCCGACAAATTGTCAATGGGAAAAAAAGGGCGACAAAGAAGACAAATTCGACTTCGACATCAACAAGGCCGATAAAATATTTAACCTACTGTTGCAAGAAAAGCAAATTCAATTGCCAATAGGTCATGTATTGCCATCGGCCGAGGAGATCAAGAAATGGAGATATTGCAAGTGGCACAACTCTTATTCACACCATACAAATGAATGCAAGATCTTCAAACAACAGATTCAATCGGCCATCGAGCAAGGCAGGATTAAAATCGATGATGCCAAGCGGCCGATGAAGATCGAAGGACACCCGTTCCTAGTCAACATGGTGCGGGCGGACAGGGCCGATGGCAGTGCCCATCGGACCGGCAAGCGACCTTATCAGACCTCTGAGGGCCTGATTAGAAAATACCAGCGAAGGCAGGAAGAACAAGCTCAAGACCACGTCGATCAAGACAACTCTTACGACCCACATTGGGAGTGCGAGTTTTTTCGGTTTTGCTGGAATGAGGGGATGAGGTTGCCATCCATTCAGGAGTGCCCTACGTTCAACGGAGCAGAAAATTATTATCAGGGCAACTCAAGTAGGCAAGCGCATCGGCCGGCCAAGCAAAGGAAATCTGTTCATGAGAGGTTAGGGCCGATGCACTAAGACCAACAGACCGAAGCCGAGGAACAGGCCCAGAACCCTCAATGGTGCCCAAGCGATGTATTCACTAAGACACAAAAACGGCGGGTTCAGAGGCTAAGGAGGAAAGAACAAATCCAAGAGCAACAGGTGGCAATAACCCATCGGCCGGCCAAGACCAAGAAAGAGTGGAGGATAAAATCCACGGTGGTCACGGCCGATGAGGGCACCTCCAATACAGCCCGGGCCTCTGCGGTTTCAAAAGTTAAACGAGCGACATCGGCGCCTGTTAACATGGTTTTTATACTGCCAGCAGAGTACAGCATGCAGGCGGCCGATGAAGCAGTGGCCGACGATGAACAATCTTCGGCTAGGCTACAGTTGTCACCAGATCAAGCCATATTTTACAAGCCAGTTGACGATAACTACAGGCACTTGCGGCCGTTATACATCAAAGGATTCATCAACGGGCGGCCGATGACGAAGATGCTGGTCGACGGCGGCGCGGCGGTCAATTTAATGCCATACACAACCTTCAGGAAGCTTGGAAAGGTACCTGAAGATATAATCAAGACAAACATGGTGTTGAAAGATTTTGGTGGCAACGCGTCCGAGGCGAAGGGGGTCCTAAACGTGGAACTCACCGTGGGCAGCAAGACAATACCCACCACCTTCTTCGTCTTCGACGGAAAGGGTTCCTACAACTTGTTGTTGGGACGGGATTGGATCCACGCAAACTGTTGCGTCCCTTCAACAATGCACCAATGTCTCATGCAATGGCAAGGGGACCAGGTCGAGATCGTGCAGGCCGATCGGTCGGTACACGTGGCCAATGCCGATCTCGCAGTATGGGAGATGGAGGGAATCGACTGCTTGTCCGGGCGAGTCTGGGACGCCGATTTCCTCAAAGTAACTGACTGCGACATCGAGACGATTGAAGATCAAGACAAGCAGTTACTTTAGCAAAGATGTGCCGTCCGCCGTTGAAGATGAACAAGCTAGTCCCTACACAGATGATGCGGTGGACGAGCTCGATAGCAAGTTGAGACAGGGTTTTACGTCAGCCGATGAGCTTGAAGAAGTTGATATAGGAATAGGTGATAGGCCTAGGCCGACGTACGTAAGTGCTAACCTGCCAAAGGAATACAAGAGTAATCTTATAAATCTGTTGAAAGAATTCATGGATTGTTTTGCATGGGAATATCATGAGATGCCAGGATTAAGCCGATCAATTGTAGAACATCAGCTACCAATCAAACCAGGCTATCGGCCGTTTAAACAAGCTCCTAGGAGATTTAAGGCCGATATGCACAAAGCTATCAAGGTAGAGATCACACGACTTTACGATGCCAACTTCATCAGACCTTGCCGATACGCAGAAAGGGTCTCCAACATAGTTCCAGTAATGAAGAAAAATGGCAAGCTTAGGGTATGTATTGACTTCAGAGACTTGAACAAAGCAACACCGAAAGACGAGTACCCTATGCCTCTGGCCGATTTGCTTGTCGATGCCGCGTCTGGGCACAAGGTTATCAGCTTCATGGATGGGAACGCAGGCTACAACCAAATTTTCATGGCTGAAGAAGATGTTCACAAAACAGCCTTCCGATGCCCAGGGGCAATCGGCCTATATGAATGGGTTGTCATGACATTCGGTTTGAAGAATGCCGGAGCTACGTATCAGAGGGCCATGAATTATATTTTTCATGATCTTATCGGCTCTTTGATTGAAGTTTATATTGATGATGTCGTCGTGAAGTCAAGAGAATATGATATGCACCTGACCAATTTACGCAAGGTACTCGAAAGAGCGAGGAAGTATGGTTTAAAAATGAACCCTAACAAGTGTGCCTTTGGCGTATCGGCCAGTCAGTTCCTGGGTTTCTTGGTCCACGAAAGAGGAATCGAGATTACACAGAAGAATATCGATGCTATAAAGAAAATCAAACCTCCGACAAACAAGACCAAGTTACAATCTCTGCTCGGCAAGATCAATTTTGTTCGGCACTTTATATCGAACCTGTCAGGAAGAATAGAGCCGTTCACTCCGTTATTGAAGATAAAAGAGGATGAAGAGTTCATATGGGGTGATAAGCAGCAGAAGGCGCTGGACGACATCAAGGAGTATTTGAGCTCCCCACCAGTTTTAATTCCTCCACAGAAGGGAATTTCGTTCAGGCTGTACCTATCGGCCGATGAGAAGTATATCGGCTCAGTCTTGGTTCAGGACATTGACAGCAAAGAGCGAGTCATTTTCTATCTCAGCAGGAGGTTGCTGGATGCCGAGACAAGGTACACGCCGGTAGAAAAACTCTGTTTGTGCTTATATTTCTCATGTACTAAGTTGAGGCATTATTTACTTTCCAATGAGTGCATTGTGGTAAGTAAGGCCGATGTGATGAAATACATGCTATCGGCCCCCATATTAAAAGGAAGAATTGAGAAGTGGATTTTTGCCTTGACAGAGTTCGACCTACGGTATGAATCGGCTAAAGCGATCAAGGGACAAGCCCTAGCCGATTTTATTGTTCAGCACAGAGATGACTCAATTGCATATTCAGATATTGTGTCATGGACCTTGTATTTCGATGGGTCTGTCTGCAGACATGGATGCGGTATCGGCCTAGTTATCATATCCCCTCGGGGGGCAAGTTTTGAGTTTGCTTTTACTATCAGGCCTTATTATACTAACAATCAAGCAGAGTACGAAGCAGTGCTTAAAGGCTTGCAGTTATTACGAGAAGTCGAGGCCGATTTCGTAGAAATCATTGGTGATTCGCAACTGGTAATCAATCAACTTTCTGAGGCGTATGAATGAAAGAACTATATTCTCAGAGTCTACAACGAGGAGTGCAAGGAGTTGCTACAAGGTTTCAAGATTGTGACGATGAGGCATATACCCAGGAAGCAGAACTTCGAGGCCAATAATTTAGCTCAGGGGGCATCGGGATACCGGCCGATGGCTAAAGATGTCCAGATTCAGATTGCTCTCGTGCATGCCGACGACTGGAGGTTTGACATCATCGAGTATTTGAGGAATCCTTCTCAATCGGCGTCACGAAGAATGAAGTATAAAGTTTTACATTATGTCTTGCTGGACGATGACTTGTATTATCGGACGATTGATGGTGTCTTACTCAAGTGCCTAGGCCTCAAGGAGGCCAAAACTGTTATGAGTGAAGTACATGAAGAGATTTGTGGAACCCATCAATCGGCCCATAAAATGAGATGGCTATTGAAGCGCGTCGGATATTTTTGGCCAACCATGCTAGAGGATTGTTTCAAGTATTATAAAGGATGTCAGGATTGTCAGAAGTTTGGAGCAATTCAAAGAGCACCGACATCGGCTATGCATCCAATCATAAAGCCGTGGCCATTTCGTGGATGGGGAATAGATATGATCGGCCAGATTAACCCGCCATCGAGCAAGGGACACAAATATATCTTGGTGGCTACAGATTATTTCACAAAGTGGGTTGAGGCCGTTCCCCTTAAGAAGGTTGATTCCAAAGATGCAATTCAGTTTGTCAAGGAATATATTATATATCGGTTTGGGTTACCTCAGACAATAACCACCGATCAGGGATCAATCTTCATATCCGAAGAGTTCGTCCAGTTCGCCGACAGCATGGGCATTAAATTATTAAATTCTTCTCCTTACTATGCGCAGGCTAATGGGCAGGCAGAGGCTTCTAATAAGACCTTAATCAAGTTAATCAAGAGGAAAATCGACGAACAGCCGAGGCAATGGCACACAACGCTGGCCGATTCCCTTTGGGCGTATCGGATGGCTTGCCATGGTGCAATTCAAGTGTCTCCGTATCAGTTGGTTTATGGACACGAAGCTGTGCTGTCGTGGGAAACCAACATCGGCTCAAGGACGATTGCCTTGCAAGACGACTTGACAGCCGATGAGTACCATAATCTTATGGTAGATGAGTTAGACGATTTGGCGCATGTCCGATTACGGGCCTTAGAGAAGATCAAACGTGATAAAGATAGAGTGGCTTGTCATTACAACAAAAAAGTTGTCGCCAACTCATTTGAAGAAGGGGATCTTGTATGGAAATTAATAATGCCGATTGGTTCCAGAGATAATAAATTCGGCAAGTGGTCACCTAATTGGGAAGGTCCTTTTCAAATTCATCGCTGTGTTCCTCACAATGCTTATTTGCTCAAGGGGTTGGATGGCGAGATTTATGGACGAGCTCTTAATGGTAAGTACTTAAAGAGATATTATCCCAGCGTCTGGATCGACTCATGATCGGCCCTCCAGCCGATTTATGATTACAGCCGATGTGTTATGCATCGTCTTTAGATGGCCGATACATACTATCGCCCTTAGTTCAAATTTTACAATATGAGCCCTCACCTTCTAAAATTTGGGGGGCATATATATATACAAGCGCGGAATTTTTCAAGGAATTTTTCTGGGAAGTTTTCAAGGAATTTTTCGAGGGATTTTCACGTCGGATTCTTTCAGTTTGAGACTGAATTTGGCTTTCTGGCCGATGAGGTTGATTTCAGTAAGGGGATATTTGTTTGCAAAAAGGATTTTAGAAGTAATATTCAGACTGAAATTTTTACACAGCAGTAAGATCAAATTCGGCTGCATGGCCGATAAGGTTCGTATTTACACAGTACGAGGACAGAATATGCTACGTTACCCTATGAAGTCTGCAATAGCCGCAATGGCTTTGCGGCGAATCTGCTCGATGTCTTCTATAGCCTGGGCATCATCGGCCATCGACCCTGGGATCGGCTTCAGTGATTTGCTTAGGGTCGCAAGGTACTTGGCCGATGCCTTGAGCTTTGCCGTCTGGTCTTCTATGACCTTAGGTGATGCAGCTATTCCGGCTTCGACTTCTTGGATTTCTCGACGTGTCGATTCCAGCTTCGATACCAGCTCTGCCTCGAGGGGACGGAGTTCTTCGAGTTTGTGCTTCAGGGCAATCGGCTCCACCGTTAGCTCGTCCAACTTGGTCTTATCAGCGTTAACCTGAGCCTTGCTAGCGGATAGGGCCGATTCCAGTTGTTCACGCTCTCATCGTTCTGCGAGTCTTTCTTTTGCCTTGTTGAGCTTAAATCGGTATTGCTCCAAGAAGATGGCCGGCGTTAGAATATCCATCAGGTCTTCGGGCAGTTCGTCTTGGATTTCTTGTACCCTGGTTCTGACGGAGGCGCAATCTTCCACCAAACACTCCAACGAGGCCTCTAGCCGATTAGCGATGTCGGTCAGCTGGCTCTTCAGGTCATCAGAGATTGGTGCCTTGGCTGTGCTGGGTAGTTCCTTGTCTTCATCATCAAGAAATTGGCCGATATCAAAGGAGAACATATCGGCTAGGTTCTGCAGATATCAACATGGGTCAAAGTCAGCTTTGTTAAACAGGAACCGGCAGAGAGGGGATTGGAGTAATTTTAATTACCTGTGTTAGAGCATCGGTGGTACTTGCATCGGCCTCCCTTTGCTTTGTCGATTCAGTAGGCGAGGGGGTTGGCCGATGTGGTGAAGGTGATGGAGCCCTAGGCTGAAAAAGCAGGAAATTGGTAAATAGGGTTATGTAAATAGCAAGATAATGCAAAAATCAACTCTTACCGAGACAGTCGGAGAGGGTGGTGGAGAAGGAGAAGGAGTCCTCAATCGTGCCTTGGCTCGTTCGCGCCGTTGTAGAGTGGCTTTCTTGGTTCTGGGTAAAGGGGCCGATCCAGTTATCTCCTTCAACACAGACGACGCCGCAGCCTGAAGAGGATATGAAGTTAAAGTATGACAGTACAAGGGGATTATGTAAACACAAAGAAGAGATTATACTGACCTTGCGAATTGCATGTCTGGTCCTTTTTGGTTGCGGGGCATCATCTTGGTCATCGGCTGGTGGGATCTCAGCAGCTTCGGCCGATGGCTCTTTGGTGGTTTCGGCCGGTGTGTCTTCTTCTTCATATGCATCGGCGGCCGCTGCATCGACTTCCTCCTCCATCACTTGTTTTTCAAAGAATTCTTCCATGGAGGGGTCCAGCTCTTCAAGATCGGCTTGGTCATCAACTTTAATCTTCTTGCTGGATTTTTGGGCTTTGCCCTTGGTTGGCGCTTTCCTCTTGGGGTTTTCTTTAATCATCGGCCCCTGGAGCAATGATGATATCTTCGGGGCAGTAAAGCCGATGATGGATTCCAGGATGGTTGACCCTGATGGAGCTATAGCTGGAGCACAAAAGATTTTCCGTCCACTGTTGCTCACGGATGGAATCGGCCCGTCTGGGACTTGAGGACTGATACCCTGGATAAGCTTTGTCACATAAAATCTGGCCGATTGATGGAAGATGTGGGCGGCCCACTCTTGCCACCATGCCTGGAACCCGATGTGGACAAAAGCGCTTAGGTGCAGCCGGTCGCAGTCGCCGAGATTTGGGAGCTCGATTTCAAACACCTTGCTCATAATCAGCGCTGATGGAACCATGCCTCTGCTTTCTAGGAGCTTATGAAGATACAGGCTGATGGGGAGTTGCCCGAGCCCGCATTGCCTAGCAGCTATCATTGGGTTGTAAAACTCATAGGATAGGCTGGTGCTTCTTCCTTGAAATATGCCTACTGGGAGCAGGCACGGGGTGAGGCCGATCATGAATAACTCCCTCGACTCCATGTCATCATTTATCAAGCTTAGTTGAAGATCATCGGGGAGCTCATAATCTCGGTCCGATGTGTACACGAACATGTCCATTCTGGTTGATGGGGGGCCGGTGAAGAAGCGAATGAACCAGGCTGCCATGTCTTCAGCCGATTGGTCTGTGCCTGGATACACGGAGGCTGCTTCCCCATAGGACATGCATCTTCTGCTCCTGGGATCTTCGTGATCGGCGTATTTTGATGGAAAGCGAGAGTCCGATATAGGTGGCCGATCAACCATGGTGTTGGTGTAAAAGGTTAGCCAGAGCTGAATGAACCACCATTGTCCTCCATGAGCTACAGTCTGTTTTAGCATCAGGTCCTGTGTGGAGATATGGAGCAGCCGATAGACAGCTCCCAGGAGGTATCAGCCCAAAGGGATTTGTTTCTTATCGACCAAAGCCTGAGCCAAGTGTTGACAGTTCGTAGTAGGGCCGCAAGTCGATCCGCAGAAGACAAATCTCTCCAACCATAGTGTCAGGAAGGCTACGTGTTCTCGTTCTAAGACCGATCCTTGTTCCATGTGTTCAGAGATGTATCCGGACCAACCTCCGATTTTCTTGGTCTTCAACTTGTGATTGCTGTTTATCAGGAGGCTGAAGGGATTGATCTCAAAGTCGATATCCAGTCCTGTCAGTATCTTGACATCTATAAGGATGGGGGTCATCGGACCTTGCTTGAACATGAAGGCGTTCAAGGTACTAGACCAGAAGTAGCTTGCAGCCGACATGAGTGGCTCATTCTTCTTGGTATCGGCCAGGGACAAAGTGATGCATTGGCCGATCCCAATCTCGTCCCAGTGGACTTGTTTGGCAGCAGCAATCCTCTTATGCCAGGTTCTGTATCCGTTAAGCTTCGATGGCTAGGACCTGAAGGTATGTTTCCAGGAAGAAACATTGGGTTTGACTTGCCTAAAGGGGATTCTGTCCGTCTCGGCATTGAATAGCCAAGTTGGGTCGTGATCGCCCATGGGGCCTAGCAGAAAGCGATGGGATTTGTCGTCGGTGGAGATCAAGATTTGGTTTTTGAAGACCTAGATCGTGAGAATGACGATGAAAATATAAGACCCGGGGGGCAGAGAGTAAAAACCCTAACTTGGAGAAATCGGCGGAGAAAGCGATAATGTGGGTTTTGAAGGAATTGACTTACCGCAGGGATCTCAGAGGCATAGAACGGGGCGGAGGCCATCGTTGTCGTTGAAGGGGTCGCTGTGAAGGGGGTCGATGTTGACGGAACGCCGAGGGGTCGTCGGAGTTGAGGAACACGACGGTTTTGTTGAATCGGCGGCGGAAGGATTCGAATCTGGATCTGCACGGTTTTCAGACAAGACCTAGCAAAGAAGTCGATGGGTTCCTCAGAGCTAATTCCGCCACATTATATAATGAAGCGGAATTGGGGGGCATGTGTTAACGGTGAAATTTGGCAATCGACTTGGAAAGAAAAGGGGAAACCGAAGCAGAGAAGACAGATTGAATTGGAGTCAGAGCAGGCTTCGTATCGGACCCAGTAACTGTATCGGACTGTGGATGTGTTGCCATAAAGAGCGTATCGGCCGATACGGATTCGATGTTAACGTGGGCCAATACGGGTTGTGAGTTGATAGTGTCAACGTGGGCTTGGTCTGGGCCCGGAATAAGCTTCAAGGAAGTTGCCAAATAGAGATAAAGCTCGGTTTTAGGCAGTTGTATCTTGTAAATTAAGTAGTTTAGATCTAATCTGTGGCTTAAGTCTGCCGCAAGGACTTGTTTGTTAGTTGTAGATAAGATCGTGCCCTACAAGGGTTCTGTTGTAACCTCGGGTATAAATATCCCGATAGTTTGTACATAGAGACGCTCTCAATCAATCATACAATCAAACTAATCTACTTTCGGCGCATCGCCAACCCTCACAAGAGGCTAACTTCTGACGAGTTCTTGCTTCCCAAGAGCAAGGTAAGAACTCGTACCCGACGATTTACATCGTCGGGGCTAGCGTGTCGCTTTAGGCACGTTAAGCCCTGATGATGTGATCGTCGTTTATCGTGTGTTAGCTAATCTTGACGCGGTCTTCTGATTCTGTCTCGTCAGCAGTTAACTCGTTTTAGGGTTTATTGCCGATGATGGTTGAATCAGTTTGCTCGTTTAGATTATCTAAGGCATTTACCATCCCCAAAAGCAATCGACGGCTTGATTTTCTTTGTGTTAAGTCTCGATTCACACTTTGAGTTGCTATCGACCTTAGTCCTGTTTCGAGATCTGACACGAAGCCTGTTTTCGATTGTAATTAAGGATAGCGCCGGGGTTTCAGCCGGTCTTATCTAATGCATGTGATTATTTATGTTCTTGCATGTGTTTGCCACTTATACATGTAGATCGACGAATATAAACATATCGGTCACAGAGTGTTTTTAAAGACTTCTTTGTGGTTGGTGTATTTATGTTAGCCGATTGACTTGTATAAGTTTACACTAGAATAATAGCTAGTGTAGTTATCCTCATGAAACCCTCATCGGCTAATTCCATTAATTTGTCACACGCTTTTGGCATGGGCCGATGAGATTAGATCTCTTCAATTTGCTTATTATATTGAGTAAGCCGATACAGCTTTGCCCTATCGGCTGGGCAATAACAATGTGACATCGGCCTATCGGCCGATCGACCATTGTTTTCTGACATGGTTTACTTGTTTCTTGTTGATTGCAGATCAAATCAACTGGCACGCTCTGCGCACGACTAGGCAAGCCAATTTGGACCTGCACTGGAGTTAAGCAGATCTCCCAGGCCACCGTGGAAACGTAGAGCCCGTCTTTTGTTGCGAGGCGGGTCTAAATTCTGCGCCAACAATGGTTTTTATGTGTATGGTTACTGTTGTTATACTAATGTGAGTCAAGTTTGGACGAACTTGTGCTCGGAATATGGTTTCTTTATCATGTGTGTGTAGGTATTGCTTAAGGCCTCGGGATAGTGTTGCCGGTGATGGATCGGAGTCGACTTGGGAGAAGTGGACGTCCAGGGATCAAGAGATCACGCGGGATACTAAAAGGCTAGAGGATAATGCACATGGAAGATAGAGAATTCATATGGTATGCGATAGGAATCGTGTATGTATGGAAAGAGGAGTTGAATTTGGAAGGGAGTCCGAATTCGGGAAGATGGATGGAGATAAGGAAAGAGATGAGTTTGAAGCTTGCAAGAGAAGGTTTCCTACGTGGTAGGGAGTCCAAATTTGTGAGAGATTCGCGGGCTTTGTACAGTCTACTTCGTGTATAAATAGAGAGGGATGGTGTGCCTCCTAGATATCGATTTTATTGATTGTGTGGTTCATAAGTTGAGAGAATAGCTAGGGTTTCGAGTAAGGTCGAGATTTTGATGAGGAGTGCTGTTGTTGCACTTTGTAAACACTTTTAGATGCAATAAAGTCGAGAGTTACAATTTATATCTTTGAGTTTGTCATCTACCGGTGTTTTCTGGATCCCGACGGTTTGACTGAAGGTGTTCGTGCGGTCTGATCGGCGGGAGTGTGACGGTTCAACCGGAGGCAAGGCGGCGGTCTGACCGGCCAGGAGGGGCAGTCTGACCGGCGGCTACACAGCGGTGTGACCGGCAGTACTTCGACAGCGGTAGTATGATCTTGTTCTTGAGATTGATTTTGTTTTTCTAGATTGGTTTCGTTGGATTTTAGAGGTAATTTGTGATTTGGTTAAAGTTTTGGTTTTTGGTCTTCCCTGCCATTCACCCCCCCTCTGGTAGGTTGGATTACTCTGTTTCGATCCTACAAGTGGTATCAGAGCCTCGTTCTTGATTAGATCTTTGTTGTTTTTCTGATCTATTTGATATGGCTGAAAAGTTTTCAAACAAACCTCATATTTTCAATGGAACCGACTTTGATTATTGGAAGAAAAAGATGGAATCTTATATAACATCTCAAGAATATGACATTTGGCTAAAAGTTGCACAACCTTATGAAATTCCTGCTAGTATTGATACTCCTGCTCTCAAGTTAGATTTTGAAAATAATTGCAAAGCTCGCAATATTATTCTTAATGCAATTTCTCGCTCCGACTTTGATCCTGTTTCGCATCTTGCTACTGCTAATGAGATTTGGAAGGCTTTGAATGATTTTCACACTGGATCTTCAAACATAAAAGAGTTGCGAAAAGATGTTTTCAAAAAGGAGTATATCAAATTTGAGATGACACATGGGGAGTCTTTGGATGATTATCTAGGTCGTTTTAACTAAATTTTGAGTAATCTTAGATCTGTTGATACTTCTTATGATGTTAATTATTCTCAGTCTGAGGTTGCTCGTCACTTTATGAACGGTCTTGATATGAAGGTTTGGGATGTTAAGGTTACTTCAATTCAGGAATCTGTTGATATGAACACTTTAACTTTGGATGTTCTTTATACTAAATTGAAAAATTATGAGATGAACATTCTTTCTAAGAGGACTGATTCGAAATTTTCTGCTTTGATGTCTTCTTCTGCATCTTCTTCTGATTCTACTTCACAGTCGATGTTTACTTCTTTCTCTGCCATGTCCGATGATCAACTGGAGGAAATCAGTGAGGACTTGGTATCGCTTGCTAATAGAATCTCTCAAGTTGTGAATAATGCTAGGTTCAGGAGAAGAGGAGGACCAATCCGATGTTTCGGGTGTGGACAACCAGGACACATCCGCTCTCGGTGTCCCAAGGCTGGAAAGGGTACACAGGAGGAACCAAAGGCTCAAGATGGATCCAAGGACGCCAAGCAGAACAAGAAACAGGCAAAGAACATGAAGATGAGAAAGTACTTCCAGAAGGCCTTGGATGAAGCTTTTGCAGCTGTGCAAGGATCCAGCGACGTCGAGTATTCAGATGATGATGAGGACGACAAAGGAAAAAGCATCGTTGGAGTTTGTCTCATGGCAAAGAATATTGCAGACTCTGATGAAGAGAATGAGGTAATAAACGCTCCTAGTGTTGAATACCTTCAAGAAGTAATTGCTAGACTTGGTTACAAGATTTCTAAATTTGAAAAGAAGATTAATCAACATGAAGTAGTTATTGATTCTCTAAATGTTGAAAACAGTCGATTAAAATCTCTTGTTTCTGATGATGATGAATGCAAGTCTTGTGAGGTTTTATTTGCTGAAGTTAATGCTGTTAGAGAAGTCAATTGGTCTAATTGCAAAAAACTTGATGTTGAAATTAAGAAATCTAAAAAACTTGAATCTTGTCTTGCTCTTAGCTTTGCCATGGATACTAGATTGATTGATGAGTTGTTTTTAACTAAAAGAGCTTTGAATAAATGTCAAGTTGCTTTGTTTGCTAGCTCTATGTTTAATGTGATTAGCTCTAAAAGGTTAAAACAATCTAGTGCAAAACCTTGCTCAACATGTCTTGCTAGTGATTTGAAACTAAAAAATGCTTTAGCTCGAGTTAAGCATATGAAAGAAATAGTTAAGCAAGATGAAGTGTTTTCTTGTCAAACGTGTAGAAAAAACAAAGGTCTTTTGGATGCTTGTAAAAATTGTGCTACTTTGACTCAAGAGGTTTCTTACTTAAAAAGTTCCTTGCAACGTTTTTCCGATGGTAAAAAGAACCTCAACATGATTTTGGATCAATCAAAAGTTAGCACAAACAATCGTGGTTTAGGTTTTGACCCTTATAGTCACTTTTCTAGACATCCTCCTGTTGTTTTGAGCATAACTGAGAAAAGTGAAATTTTGACTAAACCTGATTCTAAACCTCCTGTTTTTAAGTCTGCTGGCATTATGACTTCTTTGAGTGCTTCTTGTTCTACAAAACCTGTTGCTAGTACTAAATCTGTGTTTAATGCTAAATCTGTTGTTAGTACTAAAAATACTGTTAATGCTAAGCCTGTTGTCTCAACTTGTGCATCAACTCATCGTGAAAAGTATATCTGTTCTTTTTGTGGTAAACATGGACATATCGCTGGATTCTGTTTTAGACTCGCTAGGAAATAGAAAAAGGAACGGGAGATAGCTTTTGCAAAACAAAGGTGGCAAAAATTAGTTTTTTTCTCGAGGCAGGCGGTCAGACCACAGATGGACCGGCGGTTAGACCGGAGCTGTACCACCGGTCAGACCGGTGGGAAGCTGTCGGTCAGATCGCAGGTACAGAGGCGGTCAGACCGGCCTCGGGCAAACTTTTCTAACAGGAAACGTGTTGAATTTTCTACTGGTTATATTCCTGTTGATTCTGGTCGTGTGTCTCAGTACTATATTCCCAAATTTCTATTATCTAACCCCAGTACTGAGGCTTCGGCATCTGCTTGTGTGTAGGCACTTTTGGCGAGGAGGGAGAACGTGTGGATCGTTGATTCCGGTTGTTCGCGACACATGACCGGTGATAAAAGTTGGTTCTCCTCCCTCATGAAGGCATCAAGGAAGGATTCAATCATCTTCGGTGATGCTTCTACTAGCACGATCACTACAACTGGATCTATCAAGGTAAGTGATAAGTTTACATTGAATGATGTCGCTTTGGTTGAAAATTTGAAGTACAACTTGCTCTCCGTTTCTCAAATTGTGGATGAAGACTTTGATGTTTTATTTAAGAAAAGTGGAAGTAAAGTTTTTGATTCATCTCGTGATGTTGTGCTTAATGTTTCTCACTATGGAAGAGTTTTTAAAGCTGATTTTGAAAATAGCGTTTCATCAGAAGTTACATGTCTTGTTGCAAAATTTTCAAAAGATGTGTTGTTTTGGCATCGTAGACTTGGACATGTTGGCTTTGATCATCTCACTAGGATTAGTGGTTCTGAACTTGTTCGTGGTTTGCCTAAGCTTAAGAAAGATCATGATTTGGTTTGTTCTCCATGTCGTCACGCTAAGATGATTGCTTCTTCACATACTCCTATATTTTCTGTGATGACGGATGCACCAGGACAGCTTTTACATATGGACACTGTTGGTCCCGCTAGAGTGCAATCCGTTGGAGGAAAATGGTATGTTTTGATTATTGTTGACGATTTTTCTCGATATTCTTGGGTTTATTTTATGGCAACTAAAGATGAAGTTTTTGAACACTTTAAAAGTTTATATCTTCGGTTGGCTCTTGAATTTCCAAACTCCTTGAGAACTATTCGAAGTGATAATGGTGGTGAGTTTAAAAACGCTACTTTTGAAAGGTTTTTTGATCAAAAAGGTCTTGAACATCAATTTTCATCTCCTCGTGTTCCTCAGCAAAACGGTGTTGTTGAAAGGAAAAATCGTTCTTTGGTTGAGATGGCTAGGACTATGCTTGATGAATATTCTACTCCAGGAAAATATTGGACTAAAGCTGTTAACACTGCTTGTTATATTTCCAATCGTATTTTCTTAAGATCTAAACTTGGAAAAACTTCTTATGAGCTTCGCTTTGGACACACACCGAAGATTTCTCACTTACGTGTTTTTGGGTGTAAATGTTTTGTGCTCAAATCTGGAAATTTGGACAAAATTGAATCTCGCTCTCTTGATGGTCTTTATGTTGGGATATTCTGCGCATTCACGAGGTTACCGTGTACTTGTTTTAAAGACTAATAAAATTGTTGAGACTTGTGAAGTCACTTTTGATGAGGCTAGTCCAGGTACTAGACCCGAAATTTCAGGTACTCTATCACAGGTTCAGAGGGAGGATATTTTTGTGGAGGAAAGCGATGACGAGGACGACGAGGCGTCGGCCGGTCAGACCGGGGCTGCGGCCGGTCAGACCGGGGTTATACCATCGGTCAGACCGGAGGCAGAGGAGCGGTCAGACCGACGGGATGGCGATTCTTCGGGAGCTTCGGGTACAGATGCTAATAGACCTCCAGAAGCTTCAACTTCGTCAGAACCAACTACAGAAAATGAACAATCATCAGATTTGAGTGCTCCACTTTGTATTCAACGACTACATCCTCCGGAACAAATAATAAGTAATTTGGGTGAACGTACTACAAGATCAAAGGTAACGAATCGTGATTTTCATGCAAATTATGCTTTTACGGCTAATTTTGAACCCAAAGATGTTACTCATGCTCTAACGGATGAATCGTGGATTAACGCCATGCATGAAGAACTTGAGAATTTTGAAAGAAATAAAGTCTGGTTTTTAGTTGAACCTCCTGTTGATCAAAATATTATTGGAACTAAGTGGGTTTTCAAAAATAAACAAAATGAGGATGGTTTAATTGTTAGGAACAAAGCTAGACTTGTTGCACAGGGTTTTACTCAAATGGAAGGGTTGGATTATGATGAAACTTTTGCTCCTGTTGCTAGGATTGAGGCAATTAGACTTTTGTTGGCTTTTGCTGCTTCAAAAGGTTTTAAATTGTTTCAAATGGATGTTAAAAGTTCTTTTCTTAATGGCTATATTCAGGAGGAAGTTTATGTAAAACAACCACCAAGTTTTGAAAATCCTGTTTTTCCCAACCATGTTTTTCGTTTGTCAAAAGCTTTCTATGGTTTGAAACAAGCACCTAGAGCATGGTATGATAGGCTTAAAAACTTTTTACTTGCAAAAGGTTTTACAATGGGAAAAATTGATAAAACTCTGTTTGTTCTCAAGCATGGTGATGATCAACTGTTTGTTCAGATTTATGTGGATGATATCATCTTTGGTTGTTCATCTCACGCTTTGGTTGTGGAGTTTGCTGACACTATGCGCAGGGAATTTGAGATGAGCATGATGGGAGAATTGACTTACTTTTTGGGATTGCAAATTAAGCAAACACCTCAAGGTACGTTTGTTCATCAAACAAAGTACACCAAGGATCTTCTACAACGCTTCAAGATGGACGATTGCAAGCCTTTGACTACGCCGATAGGAACTTCTACTGTTTTGGATCCTGATGAAGATGGTGAAGCTGTAAATCAAAAGGAATACAGGAGTATGATTGGATCATTGCTCTACCTCACCGCTTCGAGACCGGACATACAATTTGCTGTGTGTTTATGTGCTCGATTTCAAGCTTCTCCAAGGGCTTCGCATCGACAAGCTGTGAAACGCATCATGAGGTATTTGAAACACACTCTTGAATTTGGAATTTGGTATTCTACCTCTTCATCTATATGTTTGAGTGGTTATTCGGATGCGGATTTTGGAGGTTGTAGAATTGATAGAAAGAGTACTAGTGGTACATGTCATTTTCTTGGTACTTCTTTGATTACATGGTCTTCTCGAAAACAATCAAATGTTGCCCAATCAACGGCTGAGTCTGAGTATGTTGCTGCTGCTAGTTGTTGTTCCCAGATTCTTTGGCTTATTTCAACTTTGAGAGATTATAATATTGTTTTTGATAAAGTTCCTCTCTTTTGTGATAATACTAGTGCTATAAATATTGCTAAGAATCCTGTTCAACACTCACGCACTAAGCACATTGATATTTGTTTTCACTTTTTGAGGGATCATGTTGAGAAGGGAGATGTGGAATTGAAATTTGTGGATACAAAGTTGCAACTTGCAGATATTTTCACTAAACCATTGGATTCTTCTCGCTTTGCTTTTCTAAGGGGAGAATTGGGAGTTATTCATCCTTTTGGCATCATTTGAGGGAGAGAGTTGTTGGCTCTTTGTTGTATGCATATTTTCTTTCTTCTTTTATTTTGCATTCATGTTTTAATTCATGCATGGTGTTAAAAAATATATATTTAAAAAAAATGAGAAAAAGAAAAAGAAAAAGATGGATGAGCTTTGTTTTATATCTTAAATATATTCTAGTGCTTGCTAGCAATGCTTGTTAGATAATTTGATTACTATATTAGCTTGTGAGCATTTTAGTAATTATATGAGCTTTGAATATTGTTTTTAAGTGATATGATACATGACGAATAATTCTTTTACTTGAATTAATGAAATTTGCAATATTAAAGCAAGTGCTTAGGTTGACTGATTAATGCTTGTATATATATCTTATGGCTTGTTATTCCTCATGATTATCCTTTTGTTCCAATCACTGCAAGAGTATATACCAGCTTTTTATAAAAAAAAGGAAAAAAAACAAAAAATGAATACCGAATCCTTGGAAACAGTCTTGACGACAAGGACGTATTCGCAGTGAAATAAAAAAAAGGGTGCCGAATCCTTGGAAACAGTCTTGACGACAAGGACGTACCCGTAATAGTTAAAAAGTTCACAAATAAAAAGCATAAGGTTCTCTTGGTTATTTTTGGAGAAGGAAATTAATTTGAGACAGAATATCAATGCTATAGGTCTATATATTTGGGTTTTTCTTTCGATCTTTGAACTTGTGCATATGTTGCATTTTAAATCGTTGAAATCATGAATCATTAATGTTGACTTGATCTTAATTATCGTCTTTAAGGTTCATGTTTTTACTCTAGTGCATGTTTGTTAATTAGCTAGTCACTTTTTCTACCTTGTTATTGCTATACATGTACTTGAGTTACTTTTGGTATAATGCAACGCTCTTCCATGCTCACGATACATTGATGAACTCATTGTCAAAAGGGGGAGAACTAGGTAACAAGGTAACAAAATTGTGCATCGTTATCACATTCAAAGGATTTTCTTTCTTTTCAAAAGTGAGAGATTTTTCTTTGAAAATCTTCTGGCATTTTTCTTTGAAAATCTTCTGGCATTTGTAATGCTTTTTGGGTTGCTTCACAAAACAACATAAACCAATTGATTTTGTTGGGTTTGCCAATGGTTTCATCAAGGGAGAGATTGTAGAATCAAATGTGTTTGATTATCATTTTATGTGATGAAACATTGGTGGCTTGCGACATTTTATGTGTGTAATATTGGTTTATTGTGATGATATTTCATGTGATTATATATGATTGATTTTATGAAGAGATGTGCGGATTTCACCTGACGGTCAGACCGACCAGGCATGGCCGGTCAGACCGCAGGTATGTGCGCGGTCAGACCGGCCGGCCCGCGGTCTGACCGGGAGGTTACCTGTTTGCTTTTGGTTTCGGTTTATCTTTTTGGTGACGGATTGTTTCTTCGTGGATTTGACTTCTAGATGGTTTCTATGTGTATGGTTACTGTTGTTATACTAATGTGAGTCAAGTTTGGACGAACTTGTGCTCGGAATATGGTTTCTTTATCGTGTGTGTGCAGGTATTGCTTAAGGCCTCGGGATAGTGTTGCCGGAGATCGATCGGAGTCGACTTGGGAGAAGTGGACGTCCAGGGATCAAGAGATCACACGGGATACTAAAAGGCTAGAGGATAATGCACGTGGAAGATAGAGAATTCATATGGTATGCGATAGGAATCGTGTACGTATGGAAAGAGGAGTTGAATTTGGAAGGGAGTCCGAATTCGGGAAGATGGATGGAGATAAGGAAAGAGATGAGTTTGAAGCTTGCAAGAGAAGGTTTCCTACGTGGTAGGGAGTCCAAATTTGTGAGAGATTCGTGGGCTTTGTACAGTCTACTTCGTGTATAAATAGAGAGGGAGGGTGTGCCTCCTAGATATCGATTTTATTGATTGTGTGGTTCATAAGTTGAGAGAATAGCTAGGGTTTCGAGTAAGGTTGAGATTTTGATGAGGAGTACTGTTGTTGCACTTTGTAAACACTTTTAGATGCAATAAAGTCGAGAGTTATAATTTATATCTTTGAGTTTGTCATCTACCGGTGTTTTCTGGATCCCGACGGTTTGACTGAAGGTGTTCGTGCGGTCTGACCGGCGGGAGTGCGACGGTTCAACCGGAGGCAAGGCGGCGGTCTGACCGGCCAGGAGGGGCGGTCTGACCGGCGGCTACACAGCGGTGTGACCGGCAGTACTTCGACAGCGGTAGTACGATCTTGTTCTTGAGATTGATTTTGTTTTTCTAGATTGGTTTCGTTGGATTCTAGAGGTAATTTGTGATTTGGTTAAAGTTTTGGTTTTTGGTCTTCCCTACCATTCACCCCCCCTCTGGTAGGTTGGATTACTCTGTTTCGATCCTACAGTTGATTGTAGATCAAATCAACTGGCACGCCCTAAACGCACCTAGGCAAGCCATTGGACCTGCACTAGAGTTAAGGAGATCTCCCAGGCCGTCGTGGTAACGTGGAACCCGTTTTGACATCTGGCGGGTTGAAATTCTGCGCCAACACGCTTTTGGCACGCCCGATGGGACAAACAAGAACGCAAACTTCACAACAACAACAGGTTCGCTGCAGGATGTCAAAGCAGAGTGAAATCTCAAAGGAGAACGTCATCTCTGTGACCGCCGATCAGCTCAATGAGGAGCAGAAAGCTAAGATGAACAAGCTGGTCGAGCAATTCCAGAACATGTACCTGCAAACGTACTCCAGGACTCGGCAAGGCACCCTCATCCAAAAATCTAAGGTGATAATGCCGAGCCCTGGGGACGGAGCCAGCACGTCGGCGGTAGCACACGACCAAGCTGTCAAGGCTGAAGACGACAATCGCAGTGCCGCGCCGACGCTACAGGACCGCATCGACTCCGTGGTTCACTCTGCGTTAGTCAACCAATCGGGAATCCTGGTGAACACATTGACCAATACGGTTAAATCAATCCTAGACGGTTCCATTCACCAGTACAAGCCTCAAGGACCGATTTTCCTGCCTGACAACAAATTCCCTGCTTATCGGACCTTGAGGACCGATCTGAGTACGGCTCCACAGCCGACAGCGCCGATTCCACCTCCATCGACCCAGCCAGCGTCAACCATGTCGATGGTCCTGACCAAACAAGCGGGAGGAAGCCCCCAGCACATCACGGAGGAACAATTCGCACAATGGACGAGGGGGAAACAGCCGATGGTTGAGCCGATACAACAAGCTCCAGTCAACGAACCATCGGCTGGACAACCTCAATTCGCTCTGCCAAGCAACCCTCCACAAGCAGCTGCCTACAATGCGCCGCAAGGCTACCAGCAGTACGCTATAGGGCAGTACGATGCACAGAACTTGAATCACCACTTCCAGCCATACTCCCCCAGGCAATATCGGCCGGAAGGCTTTCAGCAGCCTTACCACCAAGAGCTTCCTCACCAACCCGCAAGATTCACCCAAGAGCACTGGGCCGACATGATAGCCGAAGTGATGCGTGATCAATTCGGTTTGAAGCCCAAGGAGAGTTCAACAGTGTATTGACACCCCTACCCCGAGGAGTTCGACAGAGTGCCACTGCCAAATCGGTACAAGATCCCTGACTTCTCCAAGTTTTCGGGGCAGGATAATGTCTCCACCTACGAGCATATTAGCTGGTTCCTAGCTCAGTGTGGTGAGACATCGGCTGTGGAGGCGTTGAGGGTGAGATTTTTCCCTCTGTCCTTGTCAGGGTCAGCGTTCACATGGTTTTCCTCTCTGCCCTGCAATTCCATCAGAGGATGGGTCGACCTGGAGAAACAGTTTCACAGATACTTTTTCAACGGTGTACAAGAGATGAAGCTGTCCAATCTTACTGCCATCAGGCAAAGGGTTGATGAATCGGTCCCAGAATACATCCAAAGATTTAGGGACATAAGGAATAGGTGTTATAGCCTCAGTTTGACCAATTCTCAACTGGCCGATTTGGCGTTCCAGGGATTACTAGGGCCGATACGAGAAAGGTTCTCGTCGCAAGAGTTTGATAGCCTAGCTCGGCTAGCACAGAGGGTATCTGCCCATGAACAAAGATTCCAGGAGACGAAGAAGTTCGCAAAGAAAATTAATAGTGTCTATCAATATACCTTCGACGAAGACGATGAAGTTGATGCTGATGTCGATCTGGCTGAGTGGGCCCGGATGAGGAAGCCGACGACATGCCAATGGGCTTAGAAGGGCGACAAAGAGAACAAGTTCGACTTCGACATCAACAAGGCCGATAAAATATTTGATCTACTATTGCAGGAAAAGTAGATACAATTGCCAGTAGGTCATGTGCTGCCATCGGCCGAGGAAATAAAGAAGAGAAGATATTGCAAGTGGCACAACACATATTCTCATCACACCAACGAGTGCAAGATCTTCCGGCAACAGATTCAATTGGCCATCGAACAAGGCAGGATCAAGATTGATGAAGATAGAAGGACACCCGTTCCCAGTCAACATGGTGCGGGCAGACGGGGCCGATAGTGATGCCTATCGGACCAACAAGCGACCTCACCAGACCTCAGAAGGCTTGATCAAGAAGTACCAGCGGAGGCGAGAGGAGCAAGCACAAGATTACTCTGACCAAGATAGATCCTATGATCCTCATTGGGAGTGCGAGTTTTTCCGGTTCTGTTGGAACGAAGGAATGAGGTTGCCAACAATCCAAGAGTGTCCTGCATGCAATGACATAGAAGACTCTCACCAGGGGAGCTCAAGTAGACAAGCGCATCGGCCGATCAAGCAGAGAAAATCTGTACATGAGAGGCTAGAGCCAATGCATCATGATCGTCGGACTGAAGACGACGAGCAATCCCAGAACCCTCAGTGGTGCCCAAGTGACGTATTTAGCAAAACTCAAAAACGACGGGTTCAGAGGCTGAGGCAAAAGGAACAGATCCAGGAGCAGCAGGCAGCAATCGCCCATCGGCCCACCAAGACTAAAAAAAAGAGGAGGATAAATCTACAGTGGTCAAGACCGATGAGGGTGCCACAAAATCAACACAAGCTCCAGCGTCTGCGAAAGGTAAAGGCATAGCATCGGCTTCTGTTAACATGGTTTTTGTATTGCCAGCAGAGTACAGCGTACAGATGGCCGATGAGGCAGTAGCCGACGATGAGATAGAGCAATCTTCGGCTAGGCTACAGTTGTCACTAGACCAAGCCGTGTTCGACAAGCCGGCCGACACCAGCTACAGTCACCTCCGGCCGTTATACATCAAGGGATTCGTTAATGGGCGGCCGATGATGAAGATGTTGGTCGATGGCGGCGCGGCAGTAAATTTGATGCCATATACAACTTTTAGGAAGCTTGGAAAAGTACCTGAGGACCTAATCAAGACTAATATGGTATTGAAGGATTTTGGCGGCAACGCGTCTGAAGCGAAGGGGGTGTTGAACGTGGAGCTCACAATTGGCAACAAGACCATCCCTACAACCTTCTTCATTTTCGATGGAAAGATTGATGAAGCCAAGCAGTCGATGAAGATAGAAGGACACCCGTTCCCGGTCAACATGGTGTGGGCAGACGGGGCCAATAGCGATGCCTATCGGACCAACAAGCGACCCCACCAGACCTCAGAAGGCCTGATCAAGAAGTACCAGCGGAGGCGAGAGGAGCAAGCACAAGATTACTCTGACCAAGATAGATCCTATGATCCTCATTGGGAGTGCGAGTTTTTCCGGTTCTGTTAGAACGAAGGAATGAGGTTGCCAACAATCCAAGAGTGTCCTGCATGCAACGACATAGAAGACTCTCACCAGGGGAGCTCAAGTAGACAAGCGCATCGGCCGATCAAGCAGAGAAAATTTGTACATGAGAGGCTAGGGCCGATGCATCATGATCGTCGGACTGAAGACGACGAGCAATCCCAGAACCCTCAGTGGTGCCCAAGTGACGTATTTAGCAAAACTCAAAAACGACGGGTTCAGAGGCTGAGGTAGAAGGAGCAGATCCAGGAGCAGCAGGCAGCAATTGCCCATCGGCCCACCAAGACTAAAAAAGAGTGGAGGATAAATCTACAGTGGTCAAGACCGATGAGGGTGCCACAAAATCAACACAAGCTCCAGCGTCTGCGAAAGGTAAAGGCATAGCATCGGCTTCTGTTAACATGGTTTTCGTATTGCCAGCAGAGTACAGCGTACAGATGGCCGATGAGGCAGTAGCCGACGATGAGATAGAGCAATCTTCGGCTAGGCTACAGTTGTCACCAGACCAAGCCGTGTTCGACAAGCCGGCCGACACCAGCTACAGGCACCTCCGGCCGTTATACATCAAGGGATTCGTTAATGGGCGGCCGATGATGAAGATGTTGGTCGATGGCGGCGCGGCAGTAAATTTGATGCCATATACAACTTTTAGGAAGCTTGGAAAAGTACCTGAGGACCTAATCAAGACTAATATGGTATTGAAGGATTTTGGCGGCAACGCGTCTGAAGCGAAGGGGGTGTTGAACGTGGAGCTCACGGTTGGCAACAAGACCATCCCTACAACCTTCTTCATTTTCGATGGAAAGGGTTCCTATAGCCTATTGTTGGGACGAGATTGGATTCATGCAAATTGTTGCGTCCCTTCAACAATGCACCAATGCCTTATTCAATGGCAAAGGGACTAGGTCGAGATCGTGCAGGCCGATAGATCAGTGCATGTGGCCAATGTCGACCTTGCAGTATGGGAGATGGAGGGAATCGATTGCCTGTCCGAACGAGTTTGGGAGGCTGATTTCCTAAAAGTAACTGACTGCGACATCGAGCCGATCGAAGATGAAAACAAGCAGTTACTTTAGCAAAGATGTGACATCCACCAGCCAAGACGAACAAGACAGTCCCTACACAGATGATGCGGTGGATGAATTAGATGGAAAACTGGGACAAGGCTTTACGTCGGCCGATGAACTTGAAGAGGTTGACATAGGAATAGGTGATAGGCCTAGGCCGACGTATGTAAGTGCTAACCTGCCAAGGGATTATAAGAATAATTTGATAAATCTTTTGAAAGAATTCAAGGACTGTTTTGCATAGGAATATCATGAGATGCCAGGATTAAGCCGATCGATTGTAGAACATCGGTTACCTATCAAACCAGGCTATCGGCCGTTTAAACAAGCTCCTATGAGATTTAAGGTCGATATGCATGAAGCTTTCAAGGCATAGATCACAAGACTTTACGACGCCAACTTTATCAGACCCTGCCGATATGCGGAGTGGGTTTCCAACATAGTTCTAGTATTGAAGAAAAACGGCAAGCTCAGGGTGTGTATTGATTTCAGAGATCAAAAGACGAGTACCCTATGCCGTTGGCCGATTTGCTAGTTGATGCTGCATCTGGACACAAGATCATCAGCTTTATGGACGGAAACGCAGGCTATAACCAGATTTTCATGGCTGAGGAAGATATTCACAAGACTGCTTTCAGGTGTTCGGGGGCAATCGGCCTATATGAGTGGGTTGTCATGACATTTGGTCTCAAGAACGCGGGAGCTACATATCAGAGGGCAATGAATTATATCTTTCACGACCTTATCGGCTCCTTGATCGAGGTGTACATTGATGATGTGGTTGTGAAGTCAAAAGAATATGATAGTCATCTGGCCGATTTACGCAAGGTACTAGAAAGAGCAAGAAAGTATGGTTTAAAGATGAATCCTAACAAATGTGCCTTTGGCGTATCGGGCAGTCAGTTTTTGGGTTTCTTGGTCCACGAGAGAGGAATTGAGATCACACAGAAGAACATTGATGCCATAAAGAAGATCAAGTCCCCAGAGAACAAGACCAAGTTACAATCCCTGATTGGGAAGATCAACTTTGTCCGGCGTTTTATATCAAACCTATCATGCAGGATTGAGCCATTTACTCCTCTATTAAAGTTGAAGGACGATCAGGAGTTTATATGGGGTGATAAGCAGCAACAAGCGTTGGACAACATCAAAGAATATTTGAGTTCCCCACCAGTTCTAATTCCTCCACAGAAGGGAATCCCTTTCAAGTTGTACCTGTCGGCCGATGAGAGGTCTATCGGCTCTGTTTTGGTTCAGGACATTGATGGCAAAGAAAGAGCTATTTTCTATCTCAGCAGAAGATTGTTGGATGCTGAAAAAAGGTACACGCTAGTGGAGAAGTTATGTCTATGCTTATATTTTTCATGTACTAAATTGAGACATTATTTACTTTCCAATGAGTGCATCGTGGTAAGTAAGGCCGATGTGATGAAATACATGCTATCGGCCCCCGTGTTGAAAGGGAGAATTGGGAAGTGGATTTTTGCCTTAACAGAATTTGACCTCAGGTATGAATCGGCCAAAGTGATCAAAGGACAAGCCCTGGCCGATTTCATTGTTCAACATAGAGATGATTCAATTGCATATTCAAATATTGTGTCATGGACGTTGTATTTTGATGGATCTGTTTGCAGACATGGATGCGGTATCGGCCTAGTCATCATATCTCCTCGGAAGGCAAGCTTTGAGTTTGCGTTTACTATCAAGCCTTATTATACTAACAACCAAGCGGAATACGAAGCCGTTCTTAAGGGTTTGCAGTTATTACAAGAGGTCGAGGCCGATTCCGTGGAAATCATTGGCGATTCACAGTTGGTCATCAATCAACTTTCTGGGGAGTATGAATGCAAGAATGATATTCTCAGGGTTTACAATGAAGAGTGCAAGGAATTGCTACAAGCTTTCAAGATTGTGACGATGAGGCATATACCCAGGAAGCAAAACTTCGAGGCCAATGATTTAGCTCAGGGGGCATCAGGATACAGGCCGATGGCGAAAGATGTTCAGGTTCAAATTGCAACCGTGGATGCCGATGACTGGAGGTTTGCTATCACCGAATATTTGAGAAATCCTTCTCAATCGGCATCACGAAAGATGAAATACAAAGTTTTACATTATGTCTTGCTAGATGATGATCTATACTATCGGACAATTGATGGTGTCTTGCTAAAGTGCTTGAGTTTAGAGGAAGCCAAAGTTGTTATGAGCGAGGTCCATGAAGGGATTTGTGGAACACATCAATCGGCCCATAAAATGAGATGGCTTTTGAAGCGTGTTGGATATTTTTGGCTGACAATGCTAGAGGATTGTTTCAAGTACTATAAAGGATGTCAAGATTGTCAAAAGTTTGAAGCAATTCAGAGAGCACCGGCATCGGCTATGCATCCAATCATAAAGCCGTGGCCGTTTCGTGGATGGGGTATAGATATGATCAAACAGATTAACCCACCATCAAGTAATGGACACAAGTATATTTTAGTGGCTACAGACTACTTCACAAAGTGGGTTGAGGCCATCCCTCTTAAGAAGGTTGATTCCAAGGATACCATCCAGTTTGTCAAGGAGCATATTATATACCGGTTTGGACTACCACAGACATTGACTACAGATCAGGGATCAATCTTCGTGTCCGATGAGTTTGTTGAGTTTGCTAAAAGTATGGGCATCAAGCTGTTGAATTCTTCTCCATATTATGCGCAGGCTAATGGGCAGGCAGAAGCTTCTAACAAGACTTTAATCAAGTTGATCAAGAGGAAAATTGACGAACAGTCGAGACGGTGGCATACCACGCTGGCTGATTCCCTTTGGGCATATCGGATGGCTTGTCATGGTGCAACTCAAGTGCCGCCTTATCAGCTGGTTTATGGACATGAAGCTGTGCTGCCGTGGGAGACCAACATTGGCTCAAGAAGGATTGCATTGCAAGACGACTTGACAGCCGATGAGTATCACAATCTTATGGTTGATGAGTTAGATGATTTGGCACACGTCCGATTGCGGGCCTTGGAAAAAATAAAGCGAGATAAAGATCGAGTTGCTCATCATTATAACAAAAAGGTTGTAGCCAAGTCATTTGAGGAAGGGGATCTTGTTTGGAAATTAATACTGCCGATCGGTTCCAGAGATAACAAATTCGGCAAGTGGTCACCTAATTGGGAAGATCCTTTTCAGATTCATCGATGTGTTCCTCGCAATGCTTATCTACTAAAAGGATTAGATGGAGAAGTTTATGGCAAAGCTCTTAACGGCAAATACTTAAAGAAATATTACCCAAGCGTATGGATAGACTCATGATCGGCCTGCCAGCCGATTTATGATAATAACCGATGCGCATTGCATCGCCTTTAGATGGCCGATATACACTATCGCCCTTAGTTCAAATTTTACAACATGAGCCCTCATCTTCCAAAATTTGGGGGCATATATATACTCAGCAAGCAATTCTCCAAGATCCTTCAAGTTTATTTGATAGGTTCAAATTTATGGACTTCAAAAATTTTTCGGACGGACTTTTTCAGACTTCTTCAGATCATATTCGGCTAATTGGCCGATGAGATATATATTAATCAAAACATGAGGTTATCTTTTTACAAGAAGAAGATAAAAAGTATATTACATCAGCCTATGAAGTTTTGGATAGCTGCAATGGCCTTGCGACGGATTTGATCGATGTCTTCTATCGTCTAAGCGTCATCGGCCATCGACCCTGGAATTGGCTTCAAGGACTTACTTAGGGTTGCAAGATATTTGGCCGATGCCTTCAGTTTCGCCGTTTAATCTTCTATAGCCTTTGGTGATGCAGTTATCCTGGCTTCAACTTCTTGGATCTCTTTGCGAGTTGCCTCTAGCTTCAACACTAGATCTGCTTCGAGGCAGCAAAGTTCTTCAAGCCTTTTGTTTAAGGCGATCGGCTCAACAGCCAGCTCGTCCAACTTAGTCTTGTCAGAGTTAACTTGAGCTTTGCTGGCAGTTAACGCCGATTCCAAGCCTTCGCGCTTCCGCCTCTCTGCAATTCTCTCTTTGGCCCTGTGAAGCTTGAAGTGGTACTGCTCCAAGAAGATGGCTGGCGTCAGGGTCTCCATCAGGTCTTCAGGTAGTTGATCTTGAATTTCTTGTACCCTACTCCTGATGGGATTACAGTTTTCCACCAATGATTCTAATGATGACTCCAACCGATTAGCAATATCAGACAGCCGGCTCTTTAATTCTTTAGAGACCGATGCCTTGGCTGTGCTGGGTGGCTCTTTGTCCTCATCATCAAGAAATTGGCCGATATCAAAAGTAAACATATCGGCTAAGTTCTGCAATCATCAAGATAGGGCATGGTTAACTCAGTCAAGCAAAATCGGCAAGGGATTCGAAGTGATCTGGTTTACCTGTGATGGGACATCGGCTGTGCCTGCATCGGCCTCCTTTTGTTGTTCTAAAACAGCAGGCGAAGGGGTTGGCCGATGTGGTGCAGGTGATGGAGCTCGTGGTTGAAGAAAGGCAAGAAAACGGTGATCAGATCCACATTATCAGAAGAATAAGGCAAAAAGATCAACTCTTACCGAAGCAATTGGAGAGGGTGATGGAGAAGGAGATGGTGTTCTCAATCGGGCCTTGGCCTATTCATGTCTTTTCAAGGTGGCCTTCTTAGTCCTGGGTAGTGGGACCGATTGAGTTCTTTCTTTAAGTAAAGACGATGCAATGACCTAAAAGGGAAATCAAGTTATAATAGACCAGCAAAAGGAAATCGCATAAATTCAAGAAGGGGATTATATTAACCTTGCAGACTGCATGTTTGGTTCTCCTTGGTTGAGCAGTGTCGGCTTGGTCATCGGCCGGTGGATCCACAGTGGTCATGGCCGATGGATCTTTAGTTGGCCTGGCCGATGGCTCTTCAGCAGTGTTGGCCGACAGGTTTTCTTCTTCGGGCAGATCGGCGGCTGCTGCATCGACCTCCTCCTCCATTACTTGATCGTCTAGGAATTCTTCCACGGAGGGGTCTAGCTTGTCAAGATCGGCCTGGTCGTCAGTCTTGGATTTCTTGTCGGGTTTCTGAATTTTCTCTTTTGCTGGCATCTTCCTTTTTATAGTCTCTTTGACTATCGGCCCTTGGAGCAGCGACGACACCTTCGGGGCAGTAAGGCCGATAGTCGATTCCATAACAGATTTGCCTGACAGAGCTAGGACCAAAGCATAGGTTATCTTCTGCCCGCTATTGCTAACATATGGCATTGGGGCGTCAGGGACCTGGGGACTGATATTGTCGATAAGCTCTGTTAGATAGAACCTGGCCGATTGATGGAAGATATGAGTAGCCCACTCCTGCCACCATGATTGGAAGCTAATATGGATGAAGGCGCTCAACCACAATCGGTCACAATCGCCCAAGTTTGGTATTCTGATCTCCAAGGCTTTACTCATGATCAGGGCCGATAAGACTGTACCCCTGCTCTCTAGGAGCCGATGGAAGTGCAGGCTAATAGGAAGTTGTCCAAGCCCGCATTGTCTGGCAGCCACCATGGGGTTGTAAAACTCGTACGATAAGCTGGTGCTTCTGCCCTGAAACACGCCTACTGGGACAGGCAAAGAGTGATGCCGATCATGAAGACCTCCCTCGAGACTATGTCATCATTCAGCTGGCTTAGGGTCAGATCGGCAGGGAGCTCAAATTCAGAGTCCGAAGGTGTTGGCGCAGAATTTCGACCCGTCCAGCAACCAAACGGGTTCCGCGTTACCACGGCGGCCTGGGAGATCTGCTTAACTCCAGTGCAGGTCCAAATGGCTTGCCTAGTCGTAAGTAGAGCGTGCCAGTTGATTTGATCTGCAATCAACAAGAAACAAGTAAACCAAGTCAGAGAACAACGGCCGATCGGTCATAGACCGATGACACATTGTCATAGCCCAGCCGATAGGGCAAAGCTATATCGGCTCACTTAGAAAATAAGTAAAACATGAATCTAATCTTATCGGCCTTCATTGATATGTAGACTCAACTAATAATATCGGCCATAAGGATAACAAGAGTAACTACACCAGCTAATACTCTAGTGCAAACTTATACGAGCCAATCGGCCAATATAAACACATCAACCATAAAGAAATCTTAAGATTACTTCACGATCGACATATCTATACTTATCGATCTGCACATATAAGTGGCAAACACATGCAAGAAACATAAAGCAATCACATATGTTAGATAAGACCGGCTAAAACCCCGGCACTATCCTTAATTACAACCGAAAACAGGCTTTGTGTTAGATCTCAAAACAGGACTAAGGTCGATGGCAACTCGAAGTGTGAATTGAGACTTAACACAAAGAAAATCAAGTCGTCGATTGCTTTTGGGGATGGAGCTGCATTGAACAATCTAGCCAAGCATAAGAATTAAACCATCGTCGGCAATAAACCCTAAAGCGAGTAAACCGCTGGCAAGGCTTAATTAAGATACCTGTCAAAACTATTCAAGACATGATAATCGACGATCACATCATCGAGGCTTAACGTGTCTAAAGCGACACGTTAGCCCCGACGATGCAGATCGTCGGGGACGAGTTCTTACCTCTGCTCGAGGAAGCAAGAACTCGTCGAAGAAGACCTCTTGCGAGGGTTGGCGATGCGCCGAAAGTAGATTGATTTGATTGTGTGATTGATTGAGAGAGCTTACATGTACAAACTATCGGGATATTTATACCCGAGGTTACAACAGAACCCTTGTAGGGCACGATCTTATCTACAACTAACAAACAAGTCCTTGCGGCAGACTTAAGCCACAGATTAGATCTACACTACTTAATTTACAAGATACAATTGCCTAAAACCGAGCTTTATCTCTATTTGGCAACTTCCTTGAAGCTTATTTCGAGCCCAGACCAAGCCCACGTTGACACTGTCAACTCACAACCCGTATCGGCCCACGACCAAACCAAATCCGTATCGGCCGATACGCTCTTTATAGCAACACCTCCCCAGTCCGATACGGTTACCGGGTCCGATACGAAGCCTGGTCCGACTCCAACTCAATCCTTCCTCTCTGCTTCGGTTTCCTCTTTTCTTTCCAAGTCGATTACCAAAATCCGTCGTTAACACATGCCCCCCAATTCCGCTTCATTATATAATGTGGCGGAATTAGCTCCAAGGAACTCATCGACTTTTTGCTAGGTCTAATCTGAAAACCGCACAGATCCAGATTCGAACCCTTTCGCCGCCGATTCAACAAACTCCTCGTGTTCTTCAACTCCGGCGACCGCTCGGTACTCCATCGACATCGACCCCTTCCGCAGCGATCCCTTCTTCAACAACAATGGCTTCCGCCCCATTCTACGCCTCTGAGATCCCCGCGGTAAGTCGACTCGTTCAACCCTGCATTATAACTTTCCCCGTCAATTTCTCCAAGTTAGGGTTTTACTCTCTGTCCCCCCCAGGCCTTATATTTTCATCGTCGTTCTCACGATTTAGGTCTTCAAAAACCAAATCTTGATCCCCACCGACGATAAATCCCATCGCTTTCTCCTGGGCCCCATGGGCGACTGCGACCCAACCTGGCTAATCAACGCCGAAACAGACAGAATCCCTTTCAGGCAAGCCAAGCCCACTGTCTCGGCGTGGAAGCACACCTTCAGGTCATGGCCATCAAAGCTAAACGGATACAGGACCTGGCACAAAAGGATTGCTGCCGTCAAACAAGTCCACTGGGACGAGATTGGAATCGGCCAATGCATAACTCTGTCCCTGGCCGATACCAAGAAAAATGAGCCACTAATGTCAGCTGCCAGCTACTTCTGGTCAAGTACCTTGAACGCCTTCATGTTCAAGCAAGGTCCGATGACCCCAACCCTCATAGATATCAAGGTACTCACAGGACTAGACATCGACTCTGAGATTAATCCTTTCAGCCTCCTGATAAACAGCAGCCACAAACTGAAAACCAAGAAAATTGGAGGCTGGTCTGGGTACATCTCTGAGCACATGGAACAAGGATCGGTCTCAGAGCGAGAACATGTAGCGTTCCTGACATTATGGTTGGAAAGATTCGTCTTCTGCGGATCGACCTGTGGCCCCACAACAAACTGTCAGCACCTGGCTCAGGCCCTGGTCAGCAAAAAACGAATACCCCTCGGCCGATACCTCTTAGGAGCTGTATATCGGCTACTCCACATTGCCACACAAGACTTGATGTTGAAACAAACCGTGGCACACGAGGGACCATGGTGGTTCATCCAACTGTGGCTAACAATTCATACCAACACCATGGTTGATCGGCCACCTCTATCGGACTCGCGCTTCCCATCGAAGTATGCCGATCACGAAGATCCCAGAAGCAGACGATGCATGTCCTATGGAGAAGCAGCCCCCGTCTACCCTGGCGCAGATCAATCGGCCGATGACATGGCTACATGGTTCATCCGTTTCTTCACCGGCCCTCCATCAGCCAAGATGGACATGTTTATCTATACATCGGACCAAGACTATGAGCTCCCAGATGATCTGCAACTGAGCTTGGTAAACGATGACATGGAGTCCAGAGAGGTGTTTATGATCGGCCTGACTCCATGCCTGCTCCCAGTAGGCATTTTTCAGGGAAGGAGCACCAGTCTGTCCTATGAATTTTATAACCCAATGACAGCTGCTAGGCAATGCAGGCTCGGGCAACTTCCCATCAGTTTATACCTTCATAAACTTCTGGAGAGCAGAGGCACAGTCTCATCGACTCTAGTTATGAGCAAGGCGATGGAAATCGAGCTCCCAAATCTTGGTGACTGTGATCGGCTGCACCTGAATGCTTTTGTCCATATCAATTCCCAAACCTGGTGGCAAGAGTGGGCCGCTCATATTTTCCACCAATCGGCCAGGTTCTATGTAACGGAGCTTATCCAAGGTATCAGTCCCCAAGTACCAGATGAGCCGATTCCTTCTGTGAGCAACAGTGGACGGAAGATTTTCTATGCTCAAGCCATAGCTCCATCGGGGTCGACCATCCTGGAGTCCATCATCGGCCTCACTGCCCCAAAGATACCATCACTGCTCCAGGGGCCGATGATCAAGGAGAACCCCAAGAGGAAAGCGCCATTTAAAGGCAAAACCCAAAAATCCAGCAAAAAAGCCAAAGTTGACGACCAAGAAGATCTCGAAGAGCTGGATCCCTCCATAGAAGAGTTTCTCAAAGAACAAGTAATGGAGGAAGAAGTCGATGCAGCTGCTGCCGATATACATGAAGAAAACACATTGACTGAAGCTACCAAGGAACCATCAGCCGAAACCACTGAGATCCCACCGGCCGATGACCAAAGTGATGCCCCCCAACCGAAAAAGACCAGACATGCAATCCGCAAGGTAAACACAATTTCTTCTCTGTGCTCACATAACTCCTTCCAATTGCTTAGCTCTAATTTGATATCCTTTTCAGGTTGTGGCATCATCTATTCTGAAGGAAAGAACTCAATCGGCCCCTCTGCCAAGGACTAAGAAAGCAACCCTACAACGGCGTGAGCGGGCTAAAGCACGATTGAGGACTCCGTCTCCTTCTCCAGTACCCTCTCCGGTCGCCTCGGTAAGAGTTGATTTATATATTATCATGCCAATCTCACAACCCTACTTATCAATCTCCTGCTTTTCAGCCCAGAGCCCCAGCGCCTTCGCCACATCGGCCAACTCCATCGCCTACTGCCTCAACACAGCAAAGGGAGACCAATGCAAACATCGCCGATATTCCAACTCTGGTAATGAAACCTAGCCTGACCCCCTTTCGTCAGCTCCCAATTGACAAGACTGACCTTGACCTATGTTGCCGTTTACAGAGCCTAGCCGATATGTTTTCATTTGACATCGGCCAGTTTCTTGATGACGAGGACAAGGAACTACCCAGCACCACCAAGGCGCCAATCTCTGACGAATTAAAGAACCGACTGTCCGATATTGGGAATCGGCTAGAAGCCTCGCTGGAGTGTTTGGTAGAAGACTGCTCCTCCATCAGAGCCAGGGTACAAGAAATCCAAGATGAACTGCCCGAAGACCTGATGGAGATCCTCACACCGGCCATCTTCCTGGAACAATACCGATTCAAGCTTTTCAGAGCAAAAGAAAGACTTGCAGAGCGACGAGAGCGCGAACAATTGGAATCGGCCCTGACCGCCAGCAAAGCTCAAGTGAACGCCGATAAGACCAGGTTAGACGAGCTAGCGATGGAGCCGATTGTGCTGAAAAATAGGCTTGAAGAACTCCGTCGCCTCGAGGCAGAGCTAGAATCGAAGCTGGCCACTACACGCCGAGAAATCCAAGAAGTCGAAGCCGGGATAGCTGCATCACCCAAGGTCATAGAAGATCAGACGGCAAAGCTCAAGGCATCGGCCAAGTACCTCGCCACCCTAAGCAAATCACTGAAACCGATCCCAGGGACGATGGCCGATGATGCCCAGGCTATTGAAGACGTTGAGCAGATTCGCCGTAAAGCCATTGCTGCTATTGCGGACTTCATAGGGTGATGTAGCATATTTTATTTTTATAATGTATTAACATACACCTCATCGGCCATGCAGCCGAATTTGTCTTGAAAATTCCAGCCTAACCATTGCTTTTGAAATCCTCTCACACCTTATCGGCCACGCAGCCGAATTTGTCTTGAAAATTCCAGCCGCATATATCTTTAATATGAACAATCTCATTACAAACAATCTCATCGGCCAGAGAGCCGAAGTCAATTGCCAACTGAAAGATCCAATGCGAGAACTCCTGTATATATATATGCCCCCCAAATTTTGGAAGATGAGGGCTCATATTCTGAAATTTTGAACTAAGGGCGATAGTATTTACCGGCCATCTAAAGACGATGCTTGACTACATCGGCTGTAATCATAAATCGGCTAGAGGGCCGATCATGAGTCAATCCAGATACTGGGATAATATTGTTTCAAGTATTTGCCATTGAGAGCTCGTCCATAAATCTCGCCATCTAATCCCTTGAGCAGATAGGCATTGTGAGGAACACATCGATGAATTCGAAAGGGGCCTTCCCAATTAGGTGACCATTTGCCGAATTTATTATCTCTGGAACCAATCGGCATTATTAATTTCCATACAAGGTCTCCTTCCTCAAACGATTTGGCAACGACCTTTTTATTATAATGACGGGCTACTCTATCTTTATCACGCTTGATTTTCTCTAAGGCCCGTAATCGAACATGTGCCAAATCATCCAATTCATCAACCATAAGATTATGGTACTCATCGGCTGTCAAGTCGTCTTGCAAAGCAATCCTTCTTGAGCCGATGGCGGTTTCCCACGGCAGTACAGCTTCATGCCCGTAGACCAGCTGATAGGGAGGCACTTGGATTGCACCATGGCAAGCCATCCGATACGCCCAAAGGGCATCGGCCAGCGTTGTATGCCATTGCCTCGGCTGTTCGTCAATTTTCCTCTTGATTAATTTGATTAAAGACTTGTTGGAAGCCTCTGCCTGCCCATTAGCCTGCGCGTAGTAAGGAGAAGAATTGAGTAATCTGATGCCCATGCTGTCAGCAAATCGGACGAACTCGTCGGACACGAAGATTGATCCCTGATCTGTAGTTATTGTCTGAGGTAACCCAAACCGATATATGATATGCTCCTTGACGAACTGAATAGCGTCTTTGGAATCAACCTTCTTGAGAGGAACGGCCTCAACCCACTTTGTGAAGTAATCTGTAGCCACTAATATATACTTGTGTCCCTTACTTGATGGTGGGTTAATCTGGCCGATCATATCTATTCCCCATCCACGAAACGGCCACGGCTTTATGATTGGATGCATAACCGATGCCGGTGCTCTCTGAATTGCTCCAAATTTCTGACAATCCTGACATCCTTTATAATACTTGAAGCAATCTTCTAGCATGGTTGGCCAAAAATATCCGACGCGCTTCATCAGCCATTTCATTTTATGGGCCGATTGATGGGTGCCACAAATCCCTTCATGTACTTCGCTCATAACGGTTTTAGCCTCCTCAGGACCTAGGCATTTGAGTAGGACACCATCAACCGTCCGATAATATAGGTTATCGTCCAATAAGACATAGTGTAAAACTTTATATTTCATTCTGCGTGACGCCGATTGGGAAGGGTTTCTCAAATACTCAATGATATCAAACCTCCAGTCATCGGCGTGCACGAGAGCAATCTGAATCGGAACGTCTTTAGCCATCGGCCTGTATCCCGATGCCCCCTGAGCTAAATCATTGGCTTCGAAATTCTGCTTCCTGGGTATATGCCTCATCGTTACGATCCGGAAACCGTGTAATAACTCTTTGCACTCCTCATTGTAGACTTTGAGAATATCGTCTCTGCACTCATACTCCCCAGAAAGTTGACTAATTACTAGCTGTGAATCACCAATGATTTCCACGGCATCGGCCTCGACTTCTTGTAATAACTGCAAGCCTTTAAGCACCGCTTCATATTCTGCTTGATTGTTGGTATAGTAAGGCTTGATAGTGAAAGCGAACTCAAAACTTGCCCCCCGAGGGGATATGATGACTAGGCCGATACCGCAACCGTGTCTGCAGACGGATCCATCGAAATATAATGTCCATGGCACAATGTCTGCATATGCGACTGAGTCATCTCTATGTTGAACGATGAAATCGGCCAGGGCTTGTCCTTTGATTGCTTTGGCCGATTCATATCGAAGATCAAACTCTGTTAAAGCAAAGATCCACTTCCCGACTCGTCCTTTCAACACAGGGGCCGATAACATGTATTTCATCACATCGGCCTTGCTCACCACGATGCACTCGTTGGAAAGCAGGTAATGCCTCAATTTAGTACATGAAAAATATAAACAAAGGCATAATTTCTCCACCGGCGTGTACCTTGTCTCAGCGTCTAACATTCTCCTGCTGAGATAAAAAATAGCTCTTTCCTTGCCGTTAACATCTTGAACCAAGACCGAGCCGATGGATTTCTAGTCGGCTGATAAGTACAATTTGAATGGGACTCCTTTTTGTGGAGAAATTAAGACCGGCGGAGAAGTTAAATACTCTTTGATATCGTCTAGCGCTTTCTGTTGCTTGTCACCCCATATGAACTCTTCGTCGTCCTTTATTTTCAATAGTGGGGTGAATGGCTCTATACGGCCCGATAGATTTGATATAAAACGCCGGACGAAGTTGATCTTG
>BDMV01000010.1:203482-662799 GCA_008326285.1 Oryza officinalis | reverse complement strand
GAGATGTCGGTGTGGTTAAGAAGAAGAAAAGTGTTTTAAAAACCTGATGATGCGGGAGTCACTACCTTGGTGGTTTGACTACGTATTATCCATAAGGACCGTTTCCTTTGGGAAATTCATTTGAACATATGACAGTGCGACCACACGGGTAGAATGGGATGCCCCTGACCGAGTAAATAGCTAAAACATAAGTGTCTAGCAGGTTAGCAGTTGAGGAGCACTGGTATGGTGGCGGGTATGGCAATCTCCTGCAGTGGGGATGTGTCGGAGTCCATACGGTGGGGCCTGAGTAGATGAGGGCTTGAAATTTGGCCTGATGCTTGGTGGAGAGATTCCACCCAACTGTGGGACACGGGATATTTATGGGTTGGTTATGGAAAAGCCTTGTAGCGAGCTCTCCGTTGTCGGCCATGTCTGATCCACATGTTTTCGGTAATGCGAGAAGTCCGCGACGTGTGGGTAAAGCGTGCAACCTCTGCAGAGTTTAGTCAAACTGTTTAAACAGCCGTGCCCACGGTCATGGGCGGATGTGAAGTGTTTCTCATAGCGTAGTGTTTGTTTTATAAATTAATTCTTGGAATGGGTACCGTCACCAGGGTTTGCCTTTGTGGCGGACGGCTAGCCTTCGTGGTTGGGAACGAGTCTGTGTGACTCGGGGTGTCGATTGGCACCAAGGTGTGGTTAGGGCTGAGATGGCCGAGGTAGAGTGGCTGAGATGGCCGAGCAGTGCTGAGATGGCACGGTGTTTGNCGCGGCTATGCCCTGGTGTGCACTAGTGCGCGGAGATTTTCCTAAGGGCTTACTTCCTAAAGGCTTTCCTAAGCAAGGGGTTTCATCCTAGGGCCAAACTTTGCTCTGATACCACCCTGTGGCGCCCCTGACTATGCTGGTCTAGAAAATCAACCGGCATAGACTGGAGGTCACAATCTTATCTGTGAATACAGTACCAGTCCCAGGATACACGAGCTGGTACTCACAGGATAATAGTGGAATCCAGAAATACAAAGCTTTTATTACAACATTGTTGGAGGTCTCAAACTACTACCGTCGTGGACAAACCCCAGACTGGTAGAAAGACTGAAAGAACAAAGTAAACGCAAGCGGAAACATAACAACAGTGGAGGGTGACATGAAGCAATAAGACAACCATAACTCCACAGGCTATGCTTGGGAACTAGGCTTGAAACCCAGAGAAGTCGTACTCGACCTGCTCTTGAAAGTAGGCCTCGGCGGAAGGGTCAAGGTATCCTTCTTCTAACTCTATAAATAATAATAAGCAGTGACCTCCAGTCTATGCCGGTTGATTTTTCTAGACCAGCATAGTCAGGGGCGCCACAGGTATGGTGGGCAGCATGCCTACGAGGCTTGGGAAAGGAATTCCGAGGACACAGCAGCTTGACAATCGGAAGGGAGAAGTAATGGCTAGTCCACGGGGCTCATATTTCAGTGCTGCAGCGCTTGGTACTTGGACCTTGGCTCGAGGCATTTTCTCTACCCCTTCTTACCCTAAAAGAGCATGGTCACCTCGTGTCCTTAAATCTATAACCATCTTTCGGCTAACCTAGCTTACTCCATCCCTCCGTACCAACAAGGGATATACAGGAATATTGACCAGCTGTCCATCAACTGTACTTCAACTGTCTCTAGGTGGAGAGACGTTTCTTAGCGGCAGCAATCTCGAGAAGTTACGGACAGCACGTCTCAAAAGTGTTTTTCGTATGGTTGTAAATTTCTTGGTGCTCTTGATGGGGTGGTGTGGATCTTGGTGTTCTTTGGTCGACTAATGAAGATGATGATATTTTTTTTAGATCAGATCGTGCATGGACTATAGTTTTGTTTCTTCTTATGTTTGAATCAGTACGGTGTCTGCAAGTTGAATGTATTTGTCCGTATGGAAGTTGATTAAATGACAAATTCAAGCGTGTATGGATGCATTTTTGTCTCTATGGAAGTAATGTAATTGTCTTGGCTGAAAATTGGTATCACCAATAATCATGTTAGCTAGGATACTCTATATTACAGTAGTGTTGAACCGATAATGATGTGGTTTTGTGTACTAGTGTATAAGATTGGCCAGAGATCTAACAAGCTGCCAATGTTGCATATCCAACCCACACATTCTCACTATTTTCTCAAACTAATGTTGGAGCTAGCTTTTGGGAGTGTCCATTTTATATAGATATGATAGATATAGGATATATATACCTTGCAAAAATAGATATAGATATGTAGATAGCGTATGTAGATAGCTTTATCTATATATGACATACATACATACACACACACACACATATATATATATATAGAGAGAGAGAGAGAGAAAGAGAGAGAGAGAGAGAGATCCAGATAGACACACAAATAGATGGATAGATGTTTAGCTGGTTGTTTACACCCCACAAGAAAAGGGTACGAGTATCATCGAACTGCTTTTTATAATTTGAGTCACGGTCTATATAATTAAAGGAATATCACGTATGCATGGTTCTGCCGAAGTATGTGACAACCTAGCTATTAGAATATTAATCAGATAGTGATTGTTGTTGGAAATGGCTCTCACAGCTCACGCACTCACATGGAGATTTTGATGATCTCAGGAAGGTCACTGAAGAACACACGCAAGAAATTATTTTCTCTCGGCGCTGCACACCAGCACCTTCACTTCACCACACTCCTTAATCCCATCTCTGATTACATGGTTTAAATAAACACATGCACACACGTACAGGTTCAGCCGGCCGCACGACTCGGCCAAACTCTCCCGTGGCCACTAATCACCTTTCTACATGCAAAGCACATCTCTCTACATGCAGATCACCACTAAACACTACATGCATGAGCTATCCGATCCACTCTTCTCGCCATGAACCATTCACTTGACTTGGCCACAGCTCCAAGCCAACGTGCACCTGCATGACTGATCAAACTAACTAACACATGCATCAGCTGATTTGCTCCTAAGTACTCGCCACGAATTGACCAAGCATCTGGTCACACAAATACTCACTTCATGGCTGCCCCTCTTGGCCTCTAAGCCATGTGATGAGATAATGAGTACGTACACAACTAGCACAAACTAATCCTGGACACGACCGACTCACACAAATATGCAAAACAACAAGATTAATTCTAACAATTGTCATTACAAAAATCTCTTTTTGAAAGTTACCGGTTAAAATCCAGAGTTTACGAGAATGAATTAAGTAGTATAAATAAAGATGAAAGAAAGCTATATCTGGCTGCTACTATATCTTGTATATATGCAAGGAAGTTGAACAAATAAAACAAAAGGTCTATCCACACATGGCTGCACCAGATAGATGGATATCTATATAAATAATATATATATATTACATAACATAGAGACCATCTATAAAACCAAGTATACCACTACATTGGCTAAGCTACTCCATTCAAGTGCAAGCTCTGGTAGTAGCCATGGTCACCTTCAAGGCAAACCGGAGCGATCCTGAGCTAGTGCCACCGGCATTGCCAACACCTCGAGATATCAAGGCCCTCTCTGATGTTGACACCCAACCTGCTCTGCGCTTCTACGCCACTGGAGTGGAGTTCTTCCGCCAGCGCCCCATCGTTGACGGCCATGTTCAGCCGGCGAACCTACTCAAGGTTGTCAAGGATGCTCTTGCAAAGGCCCTCACATACTACTACCCAGTGGCTGGTCGAATCCGTGAGCTCCCTGAAGGGGAGTTCGTTGTGGAGTGCACTGGAGAAGGGGTGGTGTTTGTTGAGGCCGACGCTGATGTGCGGTTGGATGAGTTTGGGAATCCCATCATGCCACCGTACCCATGCGTCGATGAGTTCTTCTGTGACCCTGGTGACACTAGTGTCATCATTGGCAAGCCCCTGGTCTTCATGCAGGTTGAGTGTTGAGTTTACTCAGTTAGCAGAAGCCTTAATTTCATGCAGGCAGCAATTTCATAAAAAAAATCTTATGAAAGTAGACCTGAAATGTGTGCCTTAATTTTCTCTTACAGCAACTGGTAAGATAATTGATTATGATACAATGCATAACATTCATTCTACATATGTGCAGGTTACTAGGCTCAAATGTGGTGGATTTGTTATCGGTACTTACTCATGCCACAACATTGTCGATGCCTTTGGCCACACCCAATTTCTGAAAGCTATAGCCGACATAGCACGTGGTGATGATCACCCAACTGTTCTTCCTATGTGGGGAAGAGAGCTTATGGCAGCGCGTAACCCACCTAATGTTACACTCCTGCAACACTTCATACCAAGCAAGCTATCCCCAGTAGAGGATTCGGTGGCGCAACATGTGTCGTCGACAGATCATATGGTTGGTGAGTTCTTCTTCTTCGGCCCAAGAGAGATAGCAGGTCTGCAACACAATGCCCAACTGCAGTGCTCAAGTACAGCATTTGAGGTGATAACAGCTGCAATGTGGAAATGTCGCACAGTAGCTCTCGGGTATGCACCTCACCAGAGGGCATCCTTGTTAATGACCATGAATGCTCGTGGGAAGTGGAAGCGTGATCCACCTTTACCGCAAGGGTTCTACGGCAACGGATTTGTCTACCTTATTATGGAGACAGACGCTAGTGAGCTATGCAAGCAGTCGCTAGGCCATGCGGTCGAGCTTGTGCAGAAGGCCAAGCTTGATATGACCGAAGAATTCACAAAATCAATGGTAGATTTCATCACACTTCATGGAGGACCACCATATGTGCCAGGATGGACATTTGTGGTGTCTGATATAACACGTATAGGAGAAGATGCCCTGGACTTTGGTTGGGCTGAACGGATTGGTGGTGGTGTGCCAATGGTCGGAGACGTCAAATCTAAGCAAGTGAGTTATCAGATGAGATGCATCAATGACAGTGGTGAGGATTGTGTTGTGGCATCCATGTTCTTACCAAAATCAGCCATGGAGATATTTGCCAAGGAGATCTTGGTGTTGTCTAAGGAGAATGAATGAATAAACCTTTCTTTGTATCCAAGAAATAAACAAGATATGTATTACAAGTGATTGGGATGTTTTAGTTCATAACTTTCTCCCAAAGCTAGCAATTGCTTAATAACAAGTTACTAAGCAAGTCGTGCTGCTCTTAATATGGTTTTATCTATGATGCACATCTTGTCTAGGTGATAAAACCTCATAAGATCATATCCAGTTTTTATGAATTTGAATACATCCCGCCCTTGTGTTTGCTGACAAAATGAGTCTCTCATCATCTGCTTGTTAGCTTATCAGCTACCACCAAAATTTGAATTTTGAGACTTAATTTTAGAGCTAATTTTGAGGGGATTATTTCCATTTTTAGTATTGCCTCCTAAACTGCGAACAACCTAGATATAAAATTTTCACCATGGCTGCATTGTTCATTTTCTCCATGGGTGAACAACTATAGCTCAAATTAATGATCAAGCTATTGGCATTAAAATCTTCAGGCCCAGCTCAATATATCATGCACTACCCATCAACAATTAGACTCAGAGAAGAGTCAAGGATGTTTTATGTTATTAAATATGTTTAGATGTTTCAATTAGTAGAGGTGGCATAAACCAAATATTACTTTGACCTTTATATTAAAAGCAAAGGGGTTTCTTATTTACACTTCTTTTCAATGTGTGTAGCTTTGTCTAAGGTAAGAATTTAAGAATTCGATGCCAAGGTCGAAGTTAAGCACTAAAATTTGTAGTCCTTTAGCACTTACATATTGTTTTCACAAAGTTTCGACAGAGAATTTTTAACTAATGACAATTGCTGAGCCTAGAGACTTTTTCTACCGGAACATCTTCCTCTCTCTCCACCTATATATCTATCTATCTGTCTATCTATCTATATCTATATGTATCTCTCTATCTATCATTATATCCATCTCTATCTCTCCGCTACAGGTGTTGGAACTAGTAGGTTGCCACATTGACATCAAGCCTAGATCCAATTGGCAAACTTAATAAGGAATCACTGCCACCTCCTCCAGTTATTTCCATGTCAGAGGTGGCTTTAGGAGTGAAGCTGCAGCACAAGGTCGGGGTCATGTGCCCCGCAACGACTTCGGCAAAATTTATGACCAATTAAACAGCTTACATATAGAAGATAACACCCTTGTTTAAGCATAACTGTCACATTATGACATTGGTAAGTATGTTATGGTACTAGCATATCTGAGTTTTTCTAGATCCACCACTGGGCAGCTAGGTGGAAGGAGTTCTGATCACTTTGATGACCATGATCCGATGCCATTTGAGCTTGGGAGTAAGGTTTCAGCCCTAGCTGTGCTACTCCTATCTCCTCCTCAGTCAATAACATAAAGCTTAGTTATGCACCTATAGTGAGGGATATCGTTACAATAATGTAACGAAGAAACAAGAATATACACATGAGTGTATTTATTTTTATTTATAGACAACAATATTCAAACAGACATAGTTGGATAGATGTTCCTAAAGTTAAAGAAACTCATTTAATACAATTATCTATAGACTTCTTTATTAAATATCCTGCAGTGTGATGTGTTGTGTTGGTGATAAATGAGAAAGATTTTTCCTTAAAAAGAAAAGTTTATTTTTCTTAATGCTTTGAGGAAAGGTAGAACAAGCTATTTCCTTCAAAAAAAAAAACCAAGAACAAGCTACATTTGTAACGTTTATCATAAGGTTACACTTGTAAAAAAAACAACCATGTTACAATGAATATGTAGCCAATGCATCTACTTGCCACACTTCAACAGTCACATTTTAGGAATTCTTAACTTTTTTGCGTGCAGGTTGCAATAACAATTTTCCTTGCCAATGTCAACTGCAAGGCATGGAATATTGAATCCCTTGTCCTGATACCAATCTCTTCTCTTCTCAGCAAGCTCTTCAACAAAAACTGTGAGCTTTTCAAAAGTGACATTTGGCATCACAACAATATGTGCTAAATTTCCCTCGCAAGCAAGTTGCCACCTACACACAAATTTTTCATCCTTTGGCCTTTCGAAAACCACTATATTGCTCAATGTATTGCAAGATGCGCTTATACCAACTTGTTTCAATAATACCTCGAGGTATCGTGCATTTCCCACACATATTTGTACTTCTTTCAAAAGTCCTCTGTACCCTTTTTTGCTTAATGTATACCAGAGGAAGATTGGAGCATGGCCATTTCGGCTTCCAGTGATAGTGGAATCCCTAGAAGCTATGTACTCAATATCTGTTGACAGGACTTCGGCATGTTCTAACCTGGTAATGACTACACCACATGGCATTGGACAACCCAAGAATTTGTGTCCTGACACGCTGATAGAGCCAATTGGTTTTTTGAATGACACCTTTGAGGCCTAAGTGAAATGAATCATTAATTTAGTTGACATAATAAAAAACAAAACATATTCTCACATAATGATGGTTCTTAACTAAATCTCAATCAAAAGATATTTTCACATAAATATTTTTGTGGTATGGGCATTTAATACTCAAATACAAAATATATACAATGTAGGATAAATCATTGTAATATACAGTAACTAAAACTATTTTACTTACTTTATATACTTTGCCTTTGTGTAATAGTGGTTGTTTTGTGCTGTATAGTAAGGGTCTGTTTTGAGATGGTAGTGAGTTTTCTTGGAAAAATCATGGTTGTTGATGGTATTTTGTCAATCAAATAAGAATATAATTATTTGAGTTCAGTTAACTATATTGTTAATCATCTATGCACACGCAAAAAAGAAAATGAAACCTACTTGTTTCATAAAGGGTGTCATCATTCCAGAGAGAGCACCGTCACAGTGAATGTAGTAACGATTTTGAAATCCACTTTTTTCTAGTGTACTTATTATCTGGTCGATATCATCTACAGCACCTTTGAACGTAGTACCTATAGATCACCAAAAAAAAAAGGGAATAATCAGTCAATATTAGTGTTACTGGAACATGGAAAGATTGGTAAAAACAAATAAAATTAGACAAGTGAATATCAATGGATTTGAAATCTAACCAATATTGGCATTTATAATTGCTGGGTTGTTGCTGTTCTGTTGTAGCTTAGATTTTAAGTCTGCATAATTCATCTCTCCAGAAACTGTAGTGGCAATCCTGATGCACTTAACTCTATACATTTTAGCTGCCTTGAAGACAGAGTAATGTGAATCGTTTGAAGCATACAAGATCCCATCGGGAAAAAGCTCTCTCCTGTAGTACAATGCAACCGTTAGTTTGCAAACAAGCCAACACAAAAGCAATAAAGATAGAGTAAATTAATGAAAGTTTTAGTAATTAGCCACTAGTTTAGTTGATTTTGCTGGAGCATCTAGGGTTAAATTCTGCTTTGTAGTGATAAAGTAATAAGGATTCAACTTGTTTTATTCTTGAAACGAAAAATCAGGTAGCACATCAATCATTCGATGTAAAAAGGGGATTTTCACATATATATATATATATATATATAATATGATGCAATTTTTGAAAAACATATATATATTAGATTGTTTATACCTTCAAATGGTAAATGTAATGAAATTTGTGAGTAAGCTTGCCCACAATATATATTGAAGAAGTACTAACCCAACCAATAGCCCATATAAGTTCCCTTCAGTTCCACCACTAGTGATGTATCCCCAGAATTGGTCTCTTTGCACGTCCCAAAAATTAGCAAACCAATTCAATACTGCAACTTCAAATTGTCTTGAGTGAACACTGTTGTTGACCTTAGCAAATGGATCGCCAGCATTATTGAGGGAAAAGTTCAGAAAAGGTGCGAGGGGGCTAAAGTCGTAGTCAAAGTTGAGTGGATAACCTAAAAATAGAAGTGAATTAATCAATACATATTTACTGAAACAAACAATATATAGGACAGTAAAAACTTTTTTACCTAGTTTAATAAATGTATAATAATTCATTTCGAATCATCTGCTATATACCAAAATTGATTGGATGTGGCTCAAAGATCTCAAAAGAGGAGAAACTAGAATAAACTTCCACAACTCTCTTATATAACACTAATCAATTATATATGTAAACACCAGTTACTTATAAGGATATCATTAGAAAAATAAATCGACTAAACAGACAGTATATTCAACTTTTTTAGATAATAGAAACAGTTCACATCTCTGGCCTCTATCAATAAGCACACAACCATACCACTGTATCCATCTTAATGCAAACGTTAATAAAATGTTATATATATGGAACATATCAAAACTCAAGGCCTAAGAAATAGTTGCAATTTACCATGCATATATAATTAAACTTAAGTCCTTCAGTTATATTAATTATAATCCAACTCCAATTTGACTTGCTAAAGATTATATGTAGGCCAATCTGCCATGTTCCTACTAATGATCCAATGCATCAAAAATTGACCTACACATGTACTGTTTATTATGGCATATATGCAGAGAAAAGATTCTATACGATGCTGAATCTAAGCTATATATACATTTATATGTATTATTAATCGATATATATGAATAACATCAGTGGTTAATTACCATACCGAGATGGTAGGCAGACCTATGTTGGAGGTGCTGCACATAGCCAGCCATTAACCTAGCTATCCCTGCCTTCTTCTCTGCAGCCTCCGTCTCATCTACAGGAGACTCCTCAATCTCCAACCCTTCCAATATCACTTGGCTTACAAGCTGCTTGTCCCCCAGCATGTCACCACCACACTGCAGCCCAGCTGCTGCAACAACATCTACCTGATGATCATTGCAAGAAACTTCTTCTGAATTTAACAGTACCATCTTAGCTTGTTGCTATACTTATATCACACTCTGCAGAGACAACTAGTACTGAGATCAGGCCCGTTTAATTAGCTAGGCTCTCCTATAGCCAATGAAGTTATATAAGCAGGACTAGCCAATGAACAGAAGGGGATGGAGTGATCTGGAGGAGCAATGCTGGCTATTTGTAGTGCACAATGTACACATGTCTCAAAGGAAGATGCAGATGACCTGTGATCCATGATGGCCTTATCCAAAATGTACCTAATCCACACTACTTAGTTTTAAATATGTAGGAATTAGATAGAAAAAAGAATATTGAATATTGTAGATCTTGATCTCATGTATATGCAATACATGATGTCTGAACATTCTTCCTAGCTTGACCCTTCATGACCAGCTAAGAAAAAAGTACAAGTATACAATCTTCCTTCCTTGTCAAAAGCTAGTAGTACCTTTTATTTAATTAATTAGTTCCTAGATGCAACAAAGGACGAAAATCTGGTAGCTAGCGGTGTGTCATTATATTTGAGAGGTCATCCAACAACTTCATTCTTCACATGCATGCATTCATGCTTGGATCGAGAATGAAGTTGGTATATATTGGCATCAATCTATGCAACTTGTCTATATTATGTTTGAGATATCAACCGGCAACTTTCCTCTTCAGTCGGAGAATATATACAACTGATGCTGCAGGCAAATTGATCTAACTTAAATTCTTTCCCAACAAACCACGTACTTAATTAAGTTTTATTATCCTTTTGACGTATTGGAGTAGCTAGATCCATACTATCACACACAAAGATTAGTTGCAACAAACCATGCATATATAATTATCAATTAGGAGTGCAATCCTAGCTAGCTATATATGTGTGTTGTTTAGTTTTGTGTGAACTAGGATGAGCGGTTGCAGACATGATCATTACGTAAGTTAAAACATATTTACCACTTTCCCTCGTCGATGAGTTGTAGGCTTTGTAGCCACGATTTTTTAATAATTAAAATTAACCGGTCTCGTTTTTATCTGAAGTTGGTAGGTATATATGGTTGGTATATAAATTCAGTTGTACCCAATGTCACTGCACACTTGTCCATCATTGATCGACTGCACATCATTCATTAACACTTGTTAATTACTAACATTTAACGATTGTTAGGTACGGGTAAAAACAAGGGCAGCGTGCGTAGGGAGATCGAGCTAGCTGGGCCGAGCCAAATATGTGGAAAATCATGGAAATGAGTTAGTTGGGCCGAGGAATGGGGTTTACACCCAGAATGAATTGGTGGCGTTCCCAAAATTTAGATGGCTTCGAGAAAATGAAAAGTCTATATAGCTCCCACAAATATAGCCCAAGTTTCATTTTTACTCCCTCAAACGTAAAACCACATATAACATCTCCCTTGAATGTCAAAAACCAGTTCATTTTAGGTAGTTAACTGGTTTGTTCAGTGGTTTTGTCTAATGTTGCATGTTGACTTGGTCTATTCGTGCTAACGTGACAATTTTAATTTATCAGAAAATAAAATTAAAAAAATATATGGGGCGTCAGTGCGGTCCATACTCCATAGTGCACGACAACGGCAGTAGCACCACACCAGACTAGTAGGCAGTATCACCACACAGTCGTTTCTTCGTTTAGCAAGCAAGTGGCACCTCCTCCTCCTCCTCCTCCATGGTCTCCTCGAGTGCCAAGAGGAGATAGAGAGTGGTCCATCGTTGGTGTTAGGGCTGGCTGGGGCATGGCAGTGGCGACGACAACCAAAGGGATCTCAATGAAGAACCTCGGTGCAGAGCGAGCCATGGAGACCATCGAAGTCCACGGGGCAGTGGGCATGCTAGCTAGGACAAATCCATGGCAACGTGTGGCAGCTTAGGAATGTGCACGAGAAATAGGGACATTGAGCTGCTGCCTCAACACCCCAAGTCTCATCGTTGCCCTTTGACTATCATTGGAGTCAGATTTCTGGTGGAGCTCGAGCTCAAGCTCAATCTCGATCTCTCCTGCACTGAGCTCATGGAGCAGAAGTAGCTAGGCATGTGGCGAAAGTAGGAGAAGAAGGCATGTGGCGGTGGCCGCTGCGCAGGCAAGGGCACCGGTGAGCTCAAGGTGGTTAGTGAGCGCGTGGCCGGTGAAAACGGCTGACTCACTATTAACGGCCCTTAAATGACAAATTCGACCATCAACTTTTGCATAAAACTAAATAAAATGAAACACGAAACCTAGTGGTAGGTCTTATTACTAACCATTTTCACAAGTGTTGGTAAATATTTGTATGATGGAGATTTTGGATGAAAAATACACCTGCCATGCAATGAAATGTACATCTGACCAATCAAATATGCAAAACCGACATATTTGAGGTCTATCCATTGTGCACTGTCATAAGGGCCCACATGCCATACACTAGAAGAAAGTCAGGGGCCAAAGGCGGTTTGCCTGGTTCGGCCAAACCAAGATTTAGTCGAACCAGGTCTGGCGCCTCTCCCCACCATCTTCCACGTGGCATAGTCCAATTGGATGGTGATGGCGGTTATGGGTGAACCAACCTCTATAACCGACATTCCAACTGCCATATGACACTATAAAAGGAGAAGCTCATTTCATTCAAAACACACAACTCAAGTGGAGTACAACTCACTTTTATACTTAGGCTACACTCTAGCGGTGTTGAGAAAATTAGGAGAGAGTGAGGGAACGATCCAGAGGAGTGCTAGAGTTGTTGGCACTCTCTCCTCTCTTGTACCTCGGTGAATTTTTCTTTAATAAAGTGAGTATTCAAGATTTTTTTTTGGTATTTAATTCACTTGCTTAAGTAAGATAGATTCTTATTGTTGCGGGTTCGTCGCTAAGTATTTATATTAAGTGCTCTAGTACTAGGACTCTGAATAAAGAAGAATGTTCCTGCGCCAGGCTAGAGTAGTAACCAATAAAATAGACGTGGTGTTTAGGTTAAAGGTTACCTTTGTTTGTTGTGTGCTCCACAGGTTGTAGAGGTAGGCGGCAGGTGGTGTCAGCCCTGTCCATCATTTGTAATTCTTCACGTTTGGGTACATCATAGAGTTGTAGGCCGGACTCAACTGGTAGACCATGGGAGAGCCGGTGCCCGAAGCAATTGATAAAATTTTACTTTCACTTAAGACGAGATTATTAATCCATAGGAATCATCTCTATCCTAAGCTTCCATAATTGTTGTCCTTGGTTGAATCCTATCTCTTAGATTATACACACACGTTCTTTGTGATTTGATACCCTTGGAAATACTCTGAGGTGAAATGCTACAATAGTATCCGTACGCTTATGAATTTATCTGTGATCGTAACAAGTACCAACACTCACTGAAAGAGAAGGGGGGAGAGAAAGAAGAGGGTGTAAGGATGACACGTGGATCCTACAGTTTTTTTTATTTGTTCTAACTGTAACACCATGTAAGCTCCATATCGGATGAAATCTGTTAAAAAACGCTCGAGAGGTAAATTGAATCGGTTTTTCAGCTGAGGGAGTAGCCATGTCTGGTTTTGCAATTGAGGTATGGAAATCTGACTGAGGCCATAGTTTGAGAGACGAATATAAACTTTCCCAAAGAGAAATCTGTACCAGTAAACAGGGGTCCAAGGGCACGCACTCAAGCCCGCCAGGAAATCATGGGCCATTACGACACAGGGCTTGGGAGTAAAGGCACATTGCACACTTTGAGTTTTCACCAAGTTATTATATGGTAGTCCCAAGGAAATAGTGGGGAATCCCAAGCCTTGGCCCATTTCTAAATGGACCTTTGAGGAATCTAGTTGTAACATAAATTCTTTAATACAGTGCCAAAGAAAAACAAAGAATACTTCTACCCGGGCGTGTGATTCTAGCAAAAAAAAATCAGACGTCCGTAGCAACTACCGTTTTTCTCCCTCTCTCTTTCTAATTGAACACTCACCTCAACAAGCAACATGCAAACAACACACCGTCCCACCTCTCACCTCTAACTTTTATTGGTCATGCACACAACTTTCGTAAAGTTTTAAACACGTTTTTATCCTAAGCTACGTATCCGATTTACAATTCAAATATATTGTTGTATTTGTTATAATTAAATCTTTATAAGAAGATCTCCCTTGACTATATTCTAATAAAAAAATTTTAAGTTTTTTAGTTTTTCTAAATGTTGTAATAAGTATTTTATGATGTTTCACTATGTCATTAGGGTTGTTGCATGATTTGTTCATCAGATGTTTCAGGGGGTATTTTTGATGTTTCAGCCAATGTCTCACTAGGTCATTTGAAATGTTGCACGTGGAGTTCTTTGGATGTTTTAGTAGATATTTGTGATGTTTCAACAGTTACTCAATATTTCATATATAATATAAGAATATTTCAATTAGATGTTGTCGACGGAGTAGATTACGACTACGGTATTTGTAGAGTATGAGGATCGTTGGAACCAAGGTATACGCGAGATTGAGGTAAAAGAGATGGAAGACAGGGATTTTTATACAGGTTCGGGCCCCTTAACTGACAGGTAATAACCCTACTCCTGTTAGCCGAAGCCGGTGTTGCTCTTATATATCAGAATCACATGAGTACAATATTTAGGAGAACCTAATCTAGTTGTCGTCGACTTGGCGGCATGGATCTCCAACACGTAGTCGACAGCAAGGTAGTCTTCTTACTCGAATACAAACTCGGCGAGATTGGGGTAGCACTAAATCCCTCATGTCAGCCTCTGTGGGTCTAGATTGGGTCTGTCTAGGCTTGTCCCTCATGTTGATGTTTTTTGGCCTCTTATTCCCTCCTAGGGGGTCTTGTATTTATACCCACAAATGTCCCCTTGTCCAAGGATAACTAGGAAGATAAATATGGATATGATTCGAGTAGTCCTTGTAGTTTTCAACTTGAACTCTGCTTCTCCTTCCTTATCCGGAACACCTTTTATATATGAGACATGATTTCGTATAAGACTTGGTATATAGTAGGCCTTGCCGAGCCCAACCTAATATCATTGGGTATGCCTTATCCACAACACTAACAGTAGCCCCTACTTCAATGCAAATGAACGAGTTGATGTTCTCGATCGAAGACCTTGAAACATCAGTTGTCAAACTAACCTAACCGTTCTTGGATGACCAAGAAGGTGTAGAGTATGCGACTAAGTTCCCTGTCCAGCCTTGATCGAGAATTTGGATTGAAGTAAACAAGATTCCATCTCAGCGGGTACACCATTGCTTTATCCAGTAACCCTTGTCGAACTCAACCAACCGTTCTCGGACAGCCGAGTAGGTGCAGAGTATGCGACAAAGTCCTGATGTCTCACTTAACTGCTCTAATATTTGACTTTTCTGAAATCAATTACTCAGAGCAAATTGTTAAATAGAAAAAGCCCCCGAGCAAACGCATTGGGGTAAAATGTGAATTGAAAATATAAAATAAACTGAATCTATTTATGACAATAAAGAGTACTCTCACCGGATCTACCCTAAGCAATCGGAGTATGGTACCCTTCCTAGTCCCCAGTTGTCTTTATGGAAAAGTTGTTTTCCATAAAGGCAGCTTAAATCTTATAACAAACTATGCTGAAGCAGCAAATTCCTAGGCCCCAGCCGTGAAGTTGAGAAAACCAATTCCCAATTACACGGCTTGGTTAATACGTTCAAGTGGGTACTCTAACATGACCAGATCTAACATGGTCGTTTGCGCTTGCATGGCCTGACAAACTTTCACAGTGCTAGGCGTCCTCAGCCGAGGTCCATGGGACCCCGAAGCTTGCCAAACTAGCGTAAGAGGATAGTAAAATTGACTTCGAGACGTAGCGATATAAGAAAAGGGAATCAACGGACAAATATTGCACATTTTATATGTATAAACACTTACAGAGATTGATGCACAGGGTGTGATGAGATCGCTACCACACTGGTCAAGAACCAGTTGTGTAGTCGTAGTCAACAAATCGCAGAGGTAGTAGGAGAATCACTATAACCGCTGGTCGAGGACCAGGTATGTAGTCGTTCTCAACCATTCGTAGGGGTGGTGGGAGAATCACTACAACCGTTGGTCTAGGATCAGGTATGTAGACGTACTGAATCACCCGTAGAGGTGGTGGGAGAATCGCTACAACTGCTGGTCAAGGACCAGGTATATAGACGTACTCTACCACCGAAAGGCAACTCGGAGAGATGGTGAGAGGATGACTACCGCCGCCGGCCGAGGACTAGGTGTAGTTATCCCTCGACCACTCGAATTCAACCCTGGTGGGTGGGAGAGAAATCACTGCAACGTTGGTCGAGGACCAAGCGTAATCAACTCTCGACCACTCGAAGGCAACTGATAGGTGGTGAGAGATCGCTACAACGCTGATCAAGGACCAGGAGCAGTCAACTCTCGACCACCCAAAGGCAACTGGTAGGTGGTGAGAGATCGCTACAACGCTGGTCGAAGACCAGGCATTGTCAACTCTCGACCTCTCAAAAGCAACTGGTAGGTGGTGAGAGATCGTTACGATGTTGGTCGAGGACCAGGCGTAATCCACTCTCGACCACATGAAGACAAGTGGTAGGTGGTGAGAGATCGCTACAACGCTGGTCAAGAATCAGGCGTAATCAACTCTCGACCACCCGAAGGCAACTAGTAGATGGTGAGAGATCGCTACGACGCTGGTTGAGGACCAGGCATAGTCAACTCTCGACCTCCCGAAGGCAACAGGTAGGTGGTGAGAAATCGCTATAACGCTGGCCGAGGACCAGGCGTAGTCAACTCTCAACCACCCGAAGACAACTGGTAAGTGGTGAGAGATCACTACAACGCTGGTCGAGGACAAGGCGTAGTCATCTCTCGACCATTCTTAGAGGCGCTACAGTTGGTTATTACATGTGCATCTCATGTGGCCAGCATAACTCACATACCCAACATGTAGCATATCGAATGTCCGTTCACAATCATGTCGGGTGATCAAGTCGACAACGTTCACGAGGGGATTGTCCGTAACAACCTTTTCACAAATAGTCCGAACGTAACCAGCGCTTAATTTGAGATAGGTCAACGGTCTCTGTTGGTAGGTTTGGTCCGACAACTCCGCATTTGTTCGAGAACGTTCTCGATAATGGGGTGTACTCAACCGCTGCTTACTCAAGCGCTCGATTGTTCCTGAAAAATATTTTTTAGAAGACAAGATATATAGCAGAGAATACCAAGCGTATATTCAAAAAACTGTATAAATCTTCTAGTATTTTTCTAGTATTATCTGGATATAATGAGCAGATTCAGATTAAATATCGGTAATATGTAAACCGTAAAAAAGCATGATTTATATAGAAGAAACAGAGTGAGCCCCCAGTATGATACCATTGTTGGCCTAACATAGGAGGCACTTGCACAACAGACATTGTATAAAAAACATGCTATAGGTAAACATAATAAATCATGGATTTGAAAACAAGTACGATAAATCATACGAAATATTGTGTTCCTTTGTAGATACATGCCGGATGTATCTTTAAAATTAGTAGATTGATTTAAAAAATCAATATACTAATTATATTGTTTAGCGATGTTAAGCAACTCGAAAGTAGTCGACCCGGATTGAAGCCTCGTGGTCAACGGTATTGAACTGTTGTTTTCAGCGGCGACGATGTCTCTGAAGCTTGCTTAATTTTGATAGATCGAATTGTTAGCGGCGATGATTTCAATCTGGTCGGGGAACGTACTTTGATCGGGTCAGATCTCCCTGGGCCAAGTTGTTGAAGTATCTCTCATCGAAAAATCCGCAACGACAATAACTTGATGAAGCTTGAGATGACGAGGGTCTCCATCCATCGAAGAACGCACTTCGGTTGTGTCGTATCTCCCTAAATCCAAAGTCGTCGAGTAGTTTGTCATCGAAGAATCGGTCTCTTGAAACCCATCTCATCAAAACCATTTAGCACCAAAATCCCCCTACCTGGTGCGCTAATGTCGACAGAGTAGATCATGACTACGGTATTTGTAGAGTATGGGAATCATTGGAATCAAGGTATACAATAGATTAAGATAAAAGAGATGGGAGACAAAGATTTTTATACAGGTTCGGGCCCTTAACTGACAGGAAATAGTTCTACTCCTATTGGCCGAAGCCGGTGATTCTCTTATATATCAGAATCACATGAGTATAATATTTGGGAGAGCCTAATTTAGTTGTTGTCAACTTGGCAGTATGGATCTCCAACCCGTAGTCGATGGCAGGGTAGTCTTCTTCCTCAAATATGAAATCGGCGAGATTGGGGTAGCACTAGATCCCTCATGTCGGTCTCTATGGCTCCAGATTGGGTCTGTCTAAGCTTGTCCCTCATGTTGATGCTTTTTTGTCCTCTTATTCCGTCTCACGAGGTCTTGTATTTATACCTACAGATATCCTCTTGTCCAAGTAGAAGTAGGGAGACAAATATGGATACGATCCGATTAGTCCTTGTAGTTTTCAACTTGAACTTTGCTTCTCCTTCCTTATACAGAATACCTTCCGTATATGAGGCATGATTCCATATAAGACTTGGTATATGGTGGGCCCCGTCAAGCTCATTCCAAGATCATTGGATATGCCTTATCCACAACACTAACAGATGTATAATCATAATTTTTTTATTAATCCAAAATATAGTAATGTGAGATCTCATCGTAAAGATTTAATTGATACGAATTCAACGGTACAATCAAATCATAAATCGGATATGTAATTTGTGAAAAAGAATGACTTACAATTTGCTAATCTTATCATATAGTTCACCGACTACAATCTTACGAACCTCGTTCATCGAATTCAATGCTCTAGATTGTCCCATGTTCCCCTCTCTCCCCGCAACCACCGTCTCCACGCACGCCCCTACCCACCAGACGCGACCCATCTCTCGTCCTCTCGCACTCGCCGTTGCAGCCTAGAACGCCGTCGCTCGTCTAGCCACTGTTATCGTGCCGCCAGATCACCGTCACCCATATCGGCGTCGCGGAAGCTGACGATGAACCCGCTCCCCCAATCGGTGTCACCATCGTCTCCTCCTCACTCCAACACCATACCATGCCGAGCGCCGGTTCTCCTCGTCGCTATCCATCTTCCACCAGTGGTCCTCCCAACTCCCAACCACCGCCGCTGCAAGGGGCAACTCTGCGCCCTCCGTCCTCCGTCAGTCATGTCACTGGCTCGCCGCTGCATCCTCCTCTCCACTCGCATCGCCATCCAATCTGCTGCGCCCCAGCCGCCCTCAATCATGGCGCTGCCACCTGCGCTCCTTCCACGCAGATATCGCCCACGTGATTCGGCCCTCAAGCCCAATGTTGCCGGCTGATCTCACCCCTCTCCCCCAGCAGTGAAGGTACAAAATCATTTTGTTCACTTTTCCTTGATTTTGTGAAGTCAAATTCTGAATCTAGAATGGAAATGATGTTTGCTCTGTGTTGTCCCTTTTTGTTTTGGCGTTTCATCTTGATCCACAACAGAAGCTAGAACATCGAGTTATGTGCTGTGCTGATCATTTTACATGTCTGAATGCCTCCCAATCAATCTATTTTCAGGATTATTAGGGACAAAAGGATCATTGATACTCCTGTCCAAAAGGTGTTCGACGCAATGCTGGTTAGCCAATCTTATTCCCCAAGCATATTTCACTTTGCAGGTGGGTTTCTTATGTGCACTCTATTATTCTTCAATCGATTTTTAGCACACTTGTTTCTTTTCTGTAGTGGATAGCTGGTACATTGTGCATGATTTGTTCCTTGACGTGATCCATGTGCTGCCCAAGCTCCAGATCGATCGACTGGACACAGTATTATGGCTTCTGCTCTGGTCCTGAAGCCTGGCTATTGTTGCTGATGGTGAGTTGTATTACAGAAAAAATATAAATGTTTTGGAAGACTGCAAGGCTAGACCGTGGATGCCATCCGTTGTTGGGGACTTGGGGTTTATCCCATAGTAAAAATGTAAACGATAGCTCCGGCAAGGTCAGCTGTCCCTGATTTCTCTTCCACGATTTTGCTGCACTTGCATGTAATTTCGGGGAATTGGGTTCAATCCCTGTCGTTTAGTGTGTGCAGCAAAATTCAAGTCAACCTCTACCATGAAACATATGTAAAGGTGCCTTCAAGTATAGGCTTGAAACACAGGGCAAGGACATGTGCCTAATCACCCGTTTTAGCACCTGTACGATATAAATGATCGATAGTTATTATCCCTGGGTAGAAAATGTGCAGTACCTAGGCTTATCATATTGTTTAGATATATACTTTTGGAAGCTTTTTCAAAGTTGTTCCCCTTGGCTCTACATTTGAGTGTACCTGCTGTTCATATTAAATATTTCCTCTCAACACACTTAATGACACTATAATGATTTGTAAGTTGCAAGTATCATGATTGACAAGAAGGTGCAATGACAATTTTGTCTCTGCTGATATTTGCATCCTTCATGTCAGTGACAGATGCTCCTGGCATGTATATCATTTTTATCCTTTCAACTGCTCTGTTATTATACGCTCTTAGCACTGACAATATGGCATTAAGAAGTGTGATATGAAGTTAGGCATGAAAAGTTCATCAGATTAGTGTGATGTTCAGTATTGCTTGGAGTGACTAAATCAGATTAAGTGATTGACAAGCTGGCAAATAATTGATATTACATAGACTAGCTCGCTCCATTTTAACTGACTTCTTTTCTTAGGGGTAATTGAATGCCTATGTCACATTTGCCTTCATGTATTTATACCTATTTGTGACTTTTATTTGGCTTCCTTTATTGAATATCGAAGACTCCCTTTTTTTTATTGATAGTACTCATGTACATGGTGGAATGCATTTCCAAGGTCAAGCTGTATTCCAAAGTCAGGTGATTGCTAGTCCATGTAAGCACTCTGTTTTTTAACTCTGGTTTCTTTTTTCTGCCAACCAATTTCTGACGGAAAAATTTCTTATCGCGGGAAATTGCCATGTAATCTCCAATGTGCTCTTGAATTGAGCTATGGTAGTTTGAAGAATACTATCTACATGTGGCAGTGGATTATTATAACCAAGATAACTCAAACTATTGAGTTGCAGGATTATGTATTCAAATTTATGTATTTTTAATTTAATCATGTATTTGGTTTGAGTTGATATATCCTTGATTTGCATAGTTATAATTGCAAAGTAAAATCGATTTTATCATTGTAAAAATAAATGAGATTCTGGACAATTTGACATTGTCAAAACATGATGAACTATCCATTTGTCAGTATAGTTCTGTTTTTCTTCTACTTTTGAAAGTAGGAAATATATTTTACCACATATTTGATTGAGATAAGCTTTTGTTTGTGAATCTCCTAATGAAAGCAATATTGAGGTTCAATCCTCTCTTGCTCCACTGATTGGACCAACAGTAGCAGCAGGTTGGGAGCTGGAGAACACGATCTCAGAGAAGGATGCAATGGCAGCACCTTACCGTCCCTGACATGACAATCCTATTGTTGCCTTAGATTTACCTCCCAAAGGTTAGATGCCCCTGCTTGGTAACTGTGGATTTAGATAAAAATAAATTTGAAGGTTTCTTCATCTGGGCGGACTGTCTTGTACCCTCACAAGTAGTATAATGGATGTTAAGTAAACCGGGGTTTTTTTCAACCAAAGTTGTTTCCACAATTGACAACCTGTTTAAGGAGTCAACACATAATCTGGCATCATCTTCTGTGAAGCCTGTAGGTGTAATGCATTACTGGTTCTATGGCATCCATTCCTCCAAGCTGTAGTCATTTTTTGGTTTGATAGACATACAGTAAGGTAGTGTATCCATTTCCTAATCTTTTGATATAAATAGATGTTTGTGTTGGGTAGAGGATTCTTACATCCAGAAATATTTCGTGATTGTACCAGCATAGATATAGCTTTCATGGAACGATCAACATTTTAGACATACAAAACCTATATATCATGCTTTTGATTTCCATTTTTTTCCCTCCCTTCATGTGTCTTTTCTTAAAATAATGGGTAGTATGAGTTTAATTGTCGACGGCGTACAATACGGTAACGAACTGCTCCATGGCATGCTGAAAGGGTTGATTTCCACGTATTCACGTTTTTATTTTCATCAAGGGAAATATTCAAACTACCTCATTATTCTCTTTTTGTTTCTAGCAATTTTTTTTATGAACTACACATACATCCTTGTAAACATATTTTGCTATTATTCTTTCTTTGCTTGTCAAGGATATGAACTCTATCAATGCCAGCATTGATTGCAAACATAGTTTTGTATGTGAGATGGTGGCAGCTATTTACAGGATAAAGAGGATGGAGGGGAGGAGCCGAGGAGGGGCAAAAGAGAAGAGGCCCTGAAAAGTGGGCTGGCACCTCACTGAGCAAGGCTGACGCTGTACCATGCCATATAAATGATAATGTATGCACTTTTTGTGTTTTTAATTATTGTCTCGAATGAACTAATAGTTTCAATACAAATTACAAATTTGCAATAGAACTTTTTCGTACTTCCAATAGAAAAATATTTTTTCTATGATATATAAACATGTATTGCACATACATGATTACTAGTTAAGAGTATACGAGAAGAGAGAGGGGTGAGAAGAGATTGCAAGCACATGAAACGTGAAAATGACAGCATGCATGCGGAGGTCCCCTGTAGATAAAAAGTGATATGCATGCTTGGTAAGAGTGCTCGATTTTTCTCCAAAAATCGTGCACCCAATTTGTCGTCGGGTATAAGAAAAACAGAAAAAAATATGACAGTGGTTTATTGTTGACACGGAATAGCTGTGTTTATCCTTAAACAGCTATTACATAAAGAACCTAATTATCATCGGAATTATATAGTGTCCATATTTGAATATTAGCCATCAATACGACTACGAGCCATATTTGAAGCTATTTCTTAAAATGTTTTTTTAACCCAGAACATAATGGATTACTTAGTCTCGTTATTAATACTATCACATAACATTGTTGGCATTTCGATTATCAAAAGCATTGGCATTTTGATTATCAAAAACGAACTTAGTGAATTTGACATTATATAAAAGAAAAGGGAAGAAATTGACATGTTTGGGTGCCAGTTAGCTGGCGTGGGAGCAAAGCTTAAATTGTCTCTAGTTATTTATAATTCTCCCATTAAATATTGTATGTATGTAATTTACAGTGTACTTATTGGGTGTGGTTTTTAGGCCTCGTTACAAAAGATACGAAGAGGACAAATAAGGCTGTGTTCGGGAGCCTGTCTTCCCACCCAGCATGCAGTGCGCACGGAAAACGAAACGGTTCATTAACACGTGATTAATTAAGTATTAGCTAATTTTTTTTCAAAAATGGATTAATTTGATTTTTTTAAGCAACTTTTGTATAAAAACTTTTTGCAAAAAAATACACTGTTTAGTAGTTTGAAAAGCGTGCGCGTGAAAAAAAAACACTGTGTGCACTTGAACACAGGCTCCCGAACAGAGCCTAAATGATGCAGCACATGTCATCAGGGGCGGAGAGAAGCCTAGTGCAGCTAGGGTGTGAGCGTTAGGCTTCTCCTAAATTCCTATAAGATTTACTCAAATTTTAGTGAAACTTAAGATGAAAGATATTTAAGCAAGTTGAGCCTTGGTGATTTCTGGTGGTTTCTTGGCTCAGCCCCTGCATGTAGTCATATAGAAATGATAGTTATACAGCTCTTCACCAATCATAGATAAAGTTTTAGAACAATATGATTTGCTTTCAATAATGCCTCGTTTCTATGATGCAGATGAATGTGCTGCGAACTCTGTAGTAATTTGGCTCTAGTTTCTGATGGAGCAGAGGCTAGAATCGTTTTCCCATTATCTTCAAAAAAAAGGAAGAAGAAAATTAGCTGGACTGCTCCTGTGAAGGCCTGGCCTTGTGTGTGGACTGAGAAGACTGGAAGGTCAGACTTTGGGCCATCGAGCCACCTCACCACAGGCTTTGAAACGCATCATGTTCATATCATCAGAATTTTTTTATGTTCAAATTTAATTTTTGAAATATTTACAAAAATAAATTTTTGTTTGAAAGATTTACAAAACCCTATATTCACCTCATGCCCTCCCAGAGAACGATTTTCATGATGTGGCAAACAGTCGTTGGCACTGCCTAACAATCGCCTGCTGAAAGGGGTACCTTTTGCAGGCAGCCTTCTTGCTGCCCGTCCAACAGGCTTTTTTTTTTGCAAGAGGGGGGGCGCCTGCAAAAGGGCAGCGAGAACGGCCTTGCATTTTGGGTTAATTGGATCCAGGCCATTGTAAATATGTTGATTTAGATAAATGCCATTACAATTCATCTATTCAGATAAATTTTACAAAATTGAAACCATGTCACTGCCGTCACATTTTTCATCCATCTCTATCTTCTTCCTCATCTATACATGGGATCCATCTGTCAGATTTATCTTCTTCCTCCATCCTCCCCTCTTCTTTTTTTCTCATCTCTCTCGCCGCTGCCGAACGTCCTCGTCGGCGGCAGCTGCCGGAAGAACAAGCAGTCGAGGAGCGGTGGCACGCCTAGTGAAGTGGGGAGGAGTGGGTTTGGAGGTGTGGCAGCGGCAGTAGCGGCCATCTCGTCAGCGGGCGGTGCTGGGACTTTGCCAGCATCGTCGCTGGCGCTGTCGCAGCCAGGGTCACTGCCGTCATTGTTTTCGGCGCTGGGGCTCACTGGGGGCACCTCGCTGGCGTCGCTGCTACTCGGGAGCGGTAGCTCAGGAGGAGACCACCTCGGGCTCTTCCAGGGCATGCAATCGGTGGTGTCCGACGCGTCTGCCTTCGAGATGCACCAGCAGCATTAGTCGCAGGTGGATCACCTGTTGGGCCTTGGCTACGGCGGCGCCGTAGGGGCGCAAATCCAGGCCACCAAGCTGTGGCTGCATGATGGCGGCGCCGTCGGCCTCCTCGACGGCTTTTACGCGCCGGTCTTGTCCGGCTTCATCATGCCGGGGATTGAGGAGCTCCAAGTCAAGGCGGAGGCCACCACTGGCAATCACCAGCAGAAGTCGACGGCGGTGGCGGTGGTCGGTGAGCAGAGATGGGACCTACCGACGTCGTCGTCGTCCAACGTCGAGGCGAGCATCATCGCGTCGGATGGCCATGCCTACCTGGTCCCCTTCGCAGAGATGGTGGAGAGAGATGAAAAAAAAGAAGAGGAAGAAGATGAATCTGATGGATGGGTCCCACGTGCAAATGAGGAAGAAGACGGAGATGGATGAAAAATATGACGGCAGTGATATGTTTCCAATTTTGTAAAATTTCAATGGCACGGCTACAAATAGACGAATTGTAGTGGCATTTATCTAAATCGGCATATTTACAATGGAATGGATCCAATTAACCCTTGCATGTTTGTAGATAGCCCCCTTGCCGCCCTTCAAGAGAGCCTTTTTTGCAGGAGGGGCCGCCTGCAAAATGGCCGTGAGGCCCCTCCAAAATGGCCGTGAGGACGGCCTTGCATCTTTGCAGGCTGCCCTCTTGCCGCCCTTACACATGGCATTTTTTGCCACCCTTTTTTGCATTTTTTTACCATAGCATTTTTTCCAACAAAATATTTAATTTATTGAGTGGAAATAAGAAGTGTATTTGTAAATATGATAAAATGGTTTCATATGTAATAATAAAATAAATATGTTCATAGGAAACAAAATTTGTAACTAAATTTGCATAACTCTTTGCTGACTGAAAGAGTTTTGTTTAGAAAGCAACAAAATTTCATTAACTATAAGGTAACCATTGTTGTTAAATTTATTTTCAATTGTGTTCATATGTATTAATCTAATGCAATAAAAATAGAAATGTGGTCATATATATTAATCTGCAAACTGAAAAAGCATAGTTTAGTAAGCAACAAAATTAATTTAACAGTATGGAAACATTGCATGATTCCGTTTACGTTGAATCATGTACAGAGTTGAAGATAGAATTTAAATATTTTTTAAAATATTTACAAAAATATAATCATGTACTTAGTTTAGTCAGTGCAGTGGGACGATAAAGGGACTTTATTAATGGAAATGAAACAGAGCCATTAGTTTTTGATTTGTGACGCATGCACCAGCACAAAACCATCCATACCATTTGCATTGTCATGATAAGATACTTAAGAAGTTCTGTAGATGAACGATACGAGTTTGTCCATCACGACAAATCAAGCCGGAACTTATCTACCAACCCCTTTTATGATGTTTAGCGCGTAATGCAATTTCATGATCCTTCAATCGCTGGTACTCTATTTGTATTTTAGCCTCAGTTATTTTTTTGCCATGATATGACGGATTGACATTGTCGATCCACAAAGTGAATCTACACCTCCTTGGATTGGCCTGAGAAATAAATGTAGTTAGTCAGTGAGGGTAGTAATATTATGCAAATGTCAACGGAATTGAAAAATGTAAGGCTTATAAGTAAACAAAGTTGTTGTCTACATTGGGGCAGACGAAATATCTCCATTCAAATGTCTCTTCCGCAAAGGAGGTAGCCACCTGGCAGCGATCTCTACAACCGCACTTTGGATGCTTGGACCATTCATGTAAACCTAATGGATTGTTTCTCCAGTCTAAGCTAGCAAACTGTATCCAACATTCATACTCCATCCATGCTTGAATAAATTGTGTGGTCGTTTCAGGTTGTGTTATCCTTGCACCGATGGAAGTAACTCTCATTGTATCGATCCACTTTACGAATTGATATTTCCTTATGTCTTCCTATTTGCCCAATTTCATTAGGACAGATGGCATAGCTACGTGCATGAAAATAGTGATCGGTGGTAGTGAAAAATGAATCATACTTACGACGAAATCATCGTCGACAATGTTAGGACACACAAAGCATCTTTGTCCAAGAGTTTGTTGTCTTGTAGACCTTATCACCTGACAACGGTCACCACAACGATACTCTGGACGCTCTCGTCATGTGGGGAGTCCCAAGGGATTTACCAGCCATTCTAAGGCTTCTACAACAATTCGTCGTTCGTGCTCATCCTTCCACCCAAGGTACTCCGAACTAGTTTAACTACATGAATATCAGCGTGTTCCGTTGTTCTGTGGATTCTCCTTGTCTACCCACTCAATGAAGTCTCACCCCCTACGATATGTCTACGAAAGATGGTATGATTATGCAGAAACCAGTTACCGTTTTATGTATTGATTAGAGTTAATTAAACTTGGAACAAATGAATCATACATGATCAATGTTTGGGCATTAGAAGAATCTCTTGCCACGAATTTCTACCGTGAGGGCTGTCATAAATATACATTGATCACCACAACCGCACATCGAATAGTCACACCATGGTGGAAATAGACTGGCGAAAGGATCCCTTCGCCAGTTAAGATTCTCATGAAATGAAGCTTTCATTCTCTCTAGATCCGTTTGAATGCGAAAGAAAATATGAAGAGCTTGTATTCGGCTTGTGTGTTTTACAAAGGTCCATCTATATATAGTGGCACAACAACGGCTAGAACTGTACACACCAAAAGTCGACTGTTGCCACGCTATGTGACAACACGGAGCAGGCTTTACTTTACCTATCCATGCAGCACCAAAAGTTGATCGTGACAACTCGAGCTGGCACTATGTTGGTATGATAGCGTGTCTCACGCTCTAGTCATATTGAATTGGGGCCTTAGTGTGAAAAAAGAGAATATATATTGGGCAAAAGATTTGCAGTGTGGTGATTGGCGTGGTCTGCAGCAATGATTCATACTACAGTGTGTACTGTGGTTTACTGTGCGACCTATGGACCCGATCCGCACGCGCCAAAATTTTGTTGGCGTATGCATAAGTAGTTGTAAGGTTTGTGTAGTGTACCGACGACATGAACGAAATGACATTGAGTAAAGACATTGTTACAGGAAAAGTCACTGCAAAAGTAGTAATGGTGCACAGAAATATCAAGCAAAAGAATAGTGCGCACAATATCAAGCAAAAGAATAGTGTGACTACTGTCGAGGCCTCTTACCCCTATCCCTCCTACCTTGCACCTAATGTGTTCCTGGGAGTACATCAGACGGTCTGGCAGTACGGCACGGCCTGCCCGCCCCTCCTGTATTGGTGTGGTCGCTGGCTGCTCTTGGGTCTGAGGTGGTGGAGCTCCTGCAAGATGTGAGGACCCAAGTATCTCATTGTCCGGCTCCTCCTCCAAGTCATCATCGTAGAAATGGTCACTAGGACTAGCGCCTGTGTGTGTGCCATGCAAGGAAGAGCCGGTGACACCAAAGATCCCTGCTTGAAACCCTGTTGGAAAAATAACATAAGGTTCATCAAGGTAAATAGTACTTCTAACAACGAGTAAAATTAACCTAAGTAACCAACGATGATATTCACCTAGAGGTACTCCCGAATGTGGCTCGCTGCCCATGCTGACTCCTTGTTGCGTGTGTGGACGAGGGGTTGGCGCTCGGTGTGCAGAAGTGCTAGCTCGGCAAAGGCGGCTAACGGCAGAGGAGGACCTGGAAGGCATGTATTATGTTATAACAGGGTAATGTTAGCAAGAAGAAATCATATATTACGCAACTTAGCTCTGTGAGGAGCACTTCCATGAGGAGCCGCTGCTGTTGGTGGCACAATTCCGGGCATAGGGGCTCGTGGCCGTGGTGGTGCTCGCACAGGTGGTGCTACCACGTCCACAGCGCTACGATAGGAAAAGACGCGCATGACAGCGCGCATCTTGGACTACATTCAATCGAACGTCAGCCTCTGCTCTGCATCACTCAAGTGCAAGTTGGCGTCCAACCTGACTAACACTTAGTTAATATCGGCATTGACAACTCGTGTGACGTCGGCCTAGTAGAGGTACAATTAAGCATGTTAGTACCGGTCAGAATTAAACATAAAAGAATTGAGCAGGAGTTCGACTTACCCTGAGGAAGTAGTCTTGATCATGGTGCATGGGATACGCATTTCTAACAGCGGCAAGGTGCGCCTATGATTGGGGTGAAGGTCACACCGGCACGAGTGCGAGGTAAGTACCAACGGAGGTAGTTACAGTAGTTGTCCTATGTGTGTGGCCAGAGCTCGTCGATTACCTCCTCTGGAGCTAACAACCAGTCGTCCACGTACTTCGGTATGCGTGGTGCCCATAGTGTGTCGGCTTGTTGTCACCGATGAGTCATCTTGTTCAGATGCACATACTTAGATAGCTCGATAAAACAACATCATATTTATAATTTAAACACTTAGTACTCACAAGTGGTCTCCATGGAGGATGGTAGGTTCCATAACACCAAGGAAAGCCTACCTCAGGCCGAACTGTCTCATCACACGGTACGGGCAGTGAGGCTCGACGAAGATGTCAAACACCAATGGTACAATAGTGAGCTAGTAGGCCGTGTCACGTGTGCACAAGGACGAAAGTCCTAGCGGTGCTCTTTGTGCGATGACCTCGTCAGTGTACGGCTCCCAGATGACGTTGTTGGGTTGGAGATGGTCAAACTCGAACATGAAGTCCAGGTACCCCTCGTCTCACCTACATGTGGGCGTAACGACGCTACGAGATAAAAATATGATATCCATGTCACGAGTTGTTATAAAAAAAGAAAAAGAACGTACAAACATCAATGTTCTTACTTACCCCATGCTGACACCACAACGTCCCCATCGTGGGGCCATCCTCTAGCCACTGTGCATTGCGTACTGTCCCATAAGGTGTGTGGTCCACCAAAAGCCGACTTATCCTGAACCTTTTAGCTACCCAAAGTTGAAGGAGCAGAGGGCAGCCAGTAAAAATCGATCCCGCATCGGTCTTTGTGCAGGCGTCACAAAGACTACGATAAGTGCCCGCTAGGACTGTAGATCCCCACCTCTACTCTGGCACGCTGCCTAGCTCAGCATCTGTGATGGCCTGTGTGTAGTGGATCAACCCCTTGTCCACAGTGTGGCCTGTAGTATTAGTGAACATCATCCAGCCGAACAACCAAAATAGATACGCCTCTAGGGTCCGTTTGACCGAATAGTCATCGACGTCCGGGTGGAGCTGATCAGCCTAAAATTATTTAATAAATGTTAGTACACATGAGTTGGTTGCTACATAATAACATACATCCCTTTATGCCATTAACTTATAGTGAACTGAAGCAGCCAGTCCTTGGTAGGCCCAATCGTCGTGCAGGCGGGTATGGCAATGGGTGCCATGAGTCCTGGAAGCCGCATCACATGCAAGAAACGCTCCGTGATATCATCCTTCCATCCACCAGCACCATCTACAGGACCAACTGCATCTCCTGCAAGAGGTAGTCCGAGAAGGTACGACACGTCTTGCATTGTCAGTGCCATCTCTCCACGGGAAGATGGTACGTGTGCATCTCAAGCCTCCAGCAGTCTACCAGAGCAGCAAGAAGGGACATGTCTACATCCCACCACTTCGCTGCGTCAACATCGTTCGCTTCCATGTCAACCAGCCTACTTAGTGGTAGGAGGCCTGCCTCACGCAACCTATAGAATGTAAATTCGAAACATTAATAATGACAATTAAAGTAGAGTCAGACGTTCGTTAAAAATTAAGAAAATGGTGTACCACGATACGTGTCGCGGGTCGACACGCAACAACTGCGTGAATGACATCGACGAAAGGTGGTGAGCTGCACACCCCGGACTACTAATAGGTACGACCAGGGTTTACCAAACCGTATGAAGCGTGGTTACCGCACCCCACAGTATGGCAGTTACCGTGGTAAACATCGAAAACCGCACAAATTTCGTGTCCGAATTTTTGAATTCAAATTCCGGCAATTTCATGGTTTTGGCGCGGTTACTGCGTGGTTTGGCGCGATTACCTTCAAATTTCGACATGAATAAAATTAAGCCAAAAAAATTGAAGAAGCACTTAAATATGTGAAGAAATTCGGGATAATTAGACGAACATATAGGATACTTATAAACCTATTTTTTGGATGTAAAATAGGAAAGTTCCGCATGACTTTTTTTCTATATTATTGACTTTGAAGAAATTCAACAGTTCATAGCATAATAATTCAACAACGACAATTCAACAACCTCACATTTCAGAGCATAATGATGTCCACATGTAGCTAAAATTATAGATTCTACAATATAATGTCCACGACTATAAATATGATAGTTCGTTTTGCAATCAACACAAATATAGAAGTTCTAGTTTGAAAAGAAGGAAATAAATAAATAAGACTGACATAGAGCATAGCTAGGTGTTCCACTAATGATATACCATATTGTACTCCTCCGTGGACATAAGCATCAAGCCGTGTGAGATGCAAAGAGAGAGAACAAGAGGAGAATCAAGAGGAGATATTTTCTCCTGTACTAGGCCTTAATAGGCTGGTTGAACAGTGCACTTTTAGCCCATTCCTTCCTTTCCTTTTTCTATTTTTTAAACTACTTTGAATTTTGCCCTCAAATGTGATGTTATCTTACTTTTTTTTTCAAAAAATTTCTTTACCATATGCCAGTACAATTCAAGAACTCCTCACATGATTTTTTTGGATTCTTTTCAATTCTTTTTTGGAAAATTTGAATTTGGCCAAATTTCACTAAACCCTACCGCCAATAACCTTTACCGTGTCGCCGTGGTAAGCTCGGCTACCATGGTAACCGTGCGGTTGCCGACAGTTTTACAAACCCTGGGTACGACCGATGGCTCCTATCAATGCAACTGGACGGCGGTTACCTTCGTTGTTCTGCCGCTCGTCCGACGGCCGATCGATGACCTATGCAACTGCACGAGGGGAAAATTGCAACAGAAATAACTAGCACTAACTTGACAATAGTGGTCTCGCGCGCTTACGCCTATACCTGTGACACTGCCGCCACCCACGGCCCCTCGCGTCTGCGTCGCCATCGCCGCCTATCCCCATCCTATACGACTGGCTAGGGTTTGATGTTTGTGGGGTTGGGGAATTTTTTGACTGCGCAAAAATGAAGTAGATCAATTGCCAATTGGACCAAATACAATTGTGGTAATGGGCCAATATAGGAGGGAGGAGGGAGCTGGCCCAAAATGATTGCTCTCTTTGCTTTATGGGCTATTTGAGACATGTTTCTTTGTTTTCTAAATACACAAATGAAATACATAGTATATATACCTATTTTTGTCAAAAAAAATTTTGGGCATACATCTGAATACCCTTGAATTGAAGGGGGCCAGCCCCTAGCAAGCACCCAATGCAAAAAAAGCTCTCTGCAACAAACTCTTGGTCAGATCATCAGATGATGGGAATGTATGAATGTCGAAGTAAGTATTACTATTGCTCTAGGCAATGCTAGTTAATAGACGAGGCAAATTATCATAGGATGCTTCAAATATGCCATACATCATCTCGATAATTTTCTATTTGGCCCTCCAAGCCTTGGTATAGTTTATGGTGTACTTGAATTTGTCTTCAATGTGGCTAATAATTGATCTTAGTTCAAACCCATTGTTACGGACAACACCGCTATACATCTCAGTTGTAATTAAAGCTGAAGTAATGTTGCGGTGGTACTTCACCCCTTGTAAGTGGCATTGATGCTCGGTCATGATGCTTACTTTTCAATAGTCATTCCATTTACCCTTATATGCATTAACACGCCACAGACACTCTTTCTTCATGCACCTCACTTCGTACACATATTTGGTTGATTTGATAACCCTAAACTATCTCTGCAGTAAGACCGTCCAATGCTTCACTGCTTCCTTTAGATCCTTCGAATGAGCATACCTAGCACCCTGAATTACCTTGTTCTCCTTGTATTCCCAAGTTACATGATGCCCCTCAAAGATAACAAGCCCCGAGAAGTCCTCATTTGTCCAATCAGCGAGCATTACATCATCTTCTTCGTCAGACAATGCATTGCCCTTTGCTTGCTCGTCATCTAAATTTTCCTTCTCCATTTCATCGACTCTCTCCCCCTCATCCACCACACCCATGGCCTGTATCACATATATTTGATTTCCTTCATTTTTCATCGATGTTCCAACAGAATCCCCTACATGGCTTGGACCCTCAACATCTTTTGTTTCCATTGCAACAGTGTTATCCTTTTCATTCACCGACACATAAATAATAAGGGCCCATGACCGTTCAAAATCCATCACCACATGTCGTCTCCAAGCGAGAGTGCTATTCATTGGTATTAGTTCCCAGAAATAACTTTCTATTGCACGACTAACTACGACAGATATGGACATTGTGTTGATTTTTGGGTTGAATCTGAATCCTCGCAGCAACTAACTATAAATTAACTGAAAAGTTCTCTCAGTCGGCCTATCGATGCCCTCCGATGTGATGCTAAAATCCGACAGATCAACACCATCTAGACCAAATCTAAGATTGTCTTGACCATGAACTAATTGAAATATGACCTTAGTTAACATTTTGCCTAATGAAAAAAAATATAGGTTAACTAAGTGCAAATCATACTAACTAGATCTAATGCATTCATCGATGTCTACTATGCCCTAACTCTCAAATTCCATAAATATGTTGTATGCCCTAGGTCTCAAATTATACAAATATGTTGTATGATCTAGATCTTCGATCTAACTAAAATATATGCCACTAATACTAAAATGCTACAGAAATTGACAAGACAAGAAGATAAATGTATTTACCTATGGTGGAGTCACTAAACCGACAAGGCTTCGTCACTACCGTCCTCCTCTTCCTCACCCCTCCATCCTATATCTTTTTCTAGATTTTGAGTGATTATAATGAAAATTCGGAGAGAGAGAGGGTTTTATACTCGGAGAAAAAAACATCCTCCCTGAGAACGGCAAGAGGACCGCCTGTAAAATGGCAGCCCCCTTGGCTCGGGTTTGCAGGCGGCCCCCTCCAAGCAAAAAATCGTCCTTTTGAAGGGCGGCAATGGGGCCGCCTGTAAAAAAGCCAGGCCATCCTCGCCGCCCTATTGAGGCAACCCCCTCTTGCAAAAAAAAACGCTCTCTGGGAGGACGGCAAGGAGACCGCCTACAAAAATTACCTCTCTGGGCGAGTGACCGTTAGGTAGGGGTCAATGGCCGTCTGTGACATCACAAAAAACGCCGTCACAAAAAATGCCTTTTGGGATGGCTTTTTTTCAGAGGATGTGAGGCGACTAGTTTTGTAAATCTTTCAAATGAAAAATTAAATTTTTAAAAAAATTCTGTATCTTCACACGAGTTGCATAGTATAGATAGATGGCTTCAATGGTTGGAAAAGAAAGATGGTAGGGTATAAATGGCCAGCTCATCCAATGATGGAGAAAGGAAGATGATATGCCTTCACCAAGAAATAGGTAATTAAATTAATTATAGTTAATACGCACAACTATATCTCCATTCTTTTTTTATTTGAGATGTTTTTAGAATGTGATAATCTTTAAGTAAATTACATTTTGGGCCACTTATTTCGACCGATGTTGCAGATTGGACTGAGAGTAAACTGATCTTTTTATTTTAGGCTAGATAAAGTTACAAAAGTTTCATCTTGGACCGTGGGCCGCATTCAAAAGTACTACAAACGGAAGATAAACTTTTAGATATTCATAGCAAGCTTTTCAAACTACTAAACGGTGTGTTTTGTGCGAAAATTTTCTATATGAAAGTTGTTCTAAAATATTAGATAAATTCATTTTCAAGTTTGTAATAATTAAAACTTAATTAATCACACATTAAGATCATCTCGTTTTACGTAAAACACTTAATCTTTATCTTTATTTTTATCTTTAGGAGATTCAAACACCACCATCTCTCCCCATCTCTTCGTTCGTTGAATTACATGCCAAGGCTGTGCTGTGGAAATTCCAAGACATGCACGATTGGATCTTCTCTACTGCTCAGACAGTCTTCACAAATAAGCCTGGCGCTTTGCCGAGGTTTAGATCGAGGACAACGGTGCTGAGGTCGGGAGTACTGCTATGGCACTCACAGCAATTCCTGCGGAAGAATAGAGAGAAGGGGGTGGTTCAAAGTGCAAAGTAAGGAAATAATATCTGGTCCAAAATGATAACATTGCTTTAAGAGTGATCTAAAATGAAACTATGGTGATGATATATGGTACATTGTGCAATTCACTCTACTTTTTATAACACTTCGTTAATGAAGAGAGGCTATACAATGGACATTTGCTAGTTTTAACTATTGTTATGCGCTAATAACCACTGAGAACATATCCTGGGCAAACAAATTTTTTATGTGCACACCATGTATATCAACTAACAAATTTTACTAAAATTTATTAAAATTTCTAGAATAAATTATACACGTACTTTCAATAATATTACACTTATGTATAAAGTGTTAACATCTAATTCAGTATATTTTAGCCGTAACAAAAAAAAGTTATGACATTTTTAAGAGTACGAATCTATCATAATTTTGTCTTTTTTCTTTCTATCTATAATGAATTTGAAGATATGATTTTACACATAAATGTAACTCTACTAAAAGTGTATATATATTTTTAGAATTTTTTGTGATATTTTTTTAGTTGATGTACATGATGTATTTATGAGTAGACTTGTGTACAAAACATATGTTCCCTGACCAATGCACCTTCCAGCCCTATTTTTTTAGCAAATGCCTTCAAACCCTACATACTGGTGCATGTGTTTATCCCATGTTGTTCGGCGCATCACCAATTCACCACACTACGATTCTTACGTGTTCTTGTTGTACAGAAGTCACAGAAGTAGCAATAAGACATCACGAAATCAGATGGAGGAGGTGACTTATCTAGCCCTGAAAGGTTGACTGGAGTAGTGCTGTTGCCATCAGCTCATCATTGATGGCGTACGGCGGTAACATGCAAGTTAAATTCAAGGGTATTTACCATGATATTTAGAAAAATAATATATACATGTATAAAACAACAGAAAAAAGGTCATACTAAACCCATCCTTATGGCCTGGCTCCTCCATCCTCTGATAGCACAATTCACACAAGTCAGATGTTCCAATTCGACGATTTGCATGACATTATGTAGCTTAAAAAATAATTACCTCTTCATATTTTGAATACACAATCTCAAAATCCTAGACCTGCCCCTGACGTATGCACCATCACTATTGATTCTCAATAAGCTTTGAATAATACTAAATGCGTTATGTATGAGCATGTAAAATGTATTAAAACAGCAATGATAATTGGTTTAATATTTTTTAACCTTTCCATCCTATTATAGCTCCAAAATATAATGGACCAGCTATAAGTCATTTAACTAAGATTTGTTGAAATCCTATTCCACTGTTAGCTATAGTTTATCTTCCCAACAAACGCTTATTCTCTCTAGGCTTGTACAAACATGATTATGTGATTTCCCTTTGTCACGCCCGGAAATTCAGTACCAGAATTTTCGAAGCTGAATGTGTATTAAAACCCCTGTCCAGGATCAGTCAGGGTACACAGACGACAATGTTGACATACAGTTCCACGTCTTACAAACACAGTAAAAGTCTTACAGAAATGCAGCGGAAAGACAAAAAGACCAACTAAACTAGAACGGGACTCTTGCAGCGGGCTGGCACCATTCCACAGGCATCCTTGACGGCGGACGAAACCTACTCCTCTGAGAAACCTCCATCAGACGCATACTCCTCTTCTGATGTGAGGAAAAATTAAGCAAGGCTGAGTACTACCCACGGTACTCAACAAGTCATGCCGGAAAAGGAGGCATGATGCATGATATTCCAAAGGAAGGCAGGGATTTATTTGCATAAAGTAAGCATTTAAAACAATAGTTGAAAGCATTAGTAAAATGTTGAATTAATTGAACAATATTAAACCATCACTGTCCAACGCTATATCCACGTTGCGACAGGCCCAAACCATCCACCTGAACTAAACCAGTTCCAGTAATTCCAGTTATTAAGAAAGTGAGACTAATCACGGTGAATATGGTTGATCGCCCATAACCGCGGGCACGGCTATTCGAATAGTTCTACTCTGATCAGAGGTGTACATCTGTACCCACAAGACACAGCCTCAACATCATGTCAACCATGCGTCGCGATACTGGAAAGTACCCGAATAGAGACTGTGACAGGACCCTTCGCATAACCCCCTCTAACCAGCCGTACCACACCACAGGTTTCGCCCCCACCTTTATGTCCAAGGTAGGCAGCCCCCTCTCGTGCCACGGTGAATCCGGCAGCCGATCAACGGGTATGTCCCCCGGCGACCCAACTCCATCGCGCCCACCCTATTCTGGTACGTCAGCCAGAGACAGCTACACTACAAGTCCAGCCGTTGCCCACGCTGGCTTGTGGTACGCACGGTTTTTCTTCCAGGGTTTCCCGCGAACTGGTCCTTAATTGCCATGGGTGCTTCCATCAAAACCATGCACCCACAGCCCACCATTAGCAGATTTTAGTTAATTATTATTACCATGCTGGCTCCTAAACCAAAGTGTCACCATAGGGACTATATTAATTAATTATTCAAAGTGATCCCCTTTAGTGAGCTAGGTTAGCTAAGCATGGCTAAGCACTCCTAAAATCAGCGAACAATGAATTAATTACCCAAGCTATCAAAGATACATGATAATCAATATAATTGGCTGAGCACCATAGGTATAATCCCACATGAAATGACATTGCGAAATAATGCAGTGTTTACGGAAAAATAAGACATTTATGAATATAGGTACAATATGATCAATGTGAAGCATGACTTGCCTTGCTCCTGAGCTGAGGCTACCTCTGCGACGATCTCGAAGTAAACGGGCGTGTCGGAGGTTTCGGAATCTACGCGACAAACAAAGCAAACAACAATACACGCTATAAGTCTACTGAAACAAAGCACAAAAGTATTTTTAATGGATTCTCTGCAGTTTTATGAATTTAATGAAATTTGAATGGACTTAAACGGAGCTCGGATGAATTAGTTATGAATTTTTGAAGTTATCTATGTTTTTACTAAAACAGAAAAATCCTTAATTAATTTATTGCGCAATTAATCCCAGGGCTGGCGTCAGCGGCGGCGGCGGCCGGTCCACCGTGGACTCAGTCCACGGGACCACGGCGGTGGTGCACCACGTGGCGCACACGTGGCGCCGACGCGGCAGCCACGGGGCAACCACGTGGGCGGCCACGCGGGACGGAGGGGGACGGCCGAGATCGGCCCAAGTGGCCGATCTAACGGCCCAGGGCGCGCGGGCGGCAGGCGGCCGGGGCGGCACGGCCCCGAGCTCGGGCGGCTCGGCCATGGCGCGCGGCGGAGACCGGCGGCCGGCTAGCGCAGCGGCCGGCGGCGCAAGGGCGCAGGCGCCGTGCGACGGCGGGCGGCGCGGCGAGACGGCGCTCAGGCGGCGCCGCGGAGCGAGGCGGCGCGCGGCAGCGCGGTGGAGCGCGGCGGCTAGGGACGCCGGAGAGGAGGAAGAAGAGGGGAGAAGGAGGGCTCACCGAGGGCAACGGCGGTGCGAGCGGCGGACGGGGAACCCCGCGAGCTTGCGAGCCCGACGGCGGCGTGGAGAGGCGAGGCGCGGCGGCTATCGGCGGCTAGCGGCGGCCGGAGCGACAGCGGCGGTGGTTTGAATGGGAGCGGCGGGGCGGAGACAGTGGGATGCACGGGAGCTGCGGCGGATTGGGGAAAAAAAGAGAGGAGGACGCGGGGAGGGTTTAAATGGGCTCGGGGAGGCGAAAACGTGGCCGGATGGGCGCGGATTTCTCGCCGGAGTGGGGAGAGAGAGAGGAGAGAGAGTGGCGGCCGGGAAAAACGGATCCCGCCCCTCTCACGCGGCGGCTGCGGGCGGAGTGGATGCGGGAGGGCGGCGCCGTGGGCGCGCACGTGCGCGGGGCACGCGGGCGCGGGGGAGTGGGCGGAGACGGCGGCCGGCAGTTGCGGGCGCGGGCGGCCGGAGGAAGGGGATGACCCCGACAGGTGGGGCCCACCTGTCGGTGGCCCGGGCCGGGGAAGGCCGAACGGGGGAGGCGCTAGCGGGCCTCGGCCTGCGGCCGGCCCAAGAGAGGGAGAGGGCGCAGGAGGAAAGGAGACCGGCTGGGCCGGCCCAGCGGGAGGGGGAAGGGCGCGCGGCGCGCGGCCGGACTGGGCCGACGGCCCGAAAGGAAGAAGAAGAGGAAAAAGAAAAAGAAAAAGAAAAAGAAAGGAAAAGGGATTTTCCTGGGATTAAACAAATTCCGAATTTGATTTTAATTGGTTTAAAATTATTTCCAGGGCTCTGAAAATTCCACTAAAAATCCTGTTAATGTATTTTGACATGGGGAACTCAAGAAAAATTCCACCTTGCCATTTCCACTTCTTTAATGCATTAATTAATTGGATTTTTCTCCAGATTAATTAAACAATTTCTCCGATAAATTATTAAACTCGATTTTTACGATTTAGGAAAACTTCAGGGTGTGACAAACCTACCCCCCTTAAACGGAATCTCGACCCCGAGATTCGGAAGTGCTGGCGAAGAGATGCGGGTGGGCGGCCTTCAATTCATCTTCTCTTTCCCATGTGGCTTCTTCCTCAGAGTGATGGCTCCACTGAACTCTGCAGAACCTGGTAACTTTGTTTCTGAGTTCTCCTCTCGCTGGTTTCAAGAATACGGATCGGCTTCTCCACATAAGTCAGGTCCTCTTGAATCTCGATCTGATCCGGGCTGGCCTGCTCTTCTGGTACTCTCAAACATTTCTTCAATTGCGAGACATGAAACACATCATGAATACCAGCCAGGTTGGGTGGAAGCTCAAGCTGGTAGGCAACTTCTCCTCGACGTTCGCGGATCCTGTATGGTCCCACAAAGCGTGGGTGCCAATTTGCCTTTAGTTTGGAAACGGTGTACTCCCCGAAGAGGTGTGACGCGAAGGTACACATAGTCCCCTGCTTCGAAAACCAACTCCCTTCGACGATTGTCGGCATAGCTTTTCTGTCGAGACTGCGCAATTCTCAACCTTTCCCTGACGGTTCTGACCTTTTCTTCTGCGTCGCTCAAGACTTCAGTCCCAAACAGTTGTCGCTCTCCAGTCTGATCCCAAAAGAGCGGGGTGCGGCACTTCCTGTCATACAACGCCTCAAATGGTGCCATCTGCAAACTGGCTTGGTAGCTGTTGTTGTAGGAGAACTCGGCATATGGCAAACTCTTGTCCCATGCTCCAAAATCGAGCGCACAGGCTCTCAGCATATCCTCCAGTATCTGATTTACTCGCTCAGTCTGACCATCGGTTTGCAGATGGTAAGCCGTGCTAAAATTCAAACGGGTTCCCAATTCTTCTTGTAACTTCTGCCAGAACTTTGAGGTGAACTGACTTCCTCGATCCGATACGATCTTCTTAGGCACTCCGTGCAAACACATGATTCTTGCGAGGTAGAGTTCCGCTAACCTCTTTCCGGAGTATGTAGTGTGCACAGGAATGAAATGAGCCACTTTCGTGAGTCAATCCACGACGACCCAAATAGAATCATGTCCAGACGACGTTCTTGGCAAACCGGTGATGAAATCCATTCCAATTTCTTCCCATTTCCATTCCGGAATTTGGAGAGGCTGTAACAGTCCTGTAGGTCTTTGATGTTCTGCCTTGACTCGCTGACATACGTCACAGAGTGCGACGAATTCAGCTATTTCTCTTCTCATGCTAACCCACCAAAATTTTTCTTTAAGATCTTGGTACATCTTGGTACTCCCAGGGTGGATTGAATAATGGGTTTGATGGGCTTCCGTGAGTATTAACTCCTTTAACTCTTTGTTTTCCGGGATGCACAGTCTTTCTCCCATCCATATCGTGCCATGCTCATCTTCGGAGAAATCTCGAGCCTTTCCAACCCTTATGTTCTTCTTGAGCTCCGCTATCTCCGGATCTTTAGCTTGAGCTGCTCGGACTTGCTCCACGAGCGTTGGTCGTGCTTCTAAAGCGGACACAAACCCATGTTCAACCATACCGAGGTTCAGCCGTTCAAAGTCTTGTTGCAACTGGCTGCTCATCTCTTCCATACTGGTGGAATTACAATAGCTCTTCCGGCTTAAAGCATCTGCCACGACATTCGCTTTTCCGGGATGGTAGTGGATTTCCATATCATAGTCTTTAATCAATTCCAGCCATCTTCGCTGACGAAGATTTAAGTCCGGTTGGGTGAAGATATACTTCAAACTCTTGTGATCCGTATACACTTCACAACGGTTCCCAATAAGATAATGCCTCCAGATCTTTAGGGCATGTACCACTGCGGCTAATTCCAAGTCGTGAGTGGGATAATTATTTTCATGTGGACGCAACTGGCGTGAAGCATACGCGACCACTTTGCCTTCCTGCATCAGAACACATCCCAGCCCTTGGCGAGACGCGTCGCAATAAACCTGAAAGTCTTTCGTCTGGTCTGGCAGAATTAAGACTGGTGCCGTTACCAACTTCTTCTTAAGTTCCTCAAAACTTCTGTTGCATTCATCTGACCACTTGAATTTCTCATCCTTTTTCAACAACTGTGTCATTGGCTTGGCAATTTTGGAGAAGTTCTCAATGAACCGACGGTAATAACCCGCGAGTCCTAGAAAACTCCTGATTTGTGAAACCGTGCGTGGAGGCTTCCACTTGGTAACTGACTCCACATTTGACGGATCCACTGCCACTCCTTGAGCTGTTATAATGTGACCCAAGAATTGCACTTCTTTTAGCCAAAAGTCACACTTGCTGAACTTGGCATACAACTGATGCTCCTTCAATTTCTCGAGCGCTAAGCGAAGATGCTGCTCGTGTTCCTCCTTAGACTTGGAGTAGATGAGTATGTCATCGATAAAGACCACAACAAACTTGTCCAAGAATTCCATAAACACCTTGTTCATCAGGTTCATGAAGAACGCTGGTGCGTTAGTGAGTCCAAAGGACATAACTGTGCACTCGAACAGTCCATACCGAGTGACAAAGGCAGTCTTCGGTATGTCCTCTTCTCGGATCCTCAACTAATGGTAGCCTGATCGCAGGTCTATCTTAGAGAACACTGTTGCTCCTTTTAGTTGATCGAACAAATCATCGATCCTAGGCAACGGGTATTTATTCTTGATAGTGACATCATTAAGTGCGCGGTAATCGACGCACATCCTCTTGGTCTTGTCCTTCTTCTCCACAAAAATTACCGGAGCACCCCAAGGTGACGTGCTCAGGCGAATGTATCACTTCTGTAGCTGCTCGTCAACTTGCTTCTTGACTTCTGCCAACTCGTTGGCTCCCATTCTGTAAGGTCTCTTGTGTATCGGAGCGGTTCCCGGTACTAAGTCGATCCGAAATTCGATCTCTCTTTTAGGTGGCATCGTCGTCAGATCGTCCGGAAAGACTTCAGGATACTCTTTTACAATTGGGATATCCTCCAACTTCTTAGGGATTTTCACCACTTCTCTGGTCTACTCCTCGGTAGCAACCTAATTCAAACTTGTTGCGGACTTATGTGGTGCCGGAGATCAGAAAGTAATCGTTTCTCCCTTGTCATTGGTTAGAGTGACGGTGCGTCTTGCGCAATCGATCACTCCCCTATGTCTCGTCAGCCAATCCATCCCAAGAATGACATCTAGGCCTTTTGATTCAAGAAGGATAAGGTTGGCTAGAAATTGTGACCTTTGGATCTCTATGGTCACTGAGGGGCAGTAGTGAGCGGTGTTCATGTTGTTACCAGGGGTATGAACCCGCATAGGCACTTTAAGTTCCACTACTGATAACCCATGTGCCCCAGCAAAATGCTTGGAAATAAAGGAGTGCGTTGCACCAGAATCAAACAATACTGTAGCAGGAGTTGAGTTGACGGGAAACGTACCCAGTACGACGTCTGGTGCTGCCTGGGCTTCCTCGGCCGAGGCATGATTGACTCGTGCTTGTACGAAGTGGGACCTGGCGCGCTTGGGCTTCGGGCACTTGTCAGCGAAATGTCCAGGCTCGCCGCAGTTGAAACACGCCAATGGTTTTCCTCCAGGGTCTCTCCTGGGTTGAGCCGGCTGAGTCGGCGGTGCAGGTGCCATTGGAGGGCGTGAAGCTGGATTGCGATGGTGCTGTCCACCACTATTGTTAGGGCCACTGCTGCTGCTGGAGTGGAAGTTCCCAGAGTTGTATGGCCGGTGCTGGCGGACGATCATGGTGGAAGGTCCACCCTGCTGTCCGGACACGAAACGGGGCCTCTGACTGTTGCCCTGGTGTGCCTTGAATTGGGCCACTTTCCTCTTGCAGTCCATCCTGTTGCGCTGGTCTTCTTGACGAATGGCCTTGTCAACCAACTTTTCGAAGTCAGGGTAATCTCCCGAGATCAGCTGAGTGGTCAACTCATCGTCCAGGCCGGAAAGAAACTTTTCCTGCCTGTCTGCATCAGTGCGCACATCCTCTGGGGCGTAACGCGCAAGACGGTTGAACTCGTGGAGGTACTCCGTCACTGTCCGGTTACCTTGATGGAGTGACCTGAATTCCCTCTTCTTCTGGGCCACGATGCCGTCAGGAATTTGGGCCTTCCTGAAACTGCGGCAGAATTCCGCCTAGGTGACTTCCATTCCGGGCGGACGGGTGACCAAATAATTATCCCACCATGCTGAGGCGGGACCCTGCAACTGGTGGGTGGCAAAGGCGACCTTCTCTTGGTCATTGCATTGAAGAAGGTTGAGTTTCTTTTCAATGGCATGGAGCCAGTCATTCGCCTCCATGGGGTTGGTGGTACTTGAGAAGGTGGGCGGTCGCACGCGAAGAAACTCTGGCAGCTTCGACTGGGGTGGTGGAGGAGCATTCTGCTGGTGGTGTTGCTGTTGCTGCTGTTGCATGTGATGCATCATCTGCTGGTGCTGCTGCTGCATCTGCTGCATCATGGCAGTCATCATTTGGGTTTGAGCTGCCAACACTTGCGCGATCGTCGGGTTTTCCGGTGGTGGTGGTGGTGGTGCATTGCCGGTGGAACCATTGACATGAGCCCTTCCTGTGGGCTCCTCGTTGCCACTGGTGGAGCCGCTAGTTCTGGTGTTCACCATCTGGAGTAGGCCGAACCAGAGTAGAAAAGAAGAAAAACAGACCGCTTAAGAACTAAACTTTATTTCATGAAAATTAACTGCAATTGTTCTGATCTGAATTAAAAACACTGAAAAGATCAAGCAACATCCTTAATGGGGCAGCCATACCAACACATGACATGGACCACCGACTAACCCACAAACAAACAGACCTAACACACAGAAACTAGCAGGGGAACAAAACTAAGCAAAACGGTAAAAACTAAGGGTGACGGCTCTAAAACTCCGAGCGGCTCCTACGGTCGGTGGAGTCAAAGTCGCTCTCCTGGTCGTCGCCCTCATCCTCTGAGCGGCTCCTGGAGTCCAACATGTAGGTGTCTCCGCTGGTAGGCTCGGAGCTGCTGCCACTGGGAGTAGCAGACAACCAACCTCCGCTGCCACTGCCTCCCTGGTAGGCCGAGGATGGAACGAAGGTAAGGAAAGGTGACGAGGATGGAGCTGGAGCTGCTGCGGGCGTCGGGACTGGTGACGGCGGTGGAGCTGGAACGGCTGCTGGCGGTGGGTGCCTGGGCGCCAGCTGGATGCGGACGGGAGCGGTGGTAGTCTTCCTGGCGGTCGTGCGGATCCACGATCCACCGGGTGCTGGCAGTCCCCTCAAGGTGGCATTCTCCCTCTTGAGGCGTGCTACCTCATCCTGTAGGTCCACGATCTGTCTCAGCTTCTGGTCAGTCAGGGCCTTCGCAGCCCTGTGGAGGTTGGCGTGCATCCTATCCAAGCCCTTCATCACCGTACCCATGTGACCGAAGGTGGTGTCGTTCTCCTCCGCGGCTGACTGGTAGGTGCTGCTGTTGGAAGAACTGCCGCGGCGTGGGTGGTAGCGGTATGCCGAGCTGTGGAGAGCGTGGTCATGCAGCTCTCGCATCCTGGCCATCATCAGGTAGGCCGCCTCTTGACAGGCGTGCTCATCAGTTCCTCCCGAAGCTGTGACCACCATATTGGGGAGATTGGTGCCCACGAAGCCATGTACCTCCAAGCGGACTCGGTGTGGCAACTCTCCCGTGAGGGGCAGCAGTGTGGTGTACTCTGGGGCTTCTGGATATCCAACTGCCAGGGCCATGCGGGCCAACTCTGCCACGAAACCTTCCATGTTCTGACCGTGGTGCGTCGAGGGATGGCCTGCCATCTATAGAAGACAAAGGGGTGGGAATCAATGCATGCTCAAATCCAAATTAAAATAAACAGCAAAAGACTAGAATAAAAGACACAATAAAGCTGGAATTTTTATGCATAAACTATTTTTGCATGAATACCAATAAAGACACTATCGACTCTAAGCAATAAAATAGCATGAGAAAATAAACATAATAATAGCGGTATTTGGAACAACAATAATATTAATGACATAAATAAATTTTGCAACCCATAAATCCTATTCCAGACCTAATGCAGCTTTCCCCCAATAATTTCCCAACCAACTGTCGAATAAAGTTCCAATAAACCGAAGCCGATTTACCCCAAAAATTTTCAATACTCTACACCGACGTAAAATTTTTAACAAACGACCCCAAATTTTTTTTTTTAAAACCGGGGAAACCAATCTTTGAAACAACTCCAAATGCGGAAAGGCATATGCATATGAAAGAGTTTCAGAGGGCTCTTAGGGTTTCCAGTTGGCTTGTCCTATGGTCAAGGTCGGCTCTGATACCAACTTGTCACGCCCGGAAATTCAGTACCAGAATTTCCGAAGCTGAATGTGTATTAAAACCCTTGTCCAGGACCAACCAGGGTACACAGACGACAATGTTGACATACAGTTCCACGTCTTACAAACACAGTAAAAGTCTTACAGAAATGCAGTGGAAAGACGAAAAGACCAACTAAACTAGAACGAGACTCTTGCAGCGGGCTGGCACCATTCCACAGGCATCCTTGACGGCGGACGAAACCTACTCCTCTGAGAAACCTCCATCGGACGCATACTCCTCTTCTGATGTGAGGAAAAATTAAGCAAGGCTGAGTACTACCCACATGAAATGACATTGCGAAATAATGCAGTGTTTACGAAAAATAAGACATTTGTGAATATAGGTACAATATGATCAATGTGAAGCATGACTTGCCTTGCTCCTGAGCTGAGGCTACCTCTGCGACGATCTCAAAGTAAACGGGCGCGTCGGAGGTTTCGGAATCTACGCGACAAACAAAGCAAACAACAATACATGCTATAAGTCTACTGAAACAAAGCACAAAAGTATTTTTAATGGATTCTCTGCATTTTTATGAATTTAATGAAATTTGAATGGACTTAAACGGAGCTCGGATGAATTAGTTATGAATTTTTGAAGTTATCTGTGTTTTTACTAAAACAGAAAAATCCTTAATTAATTTATTGCGCAATTAATCCCAGGGCTGGCGTCAGCGGCGGCGGCGGCCGGTCCACCGTGGACTCGGTCCACGGGACCACGGCGGCGGTGCACCACGTGGCGCACACGTGGCGCCGACGCGGCAGCCACGGGGCAACCACGTGGGCGGCCACGCCGGACGAAGGGGGACGGCCGAGATCGGCCCAAGTGGCCAATCTAACGGCCCAGGGCGCGCGGGCGGCAGGCGGCCGGGGCGGCACGGCCCCGAGCTCGGGCGTCTCGGCCATGGCGCGCGACGGAGACCGGCGGCCGGCCAGCGCAGCGGCCGGCGGCGCAAGGGCGCCGGCGCCGTGCGACGGCGGGCGGCGCGGCGAGACGGCGCTTAGGCGGCGCCGCGGAGCGAGGCGGCGCGCGGCAGCGCGGTGGAGCGCGGCGGCTAGGGACGTCAGAGAGGAGGAAGAAGAGGGGAGAAGGAGGGCTCACCGAGGGCAAAGGCGGTGCGAGCGGCGGACGGGGAACCCCGCGAGCTTGCGAGCCCGACGGTGGCGTGGAGAGGCGAGGCGCGGCGGCTATCGGCGGCTAGCGGCGGCCGGAGCGACAGCGGCAGTGGTTTGAATGGGAGCGGCGGGGCGGAGACAGTGGGATGCACGGGAGCTGCGGCGGATTGGGGAAAAAAAGAGGAGGACGCGGGGAGGGTTTAAATGGGCTCGGGGAGGCGAAAACGTGGCCGGATGGGCGCGGATTTCTCGCCGGAGTGGGGAGAGAGAGGAGAGAGAGTGGCGGCCGGGAAAAACGGATCCCGCCCCTCTCACGCGGCGACTGCGGGCGGAGTGGATGCGGGAGGGCGGCGCCGTGGGCGCGCACGTGCGCGGGGCACGCGGGGCGCGGGGGAGTGGGCGGAGACGGCGGCCGGCAGTTGCGGGCGCGGGCGGCCGGAGGAAGGGGATGACCCCGACAGGTGGGGCCCACCTGTCGGTGGCCCGGGCCGGGGAAGGCCGAACGGGGGAGGCGCTAGCGGGCCTCGGCCTGCGGCCGGCCCAAGAGAGGGAGAGGGCGCAGGAGGAAGGAGACCAGCTGGGCCGGCCCAACGGGAGGGGGGGAAGGGCCGCGCGGCGCGCGGCCGGACTGGGCCGACGGCCCGAAAGGAAGAAGAAGAGGAAAAAGAAAAAAGAAAAAGAAAAAGAAAGGAAAAGGGATTTTCCAGGGATTAAACAAATTCCGAATTTGATTTTAATTGGTTTAAAATTATTTCCAGGGCTCTGAAAATTCCACTAAAAATCCTGTTAATGTATTTTGACTTGGGGAACTCAAGAAAAATTCCACCTTGCCATTTCCACTTCTTTAATGCATTAATTAATTGGATTTTTCTCCAGATTAATTAAACAATTTCTGCGATAAATTATTAAACTCGATTTTTACGATTTGGGAAAACTTCAGGGTGTGACACCCTTGATGTCCTCGTCACCCCCATCTTCGGTTGCTCGTGCCTTCGGAATCGTAGCCACCTCCCATTGCCTCTTAACCACTCTGTTTAGCTCACCCCGCAATTGGTTCCAAGCATATTTACGCTATCCGATGGCCACCCATTGTCGACCTACTCCCGGTTATCCTTTTAGGCTGTGTTCGTTTGTTAGGTTTAGGAAAATATTCCCTCTGCACGGAAAACGGAGCGACTCATTAGCACATCATTAATTAAGTATTTACTAAATTTTTTAAAAAAATGGATTAATATGATTTTTTAAAACAACTTTCGTATAGAAACTTTTTACAAAAACACACCGTTTAGCAGTTTAAAAAACGTACGCACGGAAAAAGAGAGATGTGAGTTAGAAAAGTTGGGTAAAGAACTCACCCTTAAAAGACTTAGGAAAAACCTTCTCCTTACCTTCCCTTCCAATCCTAATCTGGCATGCCACCATCCTCTCACCGTTACATCACTTCCATTGTCACTTAGTAGAAGCATGAATGAGCAACTTTGCCATCCATAGTCATGATGAAGAGAGATAAAATAGAATCGGTAGTCCAAAGATAGAAGATGGCCTTGTTCGAGAAGCTTTTGGTACTTGTAACTTCTCACAGTATCTTTAGCTTCCCAAACAATCTATGTTCTTATAACAATCTATGTTCTTATAGAGATTGTGAAAATCTATATGTATAGAATCCAGAAAATCAATTAAAAGCTAGGAATCTAGGTTTTTAAGATTATCATCAGCTGGCTACTCACTATTTGTTTATTAGAATAAAAAGCTTGGCTCAAAAGGGCAAACAACTAGATTTTAATCCCATAGATGTGTCATGTGACGTAGATTTAAGAAAATTATAGTGACCCAAGGTGACGAATAGCAAAGCTAAAAATTTAAAGTTGAAATTTGGTACTAATTAATGGCTTGTTTTTTTCTGGCTATTCCTCCTCTATCTCTTCGCCTCACCAGCGACATGATAAGGTCATTAGAAACAAATTTCCTTTTGTTGAAGAAAAAAAAGGAAAAAAGAAAGACATGAAGCAACAAACCAAAAAAGAAAAGGAAACAGTGTTGTCTTTCCCTCCAAAAAAAATCCAAACCGATCCCTCTCTTCTTCTAGTCGTCTCTTGCTATTTTGTTTTGCTTTTGCTATTATTTAGTAGACAAAATAACAAAAAGAAAAATAAAGGAAAAGAAAAAATAATTGAGCAAGGAGGCCCATTTCCAAGAGCAATATCTGACAGTCATAGAGAGGCCACCACACCCTCTCTCTCTTCAAAAGAGAGAGGAGACAAGCAAAAACAACAACAGCAAGCAAGGAGGAGGAGGAGAAACCCTTGTTCGTTCCTCCTCGCATCGCATCTCGCCGTCAGATCCCCCGCCGACCTACCCTCCGCCCTCGCCTCCGATGGCGCCCCGCCGCCTCTGACCAACCACCATCCCACATGCCGCCGCCCATGGTCGCGGACGCGGCCGCGGCGCCCTGCTCCTCCTCCTCCTCCTCCTCATGCTCCTCCAACTCCAGCTCCTCCTCATCCTCCGCGATCTGGTCGCGCCGCCGCGACGAGATCACCTTCGACCGCCTCGACAAGGTATCTTCCCCCGCCCACGCCCACGCCACGCCCACTCCCAAGGACTCAGCCTCGCCTCGATCGGATCTGGGGGCTTCGCCTGCGCCGCCCTCTAGTTCACGCGGATCTGTCTGAGTTTTTGACTGTGCCTCCCGCGTGGCCTAGCTCCACGCCCGCATCCGTACCAAGCTTGGGGCGCTTCTGGGGACCACGCCCAAGGTCCTCGACTTGATCTCCCTATAGGTATTGGATATCATTGGTCGTCGATAAGGGATGATGCTTACAGCCCAGCGATGACGCTTCCCGGTTGCTGTATATCATTGGATTGAGGATTGCTACTTGCTCGCGGTCGGCGTGAGCTCCCCATGGGCCTACTAAGTGCATTCGCCAGGCGAAACGGCTGTATTTGATTGCCTGCCTTAATGCCGAAATGCGAATTATCCGATTGCGTTGTCCTCTTTCAACGATTGGCCGCAGTTACTGTGGTGCTGCTCAGCTAGCTCACTGGGCCAGTATGAGCAACCTGAACTATGATGAAAGGGTAATCGTTGGCCCTTTACTAAGGGGCAGTCATGGACTGTTACCGGTGGTGGCCTAGCCGTTACGCTTCTCTTCCGTCCATCTCAGCATTGACTGTACCTTACTACTGAAATTTGATTTGGGGTTTGGGTTATGATCGTAGGCATGTGCTCCGGATTCTTTTTCCTTGGTTATTCTCTGCATTGCTGAGGCGCCACTGAAATGATTTGCTTATAAGCTACTATGACTTGACCTTACTATTTTATTACTAACCGAAAGTCATGTAGTGATTCGTGCTATGTTCTATTCTCTTATCTGGAGTTCTACCCATACAGCTTGATTCTTATAGTCTGCATTTGGCAATTTCATAATTAATTGGCTAGACCTTTAAATGAGATGCTTATTTTTCCTAGAATTATGAGTTGCCTTTTCAAGAGAAAATCATTAGTTCGTATACCTTACAAAGTATTAAATAAGGCTGTTGAAATGGTCCTCCCTGATATCTCAGTAATTGCTTATACTTGGTAATGTAAGGAGTAGGTGCTGTTTCTTGCTCTTTGCTCAAATATTCTCTACCCAGGAACCCAAAACATTTGGATATCAACGTATACTCCAATACATTTTTCTTTGTTGCATGAAAAATACTGTCTCTAACTGCTTTGGTTGGATCTGATGAATTAGATCATCGTAATCTTTTATTGAAGTAACAGTTGCTGTATGGTGCTATACAATAATAGACCTTGGTTCTCTATTCTTATAACGATCAATTTTTTTTCCTATCATCCTTTCAAATTGGCCTTGCTGTAGATTGAGCTGCTATAATGTTAATGGCACCAAGAGTAGAGAATGCATAGTGCGTTCTTTGTTCGTAATATATTACCATCTTTATATTTGTTTATTTTGTTTTGGGAACTTCAAGCCATCATGAATCCTGACTTAAATGGTGAAAGGAACTTGCCTTACACCTCACCTTCTACCATTCTATGGAAGAATGAGGAGACTCTACCCACAATTCCAAACTTGTTTCTTTATGCTATGAATGCTCTTTATGAACAATATATAATTCACAGACCAACCACACAGTTTGTTTTTTTGGTAGAAATGTAACACTTTGATGGTCTATGTTGAATAATGTTATACATGTATTAAGCTGATAGTTGATGTTTATATTGTTCATTGCACTCTCTTTTTCCTAGTTTCTTTGAAAATGTTTACTATCATCTCTCCTGCAAGAACAGGTTACTTGTTTAAGCTTTCTTAATTTGTTATTGGAGTAATGGAAGATTTAGAAAATCATAATTTACTAACAGAACCGATCATTTTTATTGATGTGAGTTCCATTTTTTTCCCAGTTCTGGAGTGCCTTGTCGCCTCAAGCACGGCATGAGCTCCTCAGGATCGATAAACAGACTCTCATTGAGCATGCACGCAGGAATTTGTACTGTTCAAGGTGCAATGGGCTGCTTTTAGAAAGTTTCACACAAATGGTCATGCATGGGAAGTCACTGCAACAAAAAGGTTCAGGTGTTGTACAAGATGATTCTTGGGGAGGCCTTTCGACAACAAAGGATGGCCTCCTGACTCTTCTTGACTGCTTCATAAATACAAATTCCCTTCATGTACTCCAGAATGTAAGCCTGAATAACACCTTATGGTTTTATACTTTTCTATTTTTCTATTTGTTCTTTAGTTGTTGCTTTCCCCTATGAACATTGCCGAAGTTTTCTCTAGACCATGCCTGTTCATATAAAAGAATTGCATGATTTTGGGTTAGGGTGCACTAATTTAACCATTCTGATTTTCCCCCAATTAATTTGACTTTTTTAATAGATATTTGACAATGCACGGGCAAGGGAGCGTGAACGGGAAATGCTTTATCCTGATGCATGTGGTGGAGGAGGAAGAGGGTGGATTAGCCCAGTAATAGCTAATTATGGCAGGGGGCATGGAACACGAGACACATGTGCTTTGCACACTGCACGCCTTTCTTGTGATGCTTTGGTGGGTTACTGGTTTGACCTGTGTGAAGAAACTAGATCATCTCTTCTGCGGATGAAGGAAGAAGATTTCGTTGAAAGACTTATGCATAGGTGAGTGCAACCAAGTACAGTTTGTTTGATACAAGATTAAGATTATGAAATTGATGCACAGTTAAGCTTGTGAACAAATCTATCTAGCTGGACTAAGAGTATAATAGCCCAAAAACTTTATTTGCTTTCCCCAGTAAGGAATCAACTACTGTCAACACAAGTGTGCTATCATCAATTGGGATGATTTTGTGTATTACTGCCTCCATCCACAATTGTATGGGTGCATGGCACATTTTTCCAATGGCGTTGTTCACAAATGTAGGCCATATCTAACATTCCAGCCACCTTACATGCTTCCATTGAATGTTGTGCTTAGAGCTAATATATTATTGGTAATTTAGTCCTATCCAAAACCTCCTTTGTACATGTCCAAAACAAAATTTTCCCCTACATCTGTGATTGGAGGGAGTTTTTTGTTACATCGCTTTATCTGTTTGCTCCTTGATACTGATGAGGGTGTCTTTTGAGTTTTTAATGTTTGGGGAGTACTATTAGTCGTTTTTTATTCGTTCTCGTTTCAAAGCAATAATGCATCGTTGCACTAGGAAAATTGAAAGCTTTATTTACAAATGGTCAGATTTGTAAGGTTTATGTAAGTGATATGGTACATTGGTGTGCAATTTTGTGTACTTTGGTAGAAGTCTCGATGTTTCTCTGTGATTCAAAAAGGATATTTTTTTTTCTATTTAAATAGTTACTGCTTACCAGCAGTTGCAAAATCGCATTACGAGGATTACTACATTATTTAAAATGTTTATCATATCCGGACTTTGTGGGGAACTTTTGGTCTGCTATGTTCCGAGTGACTGCATTTCACTTAGGGTGTGTTTGGTTCATGGCCAAGGTTGGATAGGATATGGCCATCCATATTTTCAGGGATATGGTGATCCAACTTTTTGTTTGGTTGCGTGGATATTGCCATCCAGTTTCTTGTATGGTTAGATGGATGAGGATGGATAGAATTATAACAATAAACTATTAGTTAATAATAAAGCATGTTAATTATCATTAATCTTAGCATATTCTATACTAATTAACAACAAAATAGATTAATTATATATACTCCCTCCATTCCAAAATATAAGGCACAACCACCCTTAACCCAAAGACCAAGAAACTATTATTATCACCTCCTATTTTGGATCACCCTAATAAATATAATGCATGCACCCAATAGAATTAGAGATCTTGAAGGTGGAGGATTTAAAAAATAATAATTTAGTGGAGAGGAGGTACGAGTTAATTGCATGCATGCATGCACGCCTTATAATATGAAACTTCTAAAAAAAGTAGTTGTGCCTTATATTATGGAATGGAGGGAGTAATAAACACTAAACCCTACAAGTTAATTACTAATTAACAACAAAATTTATTAATTATCGCTAATAAATTACTAATGAATTGAGCTTAGCAAAGGTGGGTCGGATGAGCTCATCCAGCATCTTCGTGGAATATTCCCTCTCCTGGCCACCCCATCCACCCTTGCCCACCAACCAAACACACTCAAAAAATTGGATCGCCAACTCCTATCCTGGGATATCCCTCCAACCAAACACACCCTTAGTATATGTGGGATAGTTGCGACTTGTGATTGGAAGAATGCTTAATATACTTATATGCTCTTCACAGGCTGGTTTGGTGTGTAATATTTAGCTAACCATGTGGATGAATATCTGGACAGGTTCGACAGCAAGAGATTTTGCAGAGACTGCCGAAGGAATGTTATTCGTGAATTTAAGGAACTGAAAGAATTAAAGCGTCTGCGACGGGAACATCGCTGCACTAGCTGGTTCTGCGTTGCTGATACGGCTTTCCGTTGTGAGGTAAGGATGGTGCTCCTTTCTATATGCTCTCTCACAATTATTCATTCTTTGTTTCTGTTTTCTCTTCTTTGAATACACTGAGCTGGCAAAACCTTATAAGGGAAAAACTATCACAAATAAGACTAAAAGGAGTTGTATTCCCATTTTTAATTGCACAGTAGATGACATGGAGTTTGCCTATGGGTGGTTAACATCTGGCTTTTAATATTTTCAGGTGTTTGAGGATGCTGTCTTAGTTGATTGCCGCCAATCTTTCTTGGATCAAGATAAGTCCTACAATCGTTTTGAGTGGGCTGTTGGAACAGAAAAAGGAAAATCTGATATACTAGGATTTGAAGCTGTGGGAATGAATGGGCAAGTGCACAGGAAAGGCCTTGATCTTGACCAGTTTGAAGATTATTTTGTTACTCTGAGGGCGTATACTCTGGATAACGAGAACACAGATTTCTGTGTGAAGGCCCATGCCTTGAAGGGCCAATCATGTGTTCACCGCAGGCTGATCGTGGGGGATGGGTTTGTGACAATTACTAAGGGAGAAAGCATTCAAAGTTTCTTTGAGCATGCTGAAGAAGCTGAGGAAGAGGATGTAAGTTCATTTCTTAAGTAATAAGATTAGGATGATCAGAACATTTGTTAGTCCATGTTGATGGTCTGCCAATTCATATAGTCTAATTTGTTATACATGAGCAGGAAGATGATGCTATGGACAGGGATGCAAATGATACTGATGTCGATGGTGTTCATCCACAGAAGCATGCTAAGAGTCCTGAACTTGCCAGAGAGTTTCTTTTGGATGCTGCTGCAGTGATATTCAAAGAACAGGTAGTATATGTCATGCAATTTCTAGGTCCTAATCACCAAAAGAAACATGTTTTTTTTGTGATATTAGCTGTATATATAGCAAACACTTAACTAAATTTATGATTTGCGTCTGAAGTAGCACTGTCGTTGTATGCAATATCAATGTCTTCTGTGTAATATATATACTAGGATGTTTAGCATATGACCTATCGCTTCAGTGTCATTAAGATGTTTAGCATATACTACTAAGTTGTTATGAAAATATGACATGGTATTCTAAAAGAATTTTTTTTATATAAAACTACCCTTTTCAAAGGATGATTTTCTTTGTGGTCTAGATGAACTTATCTTCCCTCGTACTCATCACAATATAAGTAATATATGTATTGTATTAGAATAACCAACATAGTTGATTCAATCATGCGACATTGTATGTTCTTAACTAGTGCATTGAACTGTTTATGACATTAGATAGATTGTACTCACTCTTCAATGTACCAAACATTCATGGTCAATGTAATCAGCACACGTGTCAAGCTATTGTTGTTTCCTTTTTTTAAGATAGTTGTACTTAAGCCTGAAGCATCATCTCGTGTTGACATGTGAAACATTGTTTTTCGTATGAAGGTTGAAAAAGCTTTGAGGGAAGCCACGGCACAACAAAATGCACATAGTGTATTTGTGTCCCTTGCATTAAAATTGTTGGAAGAGCGGGTTCATGTTGCCTGCAAAGAAATAATTACATTGGAAAAACAGGTGAGCTACACATACTTTGTTGTGTAGAAGAGAGAGGGAGCAGCTTTTATTAGGATTTGTTGTGCCTTAGTTGACATGTAGTAAATTTGATTAACTTGCCTTGTAGACCAAGCTTCTTGAGGAAGAAGAGAAAGAAAAGCGTGAAGAAGAAGAGCGCAGGGAGAGGAGGAGAACAAAGGAGAGAGAAAAGAAGCTTAGAAGAAAAGAACGTTTGAAAGAAAAGGAAAAGGAGAAAGAAAGGATACCAGTTCAATCGAAACCTTACACTGGTACCTCGTCATCACCCCTGAGCAACTCAGCAACACCAATTAATGATCAGTCACCAGATATTGCCCACTCTAAATACTCAGCTAGCGATGATGAAGATAAAGATAGTATTGTGGTCACAGAATCGTTCTCTCCTGATACCTGTGTTGATCAATCTCTAACAAGGGAAAGTGATGGACAAAGCAATGAGTTTCATTGCAGTACAACACTGGAATTTATTCCATCAGAGTGCAATGGTTCTTTCATGTGTGAACAATCTACATCCTCAAGGAGGAAACTCAGATTTAGAAGGGATCCCCTTCAAGAACAGACCACTGGTTTTTGGTATGAAGATTGCCAAGATGACCCTGGGGGTGTTGGAGATATTCACTGGCAATCTAGGGAGAGGGTGAGGAATGCTGGTAGAGGCTGCAACTCTTTGTTCAGTGCGAATAACCGGACAAGGCAAAGGTATGAGTACAACGCCTGCAGTTGTGGCCAGCAGGAAGATTATAGGTATTTTTCTCCAACAGCTAGATCAAGTAGAGAGATGAAGATGTCCAGGAAAACAATAGTTGAGAAGCCGTGGTTACAGTACCGCAGGTGCTATCCATTGGATAGCTTCATAGTGTCAAAAGGAAGCCGAGTTGGTAGTACGCCAAACAAGAATGCAGCTCCAAAACAAGTATGGGAGCCAATGGATGCTAGAAAGAAAGCTAGCTTAGGGAGTTTGAATGGTTCGTCTGAAACAGTTAGCGGTGTTGATCGATCCAATCAATTGGGATGTTCAAAGGATATTGTCAATTGTAGCCAAATGCTTGGCTCAGAGCATGAAGAACTAGCTGAAGCTTCCTCTGATAGATCTGAAGAAGCTTGCAAATCGATAACAGATCAGCCATGTGAAAGCAGTGAAAATAATCAAGCTGCTTGCAATAAGGAACCTCTTGTGGTGAACAAGCCAGACAGCTGCCTGACAAAAGATGGTGGTCAGACAGCAAACATGACCAGTTCAGATAGCTCTTCATGTCTAAGCGAGGGAGACAGAGATAGTAGCATGAGCAGCACGACCTCATTGAGTGCTCAGAATCCGGAATCCTTGTCTACTTCCGATTCAGAAGGGTCTTCAGAAAGGAACAATAGCAGCCCAGGCAATCCACCAACCAAGAAAGGTTCACGTTCATTACTTGAAATGTGTGCAGGAAATGGTTTCAGAGAATACCAGCCACAGAATATTCATCCTTCTGATGGCAATCAATTTGGGTTCGGTGTGACCCCTTTCCAGGAGCAGCTGTTACATCACCAAAAGATTCATGCAGCTCCATACCCGTCAGCCTTGATGGGTTTCCATAATCATCACATGTCAGTTCCAACAAATGGATACCTACCGTACCCTCAACCTGGTCATTTCTACCCAAATGCTGGTGGATATGGTGTGGCTGGAAACCAATGTGTTGACTTCCCAATGCAGTACGGTAATGTACATCCTTATGCAGGCCCTGAATTTGGATATGTGCCTGCACAGCCAGTCCACAAGGCTCCGGTGAGCTTTAATGCCATGCTGCCAACTGCTGCGCTCTTTAGAAATGGAGCGCCAGAAGTCATAAACCCTGTCATTGTAAAACAAGACAGGCAGCATCACCATACCCTTCCTCCTGAACCTGAACCGAAGCGGGTGGATCCTCAGAACGGCTGTTCAGAAGATAACAAGAAGCCGCAAGATGGCTCTGTGCCTTTCTCGTTGTTCCATTTCAATCTTCCCATATCCTCGCCTGCCCAGGCATCATCCAAAGACGAGGTGAGTGGAGGATCTTTGGCGTCGAGATCGCCAACTCCAACTGCTCGAGCTCAGCCATGCTCAAGGGAGGAGACCAACATAAAGGAGTATAACCTGTTCTCTGCAAGGACTGGAGTGGAATTTTCCTTCTTCTAAACAACAGACGCGGCTATTATTTGGCACAGAACAATACATAGCGAGTGATTTGTATTCTCCAAAAAAGAACAAAATAAGTTACCTCGAGGTTTTTACTGTGTTCCCTCGAATATTTATTTCTTCTTCAATTTGTTTTGGTTGCCCTTGTGTGTAAGGAAATTGCAAAGATAGTGAGTGGTATAGTTTCTAAATTTTGACATATGTTATATGTTTGTTGTTCCGTTTTCCTCTGTTGCTTTTCTACCGTATTATATGTTTGTTCCAGATTTTCAGCAAAGGTGGTACGTAGATTGATGGACGCTGCTGAGATGTTTAGATGTGATAAATGGACGCATCAAGTTCAATTGGTGGGTACCAACCATCACACATTCTTTGATCAATCGCCGTGAATTTATCTGCTGAATGGATTTCTAAGTTGAAAGGTGCTGTTCATGGCAGGTCATCGATCGCTACATGGCTCTGTTCGTTAGTAGTAGTTGGCTGCTCATTTTTGGTGGTGGGAACTCTGGTACTGTTGGACTACTGTTTGCCACTGTGCAGCTGACTGACGGTGCCTCCGTCTGGTGACGACGCTGTTTGGCCGCCGACAAAATCCGTCCACGCGCGCAGACGTCGTCTTGACTGCTGCATGCATATCGGCCGACCTGAATGTTCGTATGTAGCATATCGGCCGATCTGAATGCATATCTGTTTGGCTTAGTACTCGTCAGCGTGAGTTAGGAACTGAGCCGTGCATACGAAAACAGATATGCATATCGGCCGAGTACCGATATGCATCTATGATTATTTTGATATTGGCATCTATGATTATTGATTTTGATATTTGAAAATTATTGGCGAAGTGGTTTTGGAGATGATTGGGATTTTTAGATGATGAAGAGGTTGTGACCATAGTTATTAGGACTGGACCGGAGCAGTGGTTCGACCAATACGTAGTGCAATTGCATAAAAATTGACGGGTATTTGTAGTATTGCGTCCAAAATGAAAAAATAAAAACGTAGTTAGGAGAGAAGTCCAATTTTTATAAAATCCCATGAAAGACTTGAATACCGCTGAAATAATAATTAAATCCAATACATATTCCAATTACATAATAATTGACGCGGAATTGTAATATTGCAAGTAACATGAAAAAATTAAATGAAAGGTGTGAAAAACATGTCCAATTTTCAAAATGACTCAGCACTGACTTCGAAACTGCATAATGAATAATTAAATCCAATACATATTCCAATACATAAATTTTGATAGATTGCTCAGGACCATTTCAGAGAACTATTAAGTTGGTAAGCATCTACTGATAGTGATAGTACACCTCATCGGCAATGCAATCACGCAAGCTGCTCATAGCATGCTCACTATTCGTTGCGTAGTACAGCTGATCGAAAGATGCGTGCTGCGGGGGCACGAGATAGCCGTTGTAAAGAGCATTATTTTGACGGTAGTACGGATCCGTATTGTCCAACCTGAAATTATGGAGAGCAAAAACAGCATGTATAATCCGTGCGGGAACACGTTCATCACGATAGTACGGTATTTCTTTAAGGATTTTTCACTGCTTTTTGACGATGTCGAATGTTCTTTCAACAATACCTCGCAATGAGGAATGTCGATAGTTGAATGTCTCTTCTCGTCCCTTTAGTGGTGGCGCTCCTTCTCTACCAAGTTGATCCCTGTGGTAACGGACATGTGGGTACGGTGCAAGAAATCCCATCATACTAGGAAAGCCAAAGTCGACAAGAAGATACCTTCCTGCGTGAAAATTGCAAATTTATTAGTTTGCGTGACACGTCAAACTTGAAATGTACTAACTTAAGCCTTTGAAAAAAGAATTTTCAACAGATTTTACTAACCAAATGGGACCCGTGGGAAATTGTCGGGGTAGTACTGCACTGCCTCGTTCAGAATCCTTTGGTCATGAACCGATCCTGGCCATCCAGCATCGCAGAAAATAATTCTCCCGTCGTGATCACAAATGACAAGAACATTTTTCGTTGTTACATGGTGCCGGTTCCGGTGTTGAATAGACGTAGCTGCAGAAGTGACTACAGACACATGCGTGCCGTATACAGCACCCACTGACTAGTAAAAGGGTTTGAACCAATCTTCGCTTAGAAGCATTGGGTGAGGTTCCGTGAAGTTGGGATCCACAGGTTTCAAAATATTCGCAGCCAGGTCGTTCATAGCCGTCAAAACTTGGTGGAAGTACATAGAAACTGTTGAGCCAGAGCGGACCCACCGATTGTTGGCGTCTCTATTGGAACGATTTTCACCCATAATGTACAAGAAAATCCCAAGTTTTTCCATTGAACATACCTCCGCTGTTCCATCTAGGCTGTATGAAGTGATCAGGAGGTCATGTATGTTGTGTATTTGTTCTGCACTCAACCGGAACATTGCTCGACATTGGTTTCGATTTCCCAATGTTTCCATCATCCAACTAATTCCGGTTTGAACCGGTATTCTTCTGGCTGCTCTCTCATTTATCTCCAGATCAGCGGCTAGTATGTCGATGATGGCATCGTCGTCATCACTGCTAGAGTGTCCTCCTGTCCAATTTGATCCACCACCACCAGTACTCATTGTCGTATTCCTTCATAATTTAAGAAGCCAAAAAATCATCACGTGTCATACATGTGTAATGCATGCAATTTACAAGTAATATAGCAGAAGCAACACTGGCTCGTTTTAAAAATATAATGCAACTGAAGGAAAACTACAGGGATCACAAGCAGCAGTAAGCAATTGCAGAGATAAAAAGCAGCAGTGATCAATTTCATATTTGTTAAAAGCAGCGCAGAGCTGGGCAGCAATGTAGCAAATGTTAGAACAATTTGTGACATCAATGTACTGCACACATGCAATTGAAGTAATACTCCGCAAATATTTTATGAACTCAGATTGTAGTAGCAAATGTTACCACGCCAAAAATAATAAACATCAGGTTTATTGTTAAAACAACGCACTGCAGAACCAACGAGCAGAGAGAGCGAAAACGACAATATTACTCCTAAAGGCACAACATGGAGCTACTGCATGGCACCAGAACCGGAGTCGGCTCCCTGTCCACCAGTAGAGATGTATTCTAGCCGCGTTGCTGCGTCTGGGAGCCGAACAAACACGAAGCAATGGTATGGATCGTGGAATAGCCGGACTGCAGCATACCAAACCGGACCTCCGATACGGTGGCCATCGTTTTCCACCAGCTCCAAGCATGCCTCAACACCTGTAGCCTTAGCTGCAGCTGCCTCCCTCGCGCGGCTCTCCATCGACTCCATTTGCAGGGCTGCAAGCCATTCTATCGCCTGCCCAGTGGAGTTGCTGCGGGACTTCTTCGCAGACCCCCCTGAGCCACTAGTCTCCGATGCTGGCCTTTTCCCCTTACCCCTCTCTGCACTTGGTGGTGTTGCTGCTGACGGAGCCGGTGGTCTGTAAGAGGTAGCAAGCTGCGTGACGTCGATGGTCTGCCACTGCACTGGTCCTTGTGGGGCGCCTTGGGTAGCCCCCGCAACGTCGGAGTGGTTGCCGACAACCATGCGCCCACCAAACACCGCGTGGTGAAGGTCAATGTGCTTCAAGGGATCATTTCTGAACACGAGCACACCTTTCTTCAGCTGTCAAAGTCATCAACACACTTATTTAGATGGCAAGCTTGTAAGTAAAGACAAAATTTGCACTCAGAGAAAAGAGTCAGCAAAATGCAGCATGAAAATTTTGCACTGATGCATGAAAGCTGACCAATGTAAATCAGTGCAGTATATCAGTGCAGTATATCAGTGCAGAAATGTATAGCAGTGCAGTATATCAGGGCAGTATACTGCGTGCAGAAATGTACTCAAAACCAGTTCATAATATCAGCAAAGTATGTTAGTGCAGTATATCAGTGCAGTGTACAAGTGCAGTATATCAGTGCAGTATATGATTGTACTCAAAATCAGTTCATAATATGGCATGCCCTAGTAAATTTTGTGAAGAACAAGTAATATCAAGAATCATATATTCTATCTACTTGTGTCAGAAACCAATGAAAACTGGATAGTTCAATCACTTTGTGCCCGAGTAGCAGGCTATCAAGTAGCATCAGAACTGTCTCCTAGCCAATAGAGGAGCAATTGTTTTCATCGACCAGACATAACATGCACTAGCCATTGACCAGTACCAAATCTGGAGCTGGCTTCTAGATACATTAGAACAGCAGATTATCCTAGAATCATTCTTGAGCAAGCAGGAACCATGTTTGAGTACCTACAATTGCCCAATTTTGAAAGTTTTTTTCTCAAAAAATAAAAAAAACAGGATTATAACTTGGTTTGCATGTGTTGGTAATTAAAACTACTAGGGAACAGTGAATCAAAAGGGTCATAATGCATAAAAAAGGAGTCTAATAAAAGCTTTCTATATAGATCTCAAACAGAATGTCAAGTACATCACGAACAGAATATCAAGTAGTAACCTCTCTCAAACAGAATGTCAACAAAGATATCATATTTCAGAGTTTAAGTAGTAACCTCTCTTAACCCTTAGCTTTTGGGTCACTAAAGCTAAATTGTGATAAACAAGCATATCACTAGGTACAAGATATATCAAAACGTATTCAAGGGACAAAAGATATACGAAAACATCGCTGCACAGCTTGAAGCAACAGTGCAATGCCTTATGGTAAGTTCGAATCCCTCTCCTAGTTTCCTTGCCTAATCCAGTGGGATGAATTCAATAAATTTCTATAAAGCTTGGCGAATATTACTTTATTACATCCATTGCACATTCCAGCTAAGAAAGCTAGCCTTAGCAGAAAGATTAATCAACACACAGAATTTGTCATTGTAATGAAAACAGTAAAGTTTCCATGGTAATTACACAGACCCCTCACCAGTCACCAGCAATAAAGTGAATCACATAAGCCAATCAGATTCATGATCTAAACCAAGTCCCATGTTTCATATTTAATCAGGTAACACCTGAATACTGCTGCTTTTTTCTTTGAAAGCTCTGTTTTTTTCTCATTATGCTTGTGGAACTATGCACAACAAATACTATGTTGGCAGTATTAAAATAACAGGACAATGTATAGATAGCACACTGTTATTTGTAGTCTTAACCTATTGTACCCAATAGCCATGTTTCTTTTCAAAGTAAAGAACAATGTTATCACTGATGTTAAATTTGCACTGTGCATTCATATGGAAATGTAAGTTGCAGCTCAGAACATGTGTGGCCAAAAAAAAAAGGGTTGCAAAACAGAAATGAAGAGTAAATTCATACCCCATTTTGGCTTTTCCACCACGAATCGTCGGCGACAATGGCTGAAGTAACCGGATCGCGACCAAGGCCGGTGGCCTGTGATTCCAGCCACACCCACATGTGGAACCGTTTCTTACAGTCGCGCCAAATATACTGCAGTTGAGCTCGATTCACCACCTTCCTGCATTTGTCAAACATTTTCTTCTCCAGGTTGTCCCATGCCTTGTTCTTGGGGGTGTTGGAGGTGGTGTTGTAAGCAGCAATCTCCTCCAAGCAACTCTCAAGAAACACACGGACCTCCATATCGGTCCAGCGATGACGCCCTTCCGACATCTACTACGCACAAGTCAAGCAACAATGAATCGATAATGCAGTGTATGGACATGGTGGTAATACCTTTCTGGAGTCGTCGTCGCGGATGATGTCCCAGTCAATTGAACGGCCGACGGTGGTAGGGCTGACTCTGCGAACGAACTCGACGACAGCTTTCGAAGACTTGGCGCAGACCTTGCATAGGGTGTGGGCAATATGCAGCACATCGTCCGCTGCAGCCTTGGCGCTGCCCGCGTCGGAGGTGACGGAATCGGAGGAACCCTCGCCGGACTCCAGATCGGCCGCCCGGACAGACGTCGACACAGCAGGAGGGGATTCAACAATCGCCCCCTCAAATGCAGTCAGCACAAGCTGAAGATCTCTCTTCCGCTTCTTGCCCCTCGTCTCCATCGGACCAAGCATGGGCTCGGCGTCAAATATAGGCGGCGAAATAAGCCCGCCAGATTGCCCGCCTTGATGCGCCCGAACTCACCAGCGCTGTGGCACCCCACAGCGCGCTCACGGACTCGGCTAGCTCAAAAAGCCAACTGGCCGGACAGGCGCCAGTGACGACGCGGACAGCGAGCTCCGCAGTAGCCGGCTTTTGGCGCCCACGAGGACGACGTAGACAGCTCGAGCGAACTGTATCAGCAGCTTCACTGCCGCGGGCTGCCTATGGGTGAATCGCAGTGGGAACTCTGGTCGCGCACGCTCCGCGGCCTTTAGCTGACTGCTCCCGCAAGACGACGCGCGGCCGAGAATCGATGGGGAAAAGCAGATTCCGCGAACCGCCTGCTCGCCTCGACGACCGCCGATGCAGACCAGGATGAGAAAGAAAGGGGATCGAGAGAGATCGGCTACGAATGGCGACATCATCGACGGAAAAAAGTTGGGTGCCAAGCAGCGTGCCCGCTCCGTCTGTTCAAGCCATTGCGTCGTCTCTAACGTCTGCACTGTGCATGCACTGTGCGGTTAGCGCTAGCTCCAACCTTCCTCTTCCTCCTGAACTTAAGCCAAGAGGAGAAAAACAACAACAATGGGGATTGAGTACTTTCGTACTTAGCAAGCGACTAGGAAATGTGTACATGCAAGCTTCAAAGCAAGGCTGAGTTTGTTTGGCAAAACATTTTAAAACACTTTTCGAAAGTTTAAGTGTAGGTTTCAAAATACACTTTTCCTTCAGAAGGAGGCGTCTCACCTCAATCCAAACACGAGTTGCTTTGCAACAACCCGAGCGGAAAAGCCAAATTTTAGCATTTATAACACTTTCTCCTTTATTAGCTTCTTTTCACCTCCAAAACATAAACTCACATTCTCTCCAACAATCATCCGTTAATCAAGTCTCAAGGTTCACAACTCCGGGTTCGGTCCTCTCGACCTGCCAACCCAAACTCGACCATCTCGGCCCCTAAACCGGCCCTCTTGGCCCAGGTCACACAGGCCTTATGGTGCCAGACGACACCCCAGGTCACACAGGCCTGTTCCCAACCATGAAGGCTGGCCGTCCGTCACAAAGAAGGACTCTGGTAACGGTTACCATCCCACAAACCAATTTATTAAATAAGTTTTAAAAACAAATCTACGCTATGGGAATCACCTCACATTCGCCCTTGACCGTGGGCACGGCTGTTCGAACAATTCAATTAAATCTCTACAGAGACTACGCTTTTCCCACAAGACACAAAGCTTACACTGATGCTGGCCGGTACCGGAAGTTCGTGACAAAGCCTTTCCCTAACCAAACCATAAATGTCCCATGTCACACAGATGGATGGAATCTCTCCACCAACCATCAGGCCAGGCTCAGGCCCTCATCTACTCAGGCCTCTCCGTATGGACCCCCGACACATCCCCACTGCAGGAGATTGCCGTAAACCCCACCATACCGGTGCTCCTCACCTACCAACATGCTAGACACCTATGTTTCAGCTAGTTACTCATCTAGGGGTATCCCATTCTACCCATGTAGTCATACTGTGAGATGCTCGGATGTAAAACCCAAAGGAATCGGTCCTTATGCGCGACTACGAAACCAAACCACACAAGAGAGGATTCGCACCGCAAGTTTTCTCTCATAAAACCTTTTTATTTTCAAAGTCACCGACTCCCCGAGTCGAGTTTTATAAACCTTTCACAACCCAAGTTTTTTCACATCGATAACCATGTATGAACTTGATATAAACAAATGGTGCAAAAGGATACCTACGCCTAGAGAGCGCAAGTATCGAGGTATTGCTGCGATGGAGCGACAAGGGTTAAGTTTAACAAGGCCCTACAGAAAGTAATGTAGCTACATAGGTTGGTCCGTCAGTCGTGTGCTCGTAGACCAATAGCCGATCAAAATAATTATGTACGCTAAACATGCAATCTTGTAAACAACACATTTTATAAACTAGGAGCAATATGATCGAAGAGTGGCTTGCCTTATTGTGGGTCTTCAAATCTTCGAGAAAAATCCGCGTCCCTTGCATCTCCGAAACGTCCACTACGCGATCGAAAAGAGAAAAAAAATCCAAAACCCTATAAAGCAGATAATAACTATTATAAACTAATAGTGCCATTGTATAGGTCTCATTTTTAAAAAAATTATGAAAGTTGAACGGAGTCAATCGGACTTACGGTTGGGGAGATACGAATTTTGGAAGATTACTGGATTTTCTGAAATGTGAGAAAAAAGATTTATTAAATTGAAAGGAATATTCTCAAGAATATTCCTTGGCTGTGAAGTGAGAGGGAGGTATATTGGACTTTATTTTGGGAGGGCTTGGGCTTTAGCCCAGAGATGAAGGAGGTCAGGTAGGGAGGTAATATAGACTTCAAGAGAGGAGCTAGGGTGAGTTGAGGGATACATATTAGACTTTGGTGAGTTGAGGGATACCTTTTTTCTCTCTCCCTTGCTCTTGCTTCCAAAGGAGAGGAGGAGAGGAAGGCACTGGCGGTGGGACGCGCGGCAGCGCGAGGCCGGGAGGCGGCCGGGCGTGGCGGCACGGCGCGGTAGTGCGTGGCCAGGGCGGCACGGCTTGCGCGGCACGGCCAGGAGTCGGCGCGCCGAGCAGGAGCGGCGGCGCGCGGCTACGGCGCGGCGGCTGGGGCGGCGCTGGCCAAGGCGGAGGGGCGACTTGGCTCGGCCGGCTAAGCGACGCCGACCGAGGCGGCTCGGCGTAGGACGCCGAGAGGAGCCCGGCCGGCTGCTCGACAGGGGCGACTCGACGCCGGCGCGTGGGCTGGCTGTCACGCCCGGAAATTTATCCCCAAATTTCCAGACTATTTTGTGTATAAATCCCTGTCCAGGAATCAAGCCAGGGTACACAAAACGACAAATCAATATACAGATCCAAACATAAATAAAGCGTAAATACTTACGGAAGAGGCACTTAGTCCTCACACCGAAAAGGAAGCAGCAGCGGAAAAAGGCAACGATCCTAGCGGGCTTCAGCTCCACTCCACAGGCAAAACTCAACTGCGGTATAAGCCTTGGTCTTCTAACTTCGTCTTCGGTTCAGAAGCACTACACTTATGAAAAAGAGGAATAATAGCAAGGCTGAGTACAACCATCGTACTCAGCAAGCTACACCAACGATGCATTCGTGCAAAGAGAGACAAGGAGGGGTTGTGGCTATTTGCATAAAGGCGGTTGTAAACATTTATGGTTGAAAAAGGTAAAACAATTGATTAATTAAGGCAATATTAAACATCTCCACTGAACAACGCTACACCACGTTGAACAGGCCCAACCATTCCACCTAAACTATACCAGTTCATTAAATCAAATTAATTAAACATGTGGGACTAATCACGGTGAATCTGGTTGATCGCCCATAACCGCGGGCACGGCTATTCGAATAGTTTTACTCTGATCAGAGGTGTACATCTGTACCCACAAGACACAGTCCCACGACACGTTTCCGCGTGCCGGTATACCACCACGGTACCCCGAAAAGGGACTGTGACAGGACCCTTCGCATAACCCCCTCTAACCAATCGTACCACCTCAGGTTTCGCCCCCACCCCTCAAAAGGCAGTGGGCAGCCCCCCCTCGTGCCTTGGTGAATCCGGCAGCCGCATAGACCGTCGCAGGGTCCATCCGCACTCCATCACGCTCACCCTAGCCAGTGTACGTCAGCTAGAGGAAAGATACACTACAAGTCCAGCAGTTGCCACGCTGGCTTGTGGTACGCACGGTATTTCTTCCAGGGTTTCCCGCGAACCGGTCCTTAATTGCCATGGGTGTGACTAGCAAAACCATACACCCACAGCCCACCATTAATCCATATTTTAGTTGGATAATTACGACCAACGAAACGTGGTCCGGTGTCTCAAGCGAACTGCTCGTTAGAAGCTAATTGTAAACAGTGTAATTATCCCATTAAATGAGCTAGTGGTAATTAAGCATGGCTAAGCATATATAATTCTAGCAAAGTCAACATAAGTGACTTACGCTAGTCAAATTATCACCCACAGTTAACAAAGGACGGTTTAACAAGTAAACCTGGCACAAGCGGACGGATAGGTAAACCCTATTCCCATGTAATTAGCAAAACATGCACTTTATTTGCAAACGTAAAACATTTCATAAAATTAGGTACAACATGCTCAAGGGGAATGTGTGACTTTCCTTGCTTCTTCGATTGATCTTCCGAACTCTTTTCCTCGCGAACGCGATCGTCCGAACGGCGGAATCTACACGTTGGCACGCAAAACGAGGAAAAACACTAATAAAAACCAAGTAAACAATACATAAAATGTAAACAAACATGTAGAACTCAATTTTAGATGAATTTTGCAATTTGAATGGCTCAATTTGGAGTTCGTATGAATTAGTTATGAATTTTAGAAGTTTTGAGCCATTTAAATGAATTTCTGGAAATTAAATCGATTTATTGCACAATTATTAATTAATTTTACAAAGGAAAGGACTACGCTGACATCATCAAAGGGGATCGGCACCGGAACGGCGGGTCCCACATGTCAACGGGTCAAGGGGCGGCTGGTCCACGGTGGACCAAGTCCAGGCACGCACAGGTGCGTCCGCACCACGTGGCACTGACGTGGCGGCCACGGCGGATGGACGGGAGAAGGTAGCGCCGACGTGGATGCCAACGTGGCGAAGCCGCCGGCGGCCACGCGGTCTGGTTGTGGACCGAATTAAACAAAGGGGGCCCACGTGTCGACGAACATGAGAGAAAAAGGGGGTGAAATGGACTTGTTACTGGAAAAAGGACCAATGGGCTGAGGGACATAAAGTCGACTTTTGTGTGGAGAAAGGTTAATAGGCCGATGGCCCAATAGAGGAGAAAGGGCGAGGAGGGACGTGAAATTGACTTCTCGCGAGCGAGATGGGCCAATCGGCCTAACGGCCGTTGGGCCGGAGGGAGTGGTGGGCCGGCCCGGGTGCGGCCTCTACGGCCGGGGCGGGTGGCTAGGGTTCGGCCGAACCCTAGGCCGACCGGCCATGGCGCGGCGGCGGCGGCCACGGGCCGAGCGACGGTGAGACGGCGGCACGGCCACCAGCGGGGACGGTCGGCGAGCGACGGCGGCGGTGGTGCTGTGGCGGCAGCGGTGCACCGGGGGAAGAGAAGAAAGGGAGAGAGAGAGAGGCTCACCGGGCCGGCAACGGTGACGGAGGCCGGCCGGAGGCGGCCGAAGGTTGCGGCGGTTCGGGCTCACGGGGAACGGGCGGCACCGGCGGCAGACGGCGAGCGGAGGCACGGCCGAGGTGCGGCACCGCACGGCGAAGCCGAAGGGGGCGGCGGATTTTGGCGGCAACGGCTGGGGCGGCGGGAAAGCGGCGGCCGGAGCGGTGGCGGGCAGCGACGCACGGGCGGAGTGCGTGGAGAGCGGGGAGAGGGCGGCGAGCTCGGGCGAGGAGGGGAAAAGGTGGAGGGGAGCACGGGGATGCTTTTTGTAGGGGAAAGGAGACGGGGAGAGCCCGGAATCACCGGCGGAGTGGGGGGTGGCGGCGACGAAAAAGGCGGCGGTTGACCCGGCGGAGGTTGAAGAAGGGAGGCAACATAGACTTCGGCGGGAAGGGGGCGCAAACGGGCCGAGGCGGCCTTGGGCCGAGGGAGAGAGGAAGGAGGGAGGGACGTGGCCTGTGGGCCGCGCGGGAGGGAGAGGGGATTTTGGGCCGAAAACGGCCCGAAGCAAAGGGGACATTTTAATTTGTTTTTTAATTAATTTAATTTGTTAAATGAACTTTGTGACTTTAAAATTATTTCTTTAGCTCCAAAAATTCACAAAAAATTTTGGAGAGTACTTTAGGGCACGGGAAATATTACAAAAATATTTCCGGTCATGATTTTTAAAAGGAAATTTTAATTCCCTCATTATTTCACTTGATTAATTTGCTTTAACTTTTAATATAATTTCTAGAAATGCATTATTTAATCATTTCTAATCCCGATCGAAAATCGAGGCATGACACTGGCCACAGCATTGGTCGGGCTCGAGCTACTTGGCGCGGGTTGTTGCAGCGGTGCGGCAACCTCAGCCGAGGTAGTGTCGGCTGGGGCGACTCGCGGTCGTTGAAGCATCTAGGCCCCGTTGTTAATTTTGGTAATTAATAACAAGCGCTAATTGTGGACTAACGATTCTTTTGAGTTTAAACATATTTGAGTTAGGATCACACAATATGAGTACATGGATGATCACCGAGGACGTTTCTCGATGGTGCAAAGTGAAAGGATTGAAGATGGTAAAACTAGCGGTTATATTTTAATTGATCGAGGAGTTTGGGCGATCAAATTTGCTAGAATTATAGCTTTGCCGTACTATCAAGGGGGGTAATGACCTAGTCAAAGAGATGATCAAAATGCCACATTAGGTCATTTGCACTTAAGTCTTGGTTTGCATCTTTATTTTCTCCTGTTAACTGTCCCTGGGCGGTCTAACCGAAGTGCTTGATCCGGTCTGACCGGGCCTTTGCGCCGGTCTAACCGTGGCACACTAGCCGGTCTGACCGGCCCTTCTTGGAGGTCTGACCGGCCACTTGTCGTCGGTCTGACCGGCCGGCTGGAGGCTGGATAGCCGTCTCTGACCGGGCGATCCAGAGCCGCCAGAGCCGTAACCGGTCAGACCGAGCCAATGGCGGTTTGACCAAGCCGTGGGCGGTCTGACCGGCCTTTTGGCCTCTGGTCTGACCGGCTTCTTGATCCCAGTGCATTTAATGCAGTCCAACGGCTAGTTTTCTAGCCGTTGCGAAGTAGTCCGGTCTGACCGGCCACACAACGGTGATTTGATCGGCAATACACAGAGTTGGTGGATTTCGTCCCCAACGGCTAGTTTTAGGGGTTTGGGGTATAAATACCCCCGATTTGCAGCAAGGGGGCTCTCTTGGCACTTTGAAAGGACCTTGATGTCGCCTAGAGGGGGGGTGAATAGGCGTTCCTAAAAATTATCACAACTTCATAGCATATTAGAAAGATAAGAACTTTCGGTTCAAATCGAAACTTCCAATATAGATCCAAAAACGGACTTCCGAGCAAAAAGTTATGGCCGTTTTTCCTGGTGTTTTTCGGAAGTTCCGAAAAAATACCGGAAATTCCGAAAATGTCTGCGAAACTGAGATTGCCTTCTGTTGATTTTCGGAAGTTCCGAAAATTCATTTCGGAAGTTCCGAAAAATGGAATCTTGGCCTCTAACGGCTAGTTTTGAGAGGCTCGGGTATATAAACTCCTCCACCCCTCCATTGAGATGTTGCTGTTCTTGGGCATTACTAGACACATCCAAAGCCAAATAGCCTTCTCCATTTCCCCACCTTTGTGGTGCCTCTTTGTGAGAGGGATTTGAGAAGGGAAGAGAGTTGGATTGAGGGATTGAGAAGTTGAGAGCTAGTGAGCTTCACTCCATACTTTGAGCACTAGAATTCATAGCAAGCAAATCTTCGAGTGTGTTTGTTACTCTTGGGGACTAAGGTCTCCTAGACGGCTAGGCGTCGCCGGTGAGCACCCAAGGTTGTGGTGTGCCTCGGAAAGTTTGTGAAGGCTTCGATTTCGCCTCCGCAAGGGAAGAAATCAAGAGTGAAATCGAGGAGTGCATTTGTGCAACCTCGTGAGGAAAGGGTTGAAATAGACCCGGCCTTTGGGGCCCCTCAACGGAGACGTAGGATCCGTGGATCCGAACTTCGGGAAACAAATCACGTGTCTCCTCTCTTGGTTCGCTCATTATTGCTTTCTCTCTTATTGTGCTTGAGCTTGTTTCAACCCGATCTACTTGTATGCTTAAGTGATATAGTTGGTGACCTAATATCTTGCTTAGATACCTTGTTTGTCACCTTTTGATTCATTTACATTTTGTTTGTTCGAGCTACAATTTCTTAGCTAGTGCTTTATTTCGTTATCCGCCGAATTTTTCGGTTGAGACCGAAACTTCCAATCCTATATTGGAAGTTTCGATTTGAACCGAAAGTTCTTATCTTTCTAATATGCTATGAAGTTGTGATAATTTTTAGGAACGCCTATTCACCCCCCCCCTCTAGGCGACATCAAGGTCCTTTCAGAGGGGAAGCAGAAGGCGGAGACAAAGGTCCTTGTTGCAGAACAAGCAAACCTACCCCCAAAGCACCCAGCCCTTCAAGATGATGAACTAGTGAGACAATGGAGCCCAATACACAAGACCGAAACTCACACCTTGGAGGAGTGCCAAGTCTTCCAAAAAGTTTTGGAAAAACGACTAGCTTTAGAAAGGGGAAAGTGAGTTCGCGTAGTCAAGAAGAGCACTGATGATCTCTTGTCCGACGATGAACTCGAGTTCCCATATTTTGACCAGCACGTAGCCCACATCTTCGGCGGTTCTACAACGTACACCTCAAAAAGGGAGTATAAAAAGATAGAACGTGAAGTCTGCTCTACATCACGGGGAGTTGCTACCAAGATGAAGTGGTCTAGCCAGAGTTNACCTTCTCGAGCAAGGAAACCTGAGACCCGACGAAAATCGGCTCGGACTCAGACTCTGCCGGTTTGACCGGCCACATGTCGTCAGTCAGACTAGCCCATAGGTTACGGTCAGACCGGCCCGTGAAGGAAACCTGTCGTCTTCCAAATTTTGGCAATGTTTTTCTATCTCGAATCTAGATAGCAAAATTGGGTGTAAACACATGCCCCCTGCCTGTTTGGTGAACTTTGTGAACCTAAAAGCATAGAACGCGTGGTTTTAGGGTGATAATCTAATTACCGGCCATACAACTTCCTAAGCGTCTTGCCAAACACTCGAGAAGTATTTCTTCAGGTATTTCCCATTGATTGCTCTCTGAAATCGTTCTCCTTATAATGTCTCAAGAAAATATGCATTCTCTCGAACGATTCCACATATCCGATAATAACCCTCCCAACTAGGTGACCACTTACCGAACCCCTTAGATTTAGAACCCAAAGGCAAAATCGTCTTCCACGCCAAGTCTCTTACTTGAAACGATTTTGCTTTCACTCATTTGTTATAGGTTTTAGCTACTCTTTTTTTTTCTCCTTTTCTATTTCTTCTAAAGCCTTCAAACGCTTATTGGTCACATCATCAAGACTATCTCCCATTATTGTTTTATACTCTCTAACCGATAAGTCATCGTGTTTTATATATCTAAGAGAGCCAAGATTTACCTCTACCGGTAAAACGGCTTCTTGCCCATAAACTAACTCAAAAGGGGTAACTTTGGTAGCACCATGTTTAGATATCCTATAAGCCCACAATGCCTCCGAAAGCATCTCATGCCATCTCTTTGGGTGTTCTTCGATATTTTTCTCTACTAATTTTAACAAAGTTTATTACTCGACTCAGCTTGTCCATTAGCCTGAGCTAAGGAGAGGAACTTAGTAATTTAATACCATAAGATTCGGCAAAACTTCTTACCTCCTTGGACATAAAAGAAACTCCTTGGTCCGTAGTTAAAGTTTGAGGAATGCCGAACCTATGAATAATATGTTTCAAAATAAAGTCAATTACCTCCGTGTGAGTCATATTCTTAAGCAGCACAGCTTCTACCCACTTGGTGAAGTAATCCGTTGTAACTAACACGAACCGATGCCCTTTTGATGATGAAGGATAAATTAGACCTATGAAATCTAAAGCCCAACCTCGGAACGGCCATGGTTTGATAATGGGATTCAACACGGCGGCGGGCGCCAATTGAACGTTGTCGAACTGTTGACAAGCTTTTCGACCAATAATACTTGAAACAATCATTAATTATTTTCGGCCAATAGAACCCCGCTCTCCTAAGCAACCAATTCATCTTATGGTCCGATTGATTAGTTCCATAAATCCCTTCATGAACTTCCCCCATAGCAATCTTGGATTGATCATTATCTAAGCATTTTAACAATACCCCATCTATGTTTCGGCGACATAACTCTTCATCAAGCAAAGTATACTTAAACACTTGCCGCCGAATTTTTTGATCAACCTTAAGACTAGGATCTTTCAAATAATCTATTATACTTACAGACTTTAATAAAATTTATGAAGCTGGTCGATGTCCAAGAATTTGCTAACTTGCGGCCTTCGTCATTTTCAATCTTGAACACGCCAAGCCTCAAGACTTGGACCACCGTGTACAGTCCCTCCCACTTTGTTGAGAGTTTGTTTCGCCATGCTTGATTCTGAACTCATTAGAGGACATAATCACCGATGGTGAGTGTGCGGGCACGAATACGCTTTTCATGATAATGACACAGAGCTTGCTGGTATGCGGCTGCACGGACGGTAACCCATTCTCGGTGTTCCTCTAGAAGGTTGACATTGTCTGCCCGCCGCTCCTCTTGTTCCTCGTTAGAGTACTTCTCGACTCGTGTAGAGCGATGTCGCAACTCCGAAGGAAGCATCGCTTCAAAACCATACACGAGAAAGAAGGGAGTTTCTTTGGTAGAGGTTGTCGGGATAGTTCGGATGGTCTACAAAATGGAGGAGAGTTCACCAACCCACTATGTGTCATAGGCCATGAGCTTATCGTACACACGCGTTTTGATTCCCTGGAGCACAATGTCGTTCGCCAGCTCGACCTGACCGTTACTCCGAGGATGAGATACTGAAGCGAAGCAAATTTTGACTCCTTGTTTAATGCAGTAGTCCTAGAAAGCACCACTGGTGAACTGGGAGTCGTTGTCTTTCAAGGTTCGGTGTGGAAGTCTATATCGACAGAATATCCCTTTCATAAACTTGATGGTGTGTTCAGCTTTGATTTCTCTTGTTGGCTCTGCCTCAATCCACTTCGTGAATTCGTCAATAGCCATGAACAAGAACTTGTAGCCACCCCGTCCTCGAGGAAAAGGTCCGAGGTTATCAAGCCCCCAACACAAGAACGGCCAGGTGAGAGGGATAGTTTGGAGCACATGAGCTAGCATCTTGGTGTGTTTGCTGTGAAATTGACAGGCTTCACACTGTTGCACCAAGTCACAAGCATCTTTTAGAGCCGTTGGCCAGAAAAATCTTTGTCGAAAGGCTTTCTCGACCAGAGTTCACCTGCCGTTTCATGGATGTCGAGCAGTAGATCCTTGCCTTCCTCAAGGGAGACACACTTATGCAAATTCCGTTTGGGGCTCTCTTGTATAGATTGTTGCCGTTCATACAATACACTTTCGCCTGACGGGAAAGTTTTTCTGCTGCGATGTCGTCATCCGGGAGTTTGTCGGCATCCAAGAAGTTGATAAGCGGCGTACGCCAGTCTTCGGTGATCTCAATGTCCGCCACGACTTTGTTGACCTCTGGAGTAGCCCTCGAGCTATTCTCGGTGTTGGCTAGGGTTCCTTCGTCGTTGGCTATCATGACTGATGGCTTTGTGAGGATGTCCAGAAAGGTTCCTAGTTCGACAGGTCCTCTTCTAGACGTGCGTCGTGCTATGTTGTCGACATCGGTGTTGTCTTTGCGATAGACATGTCGCACTTCGAGGCCATCAAACTTTTACTCCAGCTTCCTGTCTTCAGCAAGGTACTTGATTAACTCGGGGTTTGAGCACTTGTAGTCCTTATGCTCTTGGTAGGCGACTAACTCTGAGTCCCTTATCACAATCAATCGCTTCACTCCAAGTGTTGCCGCGGCTCGTAACCCAGCGAGTAGTCCCTCATACACTGCGGTATTGTTTGTCGCCCAAAAATTCAAATGTATGGCGTGTTTGAACTGATCTCGATGGGTAATGTCAGGATGAACCCTGCTCCTACTCCTTGGCTATTGAATGCCCTATCAAAGGCCATCGTCCATGTCTCATTATCCGTATGACTGATTGTAGTGTTCTTGGGAACAGTCCAATCAGCGACGAAGTCTGTGAGAACTTGAGACTTGATGGTTGTGCATGGGATGAAGTGAACATCAAATTGGCTGAGCTCGACGACCCGCTTGGTAATGCGTCCTACAACATCTTTGTTTCTGACCACCTCGCCTAGGGGGAAGAAGAGGCGACCGTGACTTTATGGGCCTGAAAAACTAGTGCTGCTTCCGTGATGTCATGACCACAGCATAGAGCAGCTTCTAGATTTGTGGATATCGGGCTTTGGTACCATGGAGGGCCTCACTGACATAGTACACAGGTTGTTGTATTTTGTCCCTCTCGACGACGATCACCGTGCTTATGGAGTGAGGCGTGGCGGCAATATAGAGGAATAACTCTTCCATTGGTTGTGGGGCAACCAGTACAGGAGGATTGGACAAGTACCGCTTAAGTGTGATGAACGCGTTCTCGGCATCCTGTGTCCATTCAAATCTATCTTACTTTTTGAGTAGAACAACGAAAGGTTGTCCTCGTTCTCTCATCCTAGCCACGAAATGGCTTAGAGCTGCCATGCATCCCATGAGCTTCTGTACTTTCTTTAGCCTTGTGGGTGACTTCATGTCCTCAATGGCTTTAATCTTCTCAGGGTTTGCTTCAATGCCTCGCCCAGAGACGAGAAATCCGAGCAATTTCCTCAATGGTACTCCAAACGTACACTTCTTCGGGTTTAATTTGAGTCGATGCCGTCGGAGATTGTTGAATGTTTCCCTTAAGTCATCGAGTAGCTTGTCCCTTGAATTCGTCTTGACCACAACAACGTCGACGTAGGCCTCCACATCCTGCCGAGTTGGTCATCGGAGGCCCCTGGATCTCTCGCTGGTATGTGTTGCCTGCGTTGATTAATCCAAAGGGCATCCAAAGGGCATCTGAGAAGCGGAGGAAGGTGATGAGCTTGAGTTTCTATTTGCTGTCGAGTGATGCCCTGATCTTGAATGTCTTGTCGGGGTTGCTGCTTATCAGTGGGACGATTTTGATTGCACCATCGGGCTTTGGCGCCATGCTGGGCTTGTTCACTTTCTGAGGAGGTTCAGCGGCGGCGGGTGGCGTGGGAGTATGCTCAACCATGTCGAGACTCATCTTGTCGCACTATACCACTACCTTGGTGTTCCCGGGGATTGTGATTGTCCCTTTTGGGCCTGGCATCTTAAGGATCTGGTACGCATAGTGTGACGCTGCCATGAACATCGCTAGGGCAGTCCTTCTGAGAATAGTGTTTTATGCGGTGTCGAACTCCGCTAAGTCGAAGGTAATCTGCTCTGTCCTGAAGTTGTCGGCCTTCCCAAATATCATAGCTAGCGTGATCTTCCCCAGCGGCCTCGACGACGACTCCGGAGTGATCCCATGAAAGGGTTGTTCGAAGGGAACGAGCTCGCTCCTAGGAATACCCATTTCATCGAGAGTGCGACCTTAATATTTTGAATAGTAGGCTCGACCACCATCGGATATCGGCCTGCCATGATCATTGGTGTCGAGTGGTCGGTCTTAGAAAACTCTGGCTAGACCACTTCATCTTGGTAGCAACTCCCCGTGATGTAGAGCAGACTTCACGTTCTATCTTTTTATACTCCCTTTTTGAGGTGTACGTTGTAGAACCGCCGAAGATGTGGGCTACGTGCTGGTCAAAATATGGGAACTCGAGTTCATCGTCGGACAAGAGATCATCAGTGCTCTTCTTGACTACGCGAACTCACTTTCCCCTTTCTAAAGCTAGTCGTTTTTCCAAAACTTTTTGGAAGACTTGGCACTCCTCCAAGGTGTGAGTTTCGGTCTTGTGTATTGGGCTCCATTGTCTCACTAGTTCATCATCTTGAAGGGCTGGGTGCTTTGGGGGTAGGTTTGCTTGTTCTGCAACAAGGACCTTTGTCTCCGCCTTCTGCTTCCCCTCTGAAAGGACCTTGATGTCGCCTAGAGGGGGGGGGTGAATAGGCGTTCCTAAAAATTATCACAACTTCATAGCATATTAGAAAGATAAGAACTTTCGGTTCAAATCGAAACTTCCAATATAGGATTGGAAGTTTCGGTCTCAACCGAAAAATTCGGCGGATAACGAAATAAAGCACTAGCTAAGAAATTGTAGCTCGAACAAACAAAATGTAAATGAATCAAAAGGTGACAAACAAGGTATCTAAGCAAGATATTAGGTCACCAACTATATCACTTAAGCATACAAGTAGATCGGGTTGAAACAAGCTCAAGCACAATAAGAGAGAAAGCAATAATGAGCGAACCAAGAGAGGAGACACGTGATTTGTTTCCCGAAGTTCGGATCCACGGATCCTACGTCTCCGTTGAGGGGCCCCAAAGGCCGGGTCTATTTCAACCCTTTCCTCACGAGGTTGCACAAATGCACTCCTCGATTTCACTCTTGATTTCTTCCCTTGCGGAGGCGAAATCGAAGCCTTCACAAACTTTCCGAGGCACACCACAACCTTGGGTGCTCACCGGCGACGCCTAGCCGTCTAGGAGACCTTAGTCCCCAAGAGTAACAAACACACTCGAAGATTTGCTTGCTATGAATTCTAGTGCTCAAAGTATGGAGTGAAGCTCACTAGCTCTCAACTTCTCAATCCCTCAATCCAACTCTCTTCCCTTCTCAAATCCCTCTCACAAAGAGGCACCACAAAGGTGGGGAAATGGAGAAGGCTATTTGGCTTTGGATGTGTCTAGTAATGCCCAAGAACAGCAACATCTCAATGGAGGGGTGGAGGAGTTTATATACCCGAGCCTCTCAAAACTAGCCGTTAGAGGCCAAGATTCCATTTTTCGGAACTTCCGAAATGAATTTTCGGAACTTCCGAAAATCAACAGAAGGCAATCTCAGTTTCGCAGACATTTTCGGAATTTCCGGTATTTTTTCGGAACTTCCGAAAAACACCAGGAAAAACGGCCATAACTTTTTGCTCGGAAGTCCGTTTTTGATGAACTTGGACTCTATGGAAAGCTCACTCAGAGAACTACCCAACTCAACCAAAAGTAAGGTCTAAAACCACTCAAAGGATGGGTTAAAACTTAGGTTTCTCTCAAGGTAGCACTAGGATAGGTCACTTTGAGCACCGAGACATACACAAACATATCGACGTTGCATCCCTCTTGATAGTACGGCATTCCTATGCTCAAAAGTAAATAGGATGAGAATTATACTAATAGGAATGCTTTCTTTCCATCTTCATTTCTTTGTCTTAAGGGACGCCAATGCCAAAACCGTTTCACCATATATTCTTCAAATGATTGATGCGGTTACTTGTAGCTTCAAATGACCTCGCACGGTGCATCATGACAAAGCCGTCACTCGTACTTCACCACCGGATTTGGTTCTTCGGCGCTAAGCTTCATGCTTGCCCTTCACCACCGCATGGTCCATCGCGACCGAGCATCGCTTGCCTTTCACCGTCTTGCCATAGTAGCCACTTTGTATCCCACATATTCAATATCTTCGTATTGTCATCCTTAGTATCTTTAGGTGTAATCATATCTTTCTTGAGTATCAACTCATTTTTTTTTTCAATCTTGGGACCTATTTCTCTCATTCAATTCAATGAAATTGTTAGTCCCAATGATCCGGTTGTCAACGTTTACTTGTTGACCAACCGATTGCATGTATAAAAGGATATGAATAAATGATGAGTATTAATCAGCACCACAAGTGTCATATACTCAAATATATGCTCAAATGTAAAGATCTCAATTAAATAAAAGTGAATGACTTGGATCAATTACATGCATAACTAAGCTATAGGATTTGCTCCCCCTAAATGTATGCATACAAAATGTTTGTGTGAAGCAAGAGTATGCATAAAAAGATATGAAACATTAGGAGCTTATCCTATACAAGAATAGAAGGCATTTATCAAATATAGACAATAAAATAAAGACATACCTTCATCATCTTCATGTTCTCAATGTAAAGAGACTAAACAAGATATGGCTCAAACAAAACATTAGTCTCACATGCATATGTAATCACATGAAAATATTATATATGAATATATTAATATGTGCATAGAGAGTAGAAATGATACATATAACTTGGTCTCCGTGCACTTCATCCTTGTTGTGATTTAGGTCCACCATCAACGAATATTTCTATCTCAACTCATATGAAGTCCGTGAACCACCTCTCACAATTTCCACATCCATATCCACATGAGACTAGGACAAACCGTGAACCACCTCTCACAATTTCCACATCCATATCCACATGAGACTAGGACACAGAAAATACTTATAAAAATATTAGTCTCATATAATTGGATTTGTCATTAATCACCAAAACCAAATTAGTGACACTTGAACTTTCACACTTGTTTCAATTGCATACACCCTTTGCACTTCTCTCACATTCACTTGAGCCTTTGTTCATCCTTTTGTGTGATTGAGAGTGGATTAGCCAAGAGTCAAGTGCATTTGCTTTCTTGTTGAGTTAGTATGGCACTTGATCATCTCCAAGCCAGGTCATCACTTATTACTCTTGGAGGTTGCCGCCTCCTAGACGGCTTGTGGAGGTGCTTACCCGGTGACCTCTCCAAGGAGATTGTGGAGGAGGATCGGTGCCGATTGTGAGTGGTTTGGAGTTCACCACCTTCGGAGTGAAGGAAGAACTACCCTAGTGATCGAGGCTTGGGTAGTCCTCTCCGTGGGCCGGCTCTCACCTTGCCCATCCCTTGACGAAGGGGGCGTGTGGTGGCTTCGTGGTTGAGCAGTGGAGTTGGGCTCGCCTCAACGGGCTCGCCTCAACGGGGATGTAGGAAACCGGCGAGTTTCCGAACCTCGGTGAAAAACTTCTTTGTCTCTTGTCCCTTTACTTATTGCATTTACTTTTATGCAATTTATATTCCTAGAGACATAATTGAGCCACTATCATCTTAGGTTTGCAAAACATAACTTAGTTGCTTAGTTAGACTTGTCCCTTACCAAGCCTAGCAACTTAGGTTAGTTTTGATTAGGTGTCATTTATTTTTAATCGCCTATTCACCCTCCTCTAGTCGACATCTTTGATCCTATAGTCGTCGGGCGGCTCGGTTGGAAGGAGAAGGTGCATGGCAGTGGGAGGAAGATGGCAGCTTTTATAGCCGTCGCAGCCGGCGGATGGTGACGAAGGCGGCTCAGTCGAGCGGGGCCGACTGCTTTGTTCGGCTGATGCCATTGGCAGGGCAGCACAGGAGAGCGAGGATGGTGGCAGGTGCTGGACGGTATGGACTCGGCGTTTGCTTTTGGCGTAGACGCATGGCTCATGGCAATGCCGGTGCTTGGGGCTGTTTTGGTAGACTGTGGCCTCGGTGCAGGAGAGGTCGCTGGGCAGCAGCGGGCATGGTGTGGTCGATGGATATACTCGTTTCTGTTTTCTCTTCTCCCTCCATAGTTTCTCTCTGCTGCTGCCTGCGTTACTTAGGAGAGCTGCCAAACTCTCGTAAATGCGAAGTCAGAGCAGAGCTGTTGCCTGAGCTGCTTAGTGAGGTGCCTACCTAATTGTCTCGACGTGGTTAATGGGGTGTCAAGGGTGGAGCAGTGACGACAGAGGAGAAAATGTATGCATGCATGAGCGGTGGAACAAAATGGTTTTTGCTTGTCTCAATGGAGAAAAATGAAGAAGTACACGCATGCTTGCCTACTAACATTTTTGCTCGTGGGCTGTAGACAATTTTAAACTTGTAAAAGGACTGTGACTCTAATTTGAAATGATTTGTTTGGGATTTTTGGACAGATAGAAAATTTGGTTGGATGGGCTTTGGTTTTGAAATAATAATTTGTGATGAATGGAATAAGTAAAGCTTCAAATAAAAAAATTTGGGACGGATAGAATTTGGGAAGGTAATTTAGGACGCGATTCGGATTCCAAAATTCGAACACGGGGATTTTGTTTGGAAAAGAATGATTGAAGGAAAAACTCGGTTTTCGCCGGTTCCGTCGGTGCACGATTAAATCCAACAGGAAAAACGACGGTAGATTTTGGGTTTTACGTGCGTAGAAATTTTGGTTTTGATATGTGCACGTATAGAAAATATTTGTCGGGCGGTCGAAGTCTATAAATAAATATTTTTAGACTCTCTGAATGCAAAGGAGATTATTTGTCTGCACGATCAAAATTTCCGAAATCAAAATTTCAACCGTACGAATTTTTGGAAAAGTTTAGGAGGGGAAACTCGAACTTCAAAATCTGAATAATGGGAATTAAATTTTGGGAGACAATATCATGATCAAGATTTTGGGTTCACAAGAAAATGAATCAATTGAGATTTTTGGCACAAAATCCTAAATACACTCAAAGAACCAAATTTTTGAAAATAGGATTTTAATAAAATAGATTTTTCAACGGGGCGAAAATCAAGGCGATACATTTGTCGATTGGTGTCGTAAATCGTTCGTCTTCGCTGCAAGAGTGAGAAACCCTTTTGTAGATTTGTTTCATAAAATATGAATTAATTTTTTGGATGAAGGGAGTATTCTTCTAAGATACAAAGTCTTGTACTAAAGTTTTAAGTTTTAAGGTGCGGGGAAATACTAGTATTGGGGAAGTCTTTTTTTTTTACTCGCAGACATACACTCGTTTACTTGTTTCATGCTTTTGCTCTGTTCTAAGTTTTAGCCCTCGATATGAATATTAACGGTATGTACAATGATAATTAGTAAGGGTTCTAAGCCGCCTTGTTGATTAGGAATCTCTGCCACGTGGATGAGAAAAAAAAGACAAAACATTTGTTCGGTTAAACAACGACGGCTCGACGACTCTTTACCACTGTAAAACGAGAACTTGTTGCATGAGGGTGGAAAAAAACAAAAGCAATAAAATAATATTTTTTTGAATAATGAGATCCTTTGGTATGTACAGTATCTAAATTAACATAAACATGTATTATTAAAAGTCCATTCACGTAAAAAAGCACTTCCTTTACCGTGTGGGCCATCTAGTCACTCACTTCTTTAACATTGCATGTGCTGTGTCCCCTTGCGCGCCTTTCTTTGCTGACTACTGCTCCACTACAACATCACATCAGTGTTTGACAGAGCTTCTGATTAAATACTTCGTTGAAACTGATTGTTCCTGGATTTAGATCTCAAATCCATTATATATAAAATTATAATGTTTTAAAATTTTTCATTTTATTTAAAGTAGAAACAAAATGATTTATACAAATATTATTAACATAATCACAGATTTAGATTCACGGATTTATGAAGTTAGAAATATCTAACTTCAAAAACTCTTGGATCCGAAGCTATCTCAAATAAAACCTAAATTAATACTTGAATCTAAATCTACAATTATGTTGACAGTATTTGAATTTAAATTTATATTAATTAATTTATTACTATTTTAAAGAATTGCAAAATTTAACCCATTGTAAACTGTAAATAGGTCTTCTCAATATCAGGGTTTGTTTGGGGGAGCTTCTGACAAATGAACATTTTTCTAGAAGTTGCAGCTGTCGGAAACTCTTTCAAACAGATTAGATTTTTACTCAGATTATAAAAACCTATCGTTATAGAATTCAAAAAATAAATTAAAAATTAAAAACTGAATTTCTCAGCTTCTTTTATATTCTCATCAGCGGTTTATCGGAATCTTATGTTCCGCCAAAAGCTGTCAAATAGGGGCGCCTCGCAGTGGGCTTTTTCTTTTTGAATGGAAGGTAGTGCGCGTTGGGTTGAGTGCATGAATTATCCAGTAGTGGCCGTGTACAGATGACCCTGTGTGTGTTTAGTTGAGTGATATTTGAAAGTTTGGTTATAAAATTGGAATGATGTGATTGAAAGGTTGTGTGTGTATGATAGGTTGATGTGATGGAAAAGTTGGAAGTTTGAAAAAAAACTTTGGAACTAAACTCAGCCCCTACCAGTATATATTTGCCAATTGCCACCCAGATGCATTCTCTACGCTCTCCCGAAAGGAAAAAAAATTCTCTAGCTAATTACTTCATACGTTTCATATTATAAATCAGTTTTAACTTTTTAAATTATTTTTTTTAAAATTTAATAAAATTTATAAAAATATATAGTAGTATTTTTAATATAAAACAAATATATTATAAAAACATATTCAATGTTAAATTTAAAGGAACTAATTTGATGTTTTAAACATTAGTAATTTTTTTATTAATTTGGTCCAACTTAAAAAGTTTAATTTTAAAAAATAAAAATAATTTTATAATACGAAATGGAGGGAGTAAAAAAGGTTTGTTATACTATGAGTATTCTATTCTATAACGAAAAAGCTTATAAAGTGAATTATATATGACAAATAGGCTGCGTTTGGATCTTCAACAAATCAGGATAAAAAATAAAGATTATCGTGGCATGCTTTTCGAACTGCTAAACGGTATGTTTCGTGCAAAAATTTTCTATATGGAAGTTGTTTTAAAATATCAGATAAATTTATTTTTCAAGTTTGTAATAATTAAAACTTAATTAATCACACGTTAATGTCATCTCGTTTTACGTGAAACACTTTATTTTTATCTTTATCTTCGTCTTCGGGACTTTCAAACACCATAATTAGGATGTGTGTTTCAGTGGGTTAGAAATTTTTTCTCCTATCACGTAAAACGAAATAATGTTTAATTAAATATTAACTTTAAAAACTTAAAAGTTATATCAAAATAATTTTTAAAATAACAAACATATACATAATATTAAATAAAATTAATTACTAGTTTAGAAAGCGTGACACGAAAAATAAGTGGGCAGTTTGTTTGAGAACCGGACCGATCAGTCTTATCATGCGGCCTGTAGATTGCAAAAAAGATTCTTCTAGGAATTTACGACTGATTAAACTACGTGCACCTACTACTACTATACTACTCGTACTGGCTAGCTATTCCAGCTGACAAACGGGGCGGGCCAAGAGGTGTGTCGGCTTGTCAGTGACTGTTGGGGGCACTTTGTTTGGCTTGTTAGTGTATATCTCCAGATTTATAAACAAAGAAGTAAATAAATAAATAAACGAAATACTCTCTCCAGATATTACTCCTTCCTTCCGTGTATACACAGGCAGCCCACCGCCCCACCCACCCGATTCTTCAATATTTATTTCCACTCGTTGGGTTTCGTCTACCGAATTTTTTTCAGAAATAATATTATTTTAATGGAAAATCGCAAAAATATATGTCAAACGGATAAAATTGCAAAAATAGTGTTCTGTCGTCATAGGGGAGAACGACAGGGTACCTGTCGGCATGTGGTATGCCGACAGGCCTGTTGAAGGACCCTGTCGGCATACCCCATGCTGACAGGGGTATTTTTTTCAAAAAATACTGTTCATCAGGACCCTGTCGGCATCTCCCATGCCGACAGGGGTATTTTTTTTAAAAAAAAAAATACTGTTTATCACAGCAAAATTTCGAAAAAAATACCCCTGTCGGCATGCGGTGTGTCGACAGGCCGTATAAACAGTGATGAACAGTGATTTTTCGAGAAAAAATACCTCACGTCCCCTATCGGCATGGGGATGCCAACAGGGTCCTCCGACAATCCTGTCGGCATACCACATGTCGACAGGTACCCTGTCGTCCTCCCCCATGACGACAGAGTACTATTTTTGCAATTTTATCCATTTGACATATATTTTTGCGATTTTTTATTAAAATAATATTATTTCTCAAAAAAAACTCTTCGTCTACCCTAGCCACCGCCCAGCAACCCAACAACAAATAGTGGGGGGCGCGGGGCGGCCGCCTCTCAAGTCTCAACTCCGGCCAGATTCCATCCCCCATGGATCTCCACATCGACGACGGCCGGATGACGGACGGACCGGGACCGGAGGAATACATGGCGTCGCCGTCCAGCCTCTGAGCGCTGGCTAATTTGGCGCTTTTGTTGGTTGTTGGTTCGTTCGTTCGATCGATCTCTTCTCCGGGCGGCCGGCCGGTCATCTGTGCCAAAGCCGCCCGCCTGCAGGCGATTGAAGGCACGGACGACAACCAGCAGCCGCAGGACCACCGTCGTCGACGTTCAAAGCATGCACGGCCGACGTCCACTACTCCACACCCACATGGCGCGCCGCCGTCCGCCCCTGGCTCGTCCAGGACGCCCCCTCGCTCACCGCTGGCCTCGCCCACATCCACGCTCTCCACACCGCCCTCCTCCTCCTCCCCGACCCACAGGAAACGCTCCGCCGCGCCACCGCCGCCGCCGCCTTCTCGACGCCTTCCTCCTCCTCGCCGACGCCCACCAAGGCTTCCACGAGGCCCTCCTCGACCTCACCCACCTCGTCGCCGACGCCGCCTGCAGGCTCGCCTCCGCCGTCAGGTCCCTGCGCAGGGCCGACAAGGACCTCGGCCGCCTCGCCTTTACCGTCTCCGCCGCCGCCGCCGCCACCAAGCACTAGTCCCGCCGAGGAGACCGAGATGGCCGCCGCGCTCATCGGATCGGATCGCATTTGATCCAACACATGCATATCTCTACTCTATCTATCTAACTAGCAATTAATCTCCAGCTAGCTAGCTGTTTGGTTTCTCTCGATCTGTCTTACCCTTTGATTATATTTGTTTTTACATTATATATATTCCTCGTTCCGTCTAGATCTATCTATACATACCTATCTATACATGCGTTGTTGATTTAGGGTTCAAAGCAACGGCAACTCTACCTGGCAGAGAGAGAGAGGGGGGGGGGGAGGNTATCGATCTTGATTATTTTTACACATCCCTCACTTGATTTTAGTGCAAAAAGGACTGCAACATAGAGTAAGACTTATTATTTATCTATCTATATAAATAAATTCTATATACGATTTATAATTGGTTTTGCAACCTATCAAACTGCTTGCTAGTTGTTTGTAATAAACAAACTAATGATTAACTTGTTGTTTAGGGTTGGATGGCTATATATATAATATAAATATGCAAATGATTTTCTCTTGTACCGATGATATCGATCTCTATTTTCTTTCTTTCATTTGTATTTAGATTCATTCGAGCCAACTGTATGTTAAGTTAAGATGAACTTTATTATTATTATTATATTATTATGACGATTAGTTTGGTCTAATTATCCTTGATATCTTAATTAGCGGATAATCCCGGTGTGTCCACAGAAATTTTGCATAGAGGTGTGCATGGGTAGTCTCGACATTTCACATGCTCAGATCTGGGAGCAGGAAGTCCTGCTGCTTCTGCGTACCGCGTACGTGTATGTGCGGATAAGGAAAGGAATCTGTTTGTGCGTTTAAACATGCAGGTCTCCACGTGCAAAAGAGTACTCCTACGTCTTATCTATCTGCAAAAGACTGCTGATTGTGGTTGGTTGGTTGGTAGTATTACAACTACTAGTACCATCATTACTTCTATTTTGTTATGGTTAAATATTTTCTCTGCATTTTCACTTCTCTAGTGATTGATTGATTGATCCATTTGTTATTGATTTCTCACCTTGCTTTGCAGGTTTTGTTTATTACTGCACCAGTCTCACATTCACAGTACTTATCGTTCAGGTAGTTTAGCATAAATTAAGATTGAAAAAAAACTATGGCTGTGTTTAGTTCCCAATTTTTTTTTTCAAACTTCCAACTTTTTCGTCACATCAAATGTTTGGACATATGTATGGAGCATCAAATGTGAACAAAAAAATCAATTGCACAGTTCGACTGTAAATTGCGAGATGAATCTTTTGAGTCTAATTACGTCATGATTAGCCATAAGTGCTACAGTAATCCACATGTGCTAATGATGGCTTAATTAGGCTCAAAATATTCGTCTCGCAGTTTACAATTGGAATCTGTAATTGGTTTTGTTATTAGTTAACGTTTAATACTTCAAATGTGTGTCCGTATATCTGATGTGATGTTTTTGCCAAAAAAAATTTTGCAACTAAACCAAGCCTATGTTAACCCTTCTTTGAATGGAAATGGAAGTGAAAAGGTGATTGGAATAAAATAAGGAGAAATTTGAATGAAGGGGGATTGGTGGGACAACTAATACTTTAAAGTGACTAACTAATTTGGGACAAAATTTAAACTCTAAAAAAACAACTATTTTGAGACGGATGGAGTATATTACTACTACTAGCAGAGGCGGATCTAGTATGAGGGTGACGGAGTCTCGAGTTTCCACTACTGACGTGAGAACTATGAGAGCCTCCCTCAAGCCCTTACTAAAATTTTATATGTATATGTAGATGGAAAGAGGACGTTGTAATTTGTTCAGACCTTCTGTTATTTCTTACTAGATCCATTGCTGACTACTAATTTGTTTTAATTTCGTGTTGGCATGATGCAACCGTCCAGTCTCCAGATCCAGATGCGGTGCACCTACAGATGCAGTCTATACTACATGATCCATCCGCCTACGTGATGCGTGACAACTATTGTTTTAAAGAAGTATAGACGTAGATACATTACATACACAGGGAGAGTATAGTTTTACTTGTGTAATGCTACCCCGTCCTAAAATATAAGAGTTCTTGTCTATGTTTATATATGGCAAAATCCGTTATATTTTGAAACGGATCAGGTAGCTATATATGTTTTTCATTTTTTACCGTACATTCATGTACAGTAACTTTTTTTTTTCAGACCGCATGATGATGTTCCCATTTGATGCAGTCTACCCGAGTTTGTATAGGCAAGCTAGATACAAACCGACGAAGGTAAATGTATTGCTTGTGTTGTGCTACATCTAGTAGAACAAAGGTTTAGTGCTTTGAGGTCCTTGATATTCTTTATACCGTGGTATCAGTGCTTAACTCATTGCAGAACAAGATATTAATAAAGGTTCTTTAAAACTGTGATATACAAAATTGGAAGTTTGATCTGCTGAAACCGTGGTGAATAATCCATGCATTTTGCATCAACATTAGGGTAGAGTACATGATATCATAGCTACGCATGGACTCTGGTACTTCTAGAAGATCTTAAACTGGCTCACAATCACAACGTCAACAATGTATGGTCTGGCTAAAAGATGGATGCAATTATGAAATTTACTGGAATTATCCGCTTACCTTTCTCTATGAACATAAATCAAATAATAATTGTTACCAGACGAACTAATTCCTCGTTATCTTACACAACAACCCTTTAGATGAGACTGCGTCACTTGAAAGGCTGAGGATCTAATGCAGGCTTGTGGAGGAGCGTGACCATGAAGACGATTTGTTACTGTGCGAGCGCACATAGGAAGGTGGAGTGGTAGAGGTAAAGGAGGGGGAGGTGGAGCTGCAGAGTAGCGTCTGTGGGAGGAAGGGAGCTGCAACCTGGCAGCATGGTTGGAGAGGCAATGGACAGTATTGTTTCCATAGGGCTCGCAGCATCACTGAAGCTTTGGTGATTGGGAGTGCCATGGCACTTGTAGGGCAGTAGATGGAGGCGGCAAGCCACTGTTAGCCTGGTCTCTCCGGACCTCTTCCCTCCACCTTTGGCAGCTCCCCGGCCGGCCGGCGGTGAGGGGAAGGGGGTTTCCTTCCACCTACATCCTAGTAGGTTTTGCTTCTTCATAGTTAGGTTATTCACGTGTCTTCCTTTTGGAGTTTACCGTTTCCGTATGGATTTCTTGAGCTTGACGGTGGGTCAACGTCAAGCTCTTTTGCTGGTGCTCTCCTTCTTGCTTGTGTCTTCTCCGGCTTCACCTCCGGAGATGTCGAAGGTGGCAAGGGAGCTTAGGTTTGCCTAAATAATGGCCTCCTATGCTTTCCTCTCCCCTCTCTGGTTGTTTGCTGGTGTCGGTGGAGGTGTCGGCTTGTTAGCAAGCGCAGTAGACAGCGGCACGGTGGATTTTGTGCTAGTGCTGTGGCTGGTGAACATGCAAGTCAAAAGCCCCCTTGTGTTGCACGCTGCCTTGCGGGCTATTGCCATCATTTGTGACCGAGCCAGCTTCAAAGGCCCAACCTGCTGTCTAGTAGGAGTGATGGTGGTTCTGTTAAAGCAGCTAGATCAATTGGAGTTGGGAATGATGGTTTGATGAGGAAGCTACTTCACCATCCAGCTGTGTTGATGCCTATCGTAAGCTGGATTTTGAGTGCAACTTTCATGGTCGTAAGGGAACGATGACCCTTACGACCATGAAGACAAAATGTATGATGTTTAGGCTAGCAATTCCAATGAAAATACAGCAACAAGAGATATTATATTTTGAATCAGATGGCGCATCCATCGCTGAAATTAATGTACAAAAATCAATCAATCTTATGTTGCAAAAATAAATCTCCCACTGTTGTAGAGACAAACAGAAGCGTAGAGAGAGAGAGAGCAGGTGGTGGTGTGGGTAACAACTATATACTAGGATTTAGAGAAGCTAAGAAAACAAACAAATCAATCGCGGCGCAAGAAAGAAATTAAGCTCGGTTTCAGAACATGATTCTGGTAATTCCAGATTCGAAAACGAATGATTTAGAGTGGAAAATATCCACACGGGTTCATGCAGTTTGGATTAGCGTGCTTAGAACGGAGTTCAGGTGCCTTGCCCTCCAATACAACTTTTGCACATCGCAAGGCATTATGCCTGACCATGTAGGTTAAGGTTTCTGAGGTGATGGAACACTTATATGTCAAGATCGAATCACATTGCACAAACAAGGGGAGGAAGCACCGTACACTGTCCTTGTGCAAGACAGTCTTCAAGCGGGGAGAAATATCAAAGAAGGCGTCTCGCGTTTTCTACATCAGTCCATTGGCAATTAAAAGAGGTGAAAAGCAATCAGTATTCAATGTCATCAAAGCAAAACGATAGTGCACTCTCATTGACGTGCACTTTGTGACAAACCATTTTGTTCAACAAAAAAAACTTCTGTTTTTTTCTTTTAGAAAACATAAGAGACGACTTAGATGAACAAAAATGCTGCAGGATTAGAAAATTACTAATATAACAGGATGATTTAGCAACTGAATTCTGCAAATGAAGATTAGAGAAAAACCTTTGGAGTGGGGTCTAGAATGATTATATCATTTGGTAACTGCTTGGCCATCCAGGCACATTTTAGAGCTATCCACTGGAAGAGAGAATTAATGTCAACAAGCAGGTACTTAGGGCAGACAGAAACTGAGAGGAAGATCATACAGATGGACCACCATACCTCATCGATCTTATCCCAATCAAATATCTTGAGAACTAGAAAAGGGCGGGAAGGATCCATGTCATCTATGGTTGCTCCTCTTTCTAATCCTATGCGATCAATTTCTCGATGGACTTCTTCTATTCCTTTGCCATCAATTTCTCCACGGAAAGCATCTGGCAGTAAATGATCGGGAATTCTCACAATTGATGGTTCGTCTGAAACAAGGAGGAATGATATCTAGTTACATTCAAAAGAACACTACAATTTTGTATTGTAAGTGATATAATGTAAGACCCGCTGATGGTAAACGATGACCCTTACGACCATGAAGACAAAATGTATGATGTTTAGGCTAGCAATTCCAATGGAAACACAGCAACAAGAGATATTATATTTTGAATCAGATGGCGCATCCATCGCTGAAATTAATGTACAAAAATCAATCAATCTTATGTTGCAAAAATAAATCTCCCACTGTTGTGGAGACAAACAGAAGCGTAGAGAGAGAGAGAGAGCAGGTGGTGGCGTGGGTAACAACTATATACTAGGATTTAGAGAAGCTAAGAAAACAAACAAATCAATCACGGCGCAAGAAAGAAATTAAGCTCGGTTTCAGAACATGATTCTGGTAATTTCAGATTCGAAAACGAATGATTTCGAAGATGACACAGAAAACAATTAAATCACACACAAATTAAATTGGATTGGATGTATTACTTAGGACCATTCCCATCGACATGATCGATAGATCGATCGGTCCCTCCTTGAAGTTGATATGATGAAGAAGCAACTCTCCATGTGGTGGAGGCCGTGATCTAGGGGCCAAAATAATGGGGGAAAGGGGGCGCAGGCAGGTCGCCGGCGGGCGGTGGGGGATTCGCGTCGCGACCTAGGGTTTTTCTTTCTGGGAAAGGGAAAGGGAAACCCTAGCGCCCCCGTGTGTGTTTATGGTTCAGATCGATCGGGAGGATAAGTACTAGGCTAGATCGAACTTATCCTCCCGATCGATCTGAACCATAAACACACACGGGGGCGCTAGGGTTTCCCTTTCTCTTTCCCAGAAAGAAAAACCCTAGGTCGCGACGCGAATCCCCCGCCGCCCGCCGGCGACCTGCCTGCGCCCCCTTTCCCCCATTATTTTGGCCCCTAGATCACGGCCTCCACCACATGGAGAGTTGCTTCTTCATCATATCAACTTCAAGGAGGGACCGATCGATCTATCGATCATGTCGATGGGAATGGTCCTAAGTAATACATCCAATCCAATTTAATTTGTGTGTGATTTAATTGTTTTCTGTGTCATCTTCGAAATCATTCGTTTTCGAATCTGAAATTACCAGAATCATGTTCTGAAACCGAGCTTAATTTCTTTCTTGCGCCGTGATTGATTTGTTTGTTTTCTTAGCTTCTCTAAATCCTAGTATATAGTTGTTACCCACGCCACCACCTGCTCTCTCTCTCTCTCTACGCTTCTGTTTGTCTCCACAACAGTGGGAGATTTATTTTTGCAACATAAGATTGATTGATTTTTGTACATTAATTTCAGCGATGGATGCGCCATCTGATTCAAAATATAATATCTCTTGTTGCTGTGTTTCCATTGGAATTGCTAGCCTAAACATCATACATTTTGTCTTCATGGTCGTAAGGGTCATCGTTTACCATCAGCGGGTCTTACATTATATCACTTACAATACAAAATTGTAGTGTTCTTTTGAATGTAACTAGATATCATTCCTCCTTGTTTCAGACGAACCATCAATTGTGAGAATTCCCGATCATTTACTGCCAGATGCTTTCCGTGGAGAAATTGATGGCAAAGGAATAGAAGAAGTCCATCGAGAAATTGATCGCATAGGATTAGAAAGAGGAGCAACCATAGATGACATGGATCCTTCCCGCCCTTTTCTAGTTCTCAAGATATTTGATTGGGATAAGATCGATGAGGTATGGTGGTCCATCTGTATGATCTTCCTCTCAGTTTCTGTCTGCCCTAAGTACCTGCTTGTTGACATTAATTCTCTCTTCCAGTGGATAGCTCTAAAATGTGCCTGGATGGCCAAGCAGTTACCAAATGATATAATCATTCTAGACCCCACTCCAAAGGTTTTTCTCTAATCTTCATTTGCAGAATTCAGTTGCTAAATCATCCTGTTATATTAGTAATTTTCTAATCCTGCAGCATTTTTGTTCATCTAAGTCGTCTCTTATGTTTTCTAAAAGAAAAAAACAGAAGTTTTTTTTGTTGAACAAAATGGTTTGTCACAAAGTGCACGTCAATGAGAGTGCACTATCGTTTTGCTTTGATGACATTGAATACTGATTGCTTTTCACCTCTTTTAATTGCCAATGGACTGATGTAGAAAACGCGAGACGCCTTCTTTGATATTTCTCCCCGCTTGAAGACTGTCTTGCACAAGGACAGTGTACGGTGCTTCCTCCCCTTGTTTGTGCAATGTGATTCGATCTTGACATATAAGTGTTCCATCACCTCAGAAACCTTAACCTACATGGTCAGGCATAATGCCTGCGATGTGCAAAAGTTGTATTGGAAGGCAAGGCACCTGAACTCCGTTCTAAGCACGCTAATCCAAACTGCATGAACCCGTGTGGATATTTTCCACTCCATGAGGCTGCTGAACGGTTCTCTCCTGACATGATCAAGTTGCTCTTCTGTCATGGTGCTTCAGCCAACGTACGCATGATCAGTGATGCCGGAATTCAGGGACTACTACCGCTCCATGTTGCGGTTGAAAATGCTTGCATGCATAAGTATCTGGAGGACAATCTATCTCCGATGCAGTATCATGAGGATTACATCTACAAGCTCATTCATCTGCTCTGCCTACCTGAGATGGTTTGTTTCACTTATCTCTTTCCAAACTACTATCTTTACAGCATGAAAAGAAAAGGTTCTCGTGCATCGTCTCATAAAATTTTCCACATGTGCAAAGCCATGTTCTTATTTCATATATAGAGACAAGAAGTCAGCAGTTCCAAAATTCTACTAGTTAACTAGATTTAATTCCGCTTTGAGATTGGTCCTAGTTCATGCTTACTTCAATTAGATGTAATAGGAAGTTATTTCACTCTGCCTGCTTGCATACAAGTGCTGAGAGTCACTTAGTGTTCGTTCGCCCTTTTCTATTGTGCAGAAGGTTTTCTTGGATACGATTAGACTTCTTGCCGAGAAAACAGATAATCTTGTTGATGAGCTCTGGAATTACATGAAGAACGGCAAGCTTGTACAGACCGCAGTTTTACTGCTGGCAGCTCAAAAACATATTCGCAAGATCAAACCTGATGGGTTCCGTATTATCACGCACCATTTATTTAAAGAGTATGCTTCCCTAAGATGTGCCAAAGCTGACACTGGAGAGGCACAGAAGCAGCTGGAGGGAAGAGAAGCACTTTTGAGTTGTAAATCCGAGCTTTTTAGTATAATTTTGCTAGCTGGTGAGGTTCTTGATAACTACATTCAAGCACATTCAGAGGTACCATTACTTCTTTTTTTAATACTGCAGTTACAGTGCCATCTGATATCTTCCTCTCACTGTAAGTTTTCATATTAGCATTAGTATTTTATTAGGTACTTTCAAAATTCCATTCCCTGATCTGAGCAAGAAGAATGTTGGTGATTTGTTGATTTCTTCGGACACTCATTACTATGGTGTGCATGGGGTGGCATATCCAGCATAAAGTGAACGGACGGTCCTATTTTGTCTTTTAAAGCCATCACAAGAGTAAGCTTCCCCAAAAGTGGGGTGACTTGTCAATCTTCCCAATGAAGCCTATGATGTAAGAGCCTCTGCTGCTCTGAAAATCTGGAACCCTCTAGTGTTGGCGATGTGGCCTTAGCATGTCTCAGGAGCTGCTGTGCCTTAATTGGGTCATTTCCAGTAGTAGTGGCTATCCTCAAAATAGATTAGATTACTATCCTAATCTATCCTCTGCTTGATTTGAGATAGGTTTGAATTAGTGATTGGATTAGATAATATTTATTTGGGGCATGCTATTTGAGTATTTGACAAGTAACCCCCCTGAAATTCTCTCCCTCACACAACTAGCGTACAGATCCCCTACAATTGGCCCACTTATGGCATTATGTACTTAGCTCATAACAACGAGCTTCATAGGGAAGCCAGGTTCTAGAGGACAAAACAACTTTAGGGTATTACTGTCAGCATGCTAATTTCTGAGTTCTGGAGTTGATTTAGGAAGCCAAGTCTCAAATAGTAATAAGATTTTTGTGCATTTGTATGACTTTTTTGTGTTTGTGATTTATTAGAGTATGGAAGTATTATTACATTTCAATTCAACTTATACTGGATATTATACGAGTTATGTCTATGCTTTTGCTGCAACTAACTAAATCTGATTAACATTATTTACAGAAAATATTGTATCGAGAATGTCACTTTTATTTTATAAAGAACAAATATTAGAGACACAGCAAGCCTCTCTAATTTTAGTTGTAAGCACAGCACAGCCTTTTATACAGTGTAATTATGTCCCACTATTTGATATGTTTTGGTAACTGATTAGCAGATGTTGGTCAGTTCAAATTTTGCATATGTTTCATGAACTAGCATATTGCCCGCGCGTTGCAACGGGATTTTAATTAATGAAAATTATGATTAACCTCTTATTACCACTTTTTTCCTTATACATCATCTCTTAATTTCTACGTAAATTTGTTACTGACATGTGGGCCCTTTGGCCTCACGCTGTCCTTTTTCCTTCCCACAAAAATTAGAGTTCCCACAAAAATCTGTCACTGACACTGAGCACTTGCTTTCCATCCTCAACTTTTGAGTCGGACAAACGACACTTTGAACCTATTTTATGTTTGTTTTGTTTGGGATGGTGGTGATTTTCCCTAGTTCAGACTCTTCTTGTGTGTGAAACTTACCAAATTGAAGTTCATGTTCGCGAGAAACCACTATCATTTTGTCCACTGTAAAATATAATTTAGTGTGTTATTTGTCTGCTTTCGTAAGTTTGCTGTGAAAAACAAGCGGTTTCTTGGTTTCTTAGTTCAGGGTGAAAAATGGACTGTGATGAAAGTTCAAGTGCCAAAAACAGGCTTTTACTTTTTTTTTTATAATTATAAAGTCAATGTCAATTAGAATGTTGAAATTTGAATTACAAAAACTGTCCATGCCTTGTACCCTTTGAACCATCTAGTTGTATTACTTTGTTTCTAATCCTGAATATATGCTATTTGTATGTTGCATTCTCTGTTTGCCTTTTTTTTTCTATCTGATATAATGGTTTAAATGTCATTCAGGTGTCCCACGTGGAGGTTCTTGCACGTGTCTCATCTATTCTTAAGGAATTCGGGTTTTGCCCAAAGGAAGAATACATTGACAACATAAACCTGTACCGCTCCTTTTGTATTCAATATCATAATTTTTTGTATGCAAATGCATATTTAGTTTGTTGATTATTTGATTATTTGTTCAACTTGTTCTCGAAGGTCTCCTTATATCCATGGGATTTCTTACAGTGACATATTTCACAAAGGTGCATGTTTATTATTCAAGTAACTGTTTCTGAATTTCTGAGAACAAGCCCTTACTGTTTTTTTTAAATGGACGTTACGGCATATAGATGCAACCAAGGCAGTTGCAGAAACGTCTTCTCTGCCTGGTGAATCTGCTGCAGAGAGAAAGGTAATTGCCTTCAGATGTTACCATTAGTTTTTATATTCGCTTTTGTTAGTTTTCCATAGTCTCTTGTTAATTATTCTGCAACAGTCCGTGGGGTACCACAATGTACCGTACCATGCAGGGAGCAGCAGATAATGATTAGTTTCTTAGGTTCCACGTTATGTTTGCTGTTAGTTGCCATCTTACTGGGTGTGTACGCCAGAGTGCCAGATCATTATCTCGTAATCGGGATGTCTAGAAAAGTAGACTGTGATTCTCATGTCTGTCTCCTATATCCCTGGTAAGGGTTGCTAGGCAGTTTTTGCAGCAGTGCATCATTTTAGGTCACCGAACTGTTGAAAAATCTGAAAATAATTGATCAGCTAGGGATCAGATGTTTTTCTTTTAAGTATTTTGTGTTTAGATTGATCTTCCCTCCTTTACCTGTGCGTGCGGTCTTGAGATAGCTTCTTTTAGGGTGCAATGGTTGTGTTTGGATGTTTGATTATAACCTATGTAAGATGTTAGAATTAAGGAATTCAGTATGATTAGTGATATTGCAGTTGGATTGTAATAAATAAAGCTGCTAGATGTCTGTTATTTTCCTCATTTGACAACATTTCTATCTTACATCATTTTCTTTGTTATGCTCTTTAGCAAAGCAAACAGAGAATAAACTAAAAAAAATTAAAGGACAACCATGTAAATAATCAGCTCTTGCGTGTCGCTATGTTTCTGCCGTGCAGTTGCTTTGTCATCTTGCTTAAGCATGGTACTCAACTATCACTCTTATTAACTTTTCACTCAAATGTTACCAGAAAACAATTTTGTGAGTTGCTTAAGTATCACAACTTCCATGAGAAATGAAAATATTGTGAATCAAGTGCTCTCTGGTCGATCAAGCTGGAATTTAATATTTTTGGGTTTCATAACACCTAATCTTCATTGAATTATGGAACAGGCTGTGAGTAAAAAAACACTTAGGGGATGGGATCCAACATACACAAGGAGAAGGTTTTTCCCCCACTGGAGATCAGTATTAAGGAACAATGCACGAGCAGCAGCACATGACAAGCCTGTGGGCCATTTTAGACAGTTGCATAGTACAATGATCAATGAGTCTTCGATTCCTACTCATAATATTAGTTTCTTGGGAGGAATTCAGCAATTGACAGGTACCCTTCAATCAAGAAGGTACAGTACTGCTGCATTCAAAATGCTCACCAAGGTTCTAAGGAATGCATGAGTAAAAAGGTATGTTGTGACTTTTTTGTTTTTCTTCTGTCATAACTTTATGAACATGCGGAAGTAATTGCTGTGCCCTGCAGTAACTCAAAAATAGATTATACTGTCAAGTTGTTTGGTAGGGCTTAGGGATTCTCAGTAGAATTCACACTTGTTTAAATGTGTCTGTCTTGCTCCACCTTGCATTATGTTTAATACGTAGTCATGTCATTTTTCTTTGTGCAGGTGCTTACTGGCATGTTGCTGTTGATAATCATAGTTTCTGCAAACTGTTATGCGGTTCATGTTTCTCTGAGATTGGGAGGGTTCTTGTTTCTCTGAGATTTGGGAGGGTTCTTGTTTCTCTGAGATTTGGGAGGGTTAGCGATGAATGCATGTGTTTTGCGGACACCTTACCTTATACTAAGGAAGGTCGCCAAATATATGTATCATGTGACCATCAAACCTTTTTGTTGTCATGTGTGAGTTTATACTACTCTTTTAAGTTGGCATGACCTCATGGACCATGTCGTGTATTCGGCTCCTTGAACCTTATTGATGTGCGAGATCTGAACACGTGCCAGCATGTAGCAGGTTCAACGTTTACTTTAAACAAATTTGCATTCAAGGTTATCTTTTTTTAGAACTTCATTCCACATTAGAAACAAAGCACATGGTTGATCATACAGTTCCCTGAACTGAAGTGATTTTTTAGACTATTAGCATGACAATCTTTACTGGGATAAGCAAGATGGGAGATGTTTTGACAGTTATAAACAGGAATGGGAAGCCGGTGAGCTTTTAACTTCTTTGGCCAATTTGTCAGCTATCCTATCGATTTCACTTGGTATCCATTTAATCTGCATGAAATTTTCTGGGATGCCTGATTGAATTTGACTCCATAGAGGTCTGAGACTCCAATGGACTGGCTCAGCATCAAAGTTTATCTTCCTGATAGTATCTGCAATCGTCACATGATCTGTAAGAAATGTAGTGCCTGCAAAGTTAAGGAATTTGGCCACCTCATTGTAAGCCACCAGTTCTGCCCGCAAGGAAAAATAAACCACGTTGCTTGTGGCCTGAAGAAAGAGAGCATTATGAGTGGACGGCATGTGGAAGAATATTCCCATTTCAGTCAATCCATTATCCCGGACAGCATCCACATAACATCTGTTGCCGTTAGGAATCTTTTCCATGTTCTACTGTGTTCATCCTCCTGTTGTTCAACCTACAAAGAGTGATGAGGTATTTTGTGTATGTGTTCACCATGACTTTTGCTGCAAAACACACTTGAGTCGGCTCTTTTAAGTTTGCGCTGAAATTCTAAGTCATTTCTAGATTTCCAAAGTTGCCACATGATGGTTACAATTCTGTTCAAGGCAACTTGATTAGAGCCATTGTTAACAATATAAGCAATTATATGAGCTATAGAAATTCACAGGAAAAATATCAGTAGTAGAAAGGTCAGCTTCAGATATAAGTCAAGCAAAAAGTAAATGAAAGTTAGTTTCAAGATGTCTACAACAAGAAGAAATAATATCAGTGATTCTATGATTCGTTCTTTGGGCAAAGAGCAGAGCTTCCCTAAGCAATCTCCAAGCAAAATATTTAACTTTTGGTGGAGTGAGCTTTGTCTTTCCATGGTTTGAGCACTTACCTGGTGGGAGCTTTGATTCTCTTGTGATTACCTCTTTGTACACGCTTTTTTGCATTGCAAACCCCATTGTGTGTGAGGGTCAACAATTCATACGTATGTGAAGCAAAATAATTCTGATGCTGAAAGAAAGCATCGTAGAAATACTAAGAGATCAGTCGACATGCATACATGAAAACGAAATGCTTCAGATCCATGCACTACTAGAGAAATGCACATACTGGTCGGGTCGGCACTATAGGTGCCGAAAGTACTAAAACCGACATTTATAGACCCTTTCCCATCTCTACGGGTTAAAAACACAAAAAAAACACCACCTTTAAGCAACTATAAGTGTCGGTTCTTAAAAAAAACAGCACCTATACTATATATGTCTTTTTTAAAAAAATGAAATATTTAATATATTATAGGTGTCGGTTAAGTAAAAAGCGACACCTATAATATATTACAGGTGTCGGTTTTTTAAAAAAACCGACACCCCTAAAATCGAGCCGAGTCGAACCGATGGCCTCCCTTTCTTATCCTCTCCTCCTCATCTCCTTATCCATTCTCCTTCTCTCTCTCAGCTCTCTCTCTCGGTCCTCTCTCTCTCTCGGTTCTCTCCATCGCTCTCTCCCGACCCGATGTCGACGGCTCGATGACGGAGTCTTCCCCTCCACCAGATCTGGTAGGAGGGGAGGCGGGGGCGGCAGCGGCGGGCGGTGACGAGAGGGGAGGCGGCAGCAGCGACAGGAGGCGCCCTTCGTTTCGCCAGATTCGGCGGGAGGGGAGGCGGCAGAGGGACAGGCGGTGAGAGCGTCGGTGACCTCCCCTTCGCCATATCCGGCAGGAGGGAAGGAGGTGGCAGCGGCGGAGCCCTCCCCTTCGCCAGATCCGACGGGAGGGGAGGCGGCGGCAGAGGCAGGCGGTGGCAGCGTCGGTGACCTCCTCTTCTCCAGATTCAGCCCCTCGGCGTGTGGCAGTGGGAGGGGGGCGGTAGAGGCGTGCGGCGGCGGCACCTTCCCCGAGCTCTTAGTGTTTTTCTTATGTTCTTGGATGTTCTTGTTCTTAGTGTTTTTCTTATGTTCTTGGATGTTCTTGGATTGGTCAGGGTGAAGGGGAGCTGCTCGGCTTGATCGAGCCGATGCATCAAGTCGGCTTTTTTTTATTCGTGGAACATCAAAGGTGCCGGTTCTAAACCGGCACTAGAATCGGCACCTATTTCCCCTTCACATCAGTGCCGCCTTTTAGGCGTCGGTTGTGAAATCTGACATCTTTGTGGGGTTCCCAACAGGCACCAATCTACGTTTCTGTAGTAGTGATGAACTTGGGCAATTAATCAACCAAACTACGGATATCATACTAAGGTGATGTTTGAATCTCCTTAAGATGAAGATAAAAATAAAGATTAAGTGTTTCACGTAAAATGAGGTGACATTAACATGTGATTAATTGAGTTTTAATTATTACAAATTTGAAAAATGGATTTATTTGATATCTTAGAATAACTTTCATGTAGAAAATTTTTGTACAAAACGCACCATTTAGCAGTTTGAAAAGCGTGTCACGAAAATCTATGGTTGGAGTTCCGAACAGGGCCAAATTCAACAGATCAGTCCATTCAACACAACAGTGGTTCTATTCACACCAGAACCAAAGCAAAAATGCAGTCACCAAACTTGCACCTGGTACAAATTCATGAATAGGAAAGAATCCATGATCTATCGAGCATTGGAATGTTGCAAACCTGCAACCAAATCCTGCTAATGAACTCAAATCGCAGATTGAAAAAAACGGTCTAAGAACTCAAATCACTAAAAAAAATCATTTGTAGTTGAAAGCTGCTATATAGCTCATCCAGATCTGCTACAAAATTGCTACAAAATACACGAAAAAAACATCCGGGTTTTAAGATCCGGTGAAAACCTAATGAAAGATTAAAGCTCAAGCTAAAACCTAAAACACATCATTGTTGTACAGCTCTACATATGAGCAACAACAGGTGCAAATTCCCCCAAAAAAACGAACAAGGTCTGTACAAAACCAACCACCAAACTGAAAAAACTTCTGCAAAACATACAAGCATTCAAAATCAAAAACACCTGCCACACGACAAACATCCACCACCCCGCCGCACCACCAGAAATTCCCCAGACGAAAATCCACCGGCTTCGCTGCTGAAGTGATCCCTCACTGCAGGTTGGGGCCCTCACTGCGATTCGCTACACCTGGGAACGGGAAGTGCAAGGAAGCCAGGTCAAGAAGGAGAAGAAAACTGACCAAGAGAGAGAAGGCGGTGGCGACGCGTCGTCGAGACGAGGAGAAAGAGAACGAAGGGAAATTTTTGGAATAGACAAGACGCGCGGGTCTAGGCTATTGTTCAAAATCGGGAGATGTGCATGATAACGGGTCGGATCCGAGTCGGGTTAGGTGCTCAGGAGCACGAATCTTGGAACAGAATGAACGGCAGAAAAAACAAAAGCCGGAGGACAGAAAAAACTGTTGTAAGTAAGCTAGCAAATCCCAAAAAGAAATTCCCTCCATCAAAAGTCTTGGTCCTATTTTATTTTTTGGTTTTTTCAAATGATATTGTCATATCTGTAGTCTTCGTATACTAAATTAAATTATTGATCAAAACTTAAACAATCATCTTAATACTTATAATTACATGTATAGTTTTATAGAGTTACTAGTACAAACGCAGCGCGCTAACTACTAAGGGTGTGTTTGGTAGGGTGCACTGCACCAGCATCGCACCACAGCAGCAATTTCCCACGTGTTTGGTTGGCTGGACCGACTCGCGAGCCAGGTTCGACGCATGCAAAATCGCCCTCTGGGCCAGGCTCAGGAGAAACGCGAGGGGGGAGCTTCTCTGCTCGGCCTGGCTGAATCCGTGCGCCCACGCTGCACCCACGCGCCCCTCGCTGCAGCCGCGCGTGCAAAGGGCGAGGAAAGGGACTCCTCGCACCCCTCCTCATTTCACACCCCAGGAGAAAAAGCTAGGGTTTGGAGCTCCTACCGTGCGCCGTCGTGGGAGCTTGATCTGCTGCAATCCCTTGTCGCCGGTGGGAGTGTTGGTCGCCGGCGAGTGTGCTCGTCCGCCTGACTCTCCCAGCCGCCGCATCTCCCTCCTGCGTCGCCTCACCGTCGGTCGGCTCCGTCCATCGGCGAGCTCTGAGGTAAGTCCATCTCGCCTCTCCCACCCCTCTGCCCCCTTCCCCCTTCCCCTTCCCCCTCTTCCTCCCCCCTCCCCCATCCCTACACCTCTTCCTCCCCCCACCGCTGCCGCGCCCCAGCAGGAGCCGAAGCAGAAGCAGCAGCAGAGTAGCCCCCCCTGTCGTCGTCTAGTCGCGGGGCCTCCGATGAGCACTGGGACATCAGAAGAAGCCACGGGGGCAGGCTGATGCACTCGGTGGTGGAGGAGCAGTGGTGACGGGCGGAGGTGGAGGAGCGGTGCCCCGGCCTCTCTGGTTTGTTCGACGCCAGCAAGGGAGGGAGCTCGCCATCCCTGCCTCCCCCACCCCTCTGCCCCCTTCCCCTTCTCCCTTCCCCCTCTTCCTCCCCCCTCCCCCATCCCTACAGCTGGTAGAAATAATTTTGTTTTTAGCTGGTTGATAGGTTGTCCTGTGGAATTTTTTTTGTCATGTTTGTTCAGTATATTATTATATGTGATTATTTTGCTAGATCTAGTTCTTTTTCAAGTGTGTAGGGCTGAGTATGTGTTGGATCTGTTGTCTCTTGTGGATGGATGTATGGTATATGGTTGTGCTTGTTGCATTCCCTGTTTTGACAATGTATAATGCATTACAAATTTGATATTTGCATAGATGGAAGACATACGTCGTATACGCCAGATCCTAATGGCTAAAGCTGCTGGTTTAGTTGCTACAATGTGTGCCTACATGATTTTCATTATGAGGAGGGCTAGGCAACGCACCCCTGCGATTTCCTATGGCCCTTTGATGGAAAGGGACAAAATTAGACAGACCAACCTGCGTTTCATTTATGATTCAAATGATACAAATTGTGTAAATCAGCTTAGAATGAGGAGGGCACCATTTTTTCGGCTGTGTCATTTGTTGCGGCAAAGAGAACTATTGCGGGACTCTATTCATAGCTCGGTGGAGGAACAGGTTGCCATGTTCCTTCTAGTTGTAGGCCACAATGTTAGATTTAGGGCTTTACAACCCATTTTTAGAAGGTCAACTGAGACAATCAGTAGGTACTTTGGAGAGGTCTTGTATGCTGTTGGTGAGCTGAGAAATGATTTGATCAAACCACCTTCAACTGATATTCCTCAAAAAATTCTTGCCAACAGAAGATTCAACCCATATTTTAAGGTAAAACAAATATTATGCACAAGTCATCTTATTTTCGCACAATCTGTCCTAACATTTTTCATGTCCATTAGGATTGTATTGGTGCAATAGATGGAACCCATGTGCTTGCTCGAGTTCCATTGCTATGTCAGCAGCATTTAGGGGTAGAAAGGGTGTTACTACCCAAAATGTAATGGCTGCGGTGGACTTTGATCTTAAATTTACATATGTACTTGCTGGCTGGGAAGGGTCTGCACATGATGCACTCATACTTGCAGATGCCTTGGAGAGGGACGATGGCCTTAGTGTCCCCGCAGGTAATAGATGTCAATAATTTAGATCATTTGGGATTTTGTGTCCTGTGGTAATGACTGAACCCATGTTTATCATGTTAGGCAAATTCTACCTCGTTGATGCTGGTTATGCTGCTAGACCAGGGTTCCTCCCACCATACCGCGGGTGTCGATACCACTTGAGAGAGTACGAGGGAAGCCACTATCCTCGTGACGAAAGAGAGTTGTTTAATTTAAGACACTCCTCTCTTAGAGTCACAATCGAGCGGGCATTTGGTGCCTTCAAAAACCGTTTCAAGATTGTCTATAACAAACCTTTCCATCCATACAAGACCAAGTTAAGTTGGTTCTGGCATGCTGCATTCTTCACAATTGGATACTTAGTTATGGCAATGATGAATATGTGCCACTTGAAGAAGATTGGAATCCAAGTGATGACGAGGAAGAAGAGCTCGAGGAATTAGAGGAAAACAATAGAGGAATGGTACAAATTAGAGACGACTTGGCTGGGGATATGTGGGCAACTAGAGGGTCATCTAGGGTCTGATTTGGAGTATGACATGTATCTCAGTACTATGTATGAACTATTTATGGTGTGTGTTTGGTTATTATTTGTATTAATGACATTTCCTACCGATGCATAAACTTTTTATTATAAGATATTGTGGCTGGTTGCTTATTATTCATTTTTTTGCATTGACAGTCCTCTATTGATGCATGAATTTATATATGCTAAGGCAAGGTAGCTGACAGCTTATATTTGGATCTGTTTTTGTTTATTGCTGGTGGATGTGAAATGACAGGATGGCTGATTTGGATGAGGTTGGAGGGGTTACTGGACAAGGTGCTAGAGGAGTCTTGCGCTGGACAGGTCACATGTCTGCCTTTATGCTAAGAAAGATGGTTGAGCTCATAGCGCAAGGTGTTAAGACTGACAAGGGTTTCAAGGAAGTGCACCTGAACCAAGTTGCTAGGACTTTGAGTGAGCACTATGGGCTTGAAATCAGTGGTACCCAAGTGTATAACCATCTTCGCAAATGGCGTTCAAGGTGGGTGCGTATCGCTAGGCTAAAGGATCTAAGTGGGGCTCTGTGGGATGATCAGAACAATATGATTGTCCTAGAAGAGGAGCACTACATGGGCCATACAAAGGTATGTGATTAGGTAGCATACTTTCAACCATGCAAAAATTTCAGTACACAGTCTAACTGTAACAAATCTGATCATGTAGGACAAACCTAAAGATGTTGAATTCCTGAATGTGCCCCTAGAGAACTACACGCCGATGTCTATTATATTTGGTGGAACCCAAGCCACAGGAAGATTTGCAATGGGCTCTAATGAGGCCCTTGGTGCTCCTGCTGACATGGCTGACAGTGGGTTGGGTGTTATGGATGGGGATATGGAGGGTGGGAATGGGGTTGGTGCTAGATGTGCAAGTGTTGCAGGGGGTGCTGGTGCTGGGCCTGTTGGTGGTAACTTTCCTGCTGTGAATGACATTGCTGGTGGCTCATCCTCATCTGGGAAGAGAAAGAGAACCCCTGTTGTGACTGAAGAAGAAGGTGCTTTCCTGACTAACATGACTGGTGCTATGCATGAGGTGGCTGCCGCCATACGCTCTACGGCTCATACTGAGGTGCACCCTGAGCTTCACAATGCAGTGATGGATCTTCCTGGTTTTACTGAGGACCAATTGGATCTTGTTCTAGACCATCTGACTGCTGACAAGCCTGCTAGCCTTACATACATTCAGAAGAAAGAGGCGCATCGTGCTCGTTGGGTTACAAAGTTCCTAGCGAAGCATCATCCTGATTGCATCTAAGTATTTAAGTGTTAATGGAGAGGTGATAGTGAGACACCATGCTATCTGTTATTTTTTGCTAAGTACTGATTACGGTGGAAGTGGACACCGTGCCATATGGCTTTTTTAGTGCACAGGCTATGTAATAGTATTGGCTAAGTACTTGTTAAGGTGGAAGCGGACACCCTGCAGATGATAATGCCTGCTGTTGGTAGTTGATCTGCTATTGGTAGATGAATCCCTCTGCTAGTTACTGCTCTGGAATATACTATGCTGCCGTCCTGCGTCCCTGATCCATTAGCACACCAATTTATGTCTGATATGTTGACTGTATGCATTGGTTATGCTTTTCCTCTTGCCGGCTCATGTTTGGTTCAGATATTCTGTTGTGATTGCAATGCTGCATGATAATTCTTTCCTGTTATGCAATTTTGTGCCTAATTGACATAGATTCTTGCTTGCTAGTTGCTACTTGAACTAGGCCCTGTTTGATTCTGGTGAAAAACTTGACAAAATCATGAATTCTATGAATCAGGTCTGAAGCATTCCTGCTTTTTGTAGTCTGCAGATGATAATTCCTGCTATTTTGTTGCTCTATGGAGTGATGATGGCTTTTGTGCTGCTGCAATGTTTGCACCAGAGGAAATCGCGTTATCATTATCTGATTTAGGAGTATTTCTTATGCATTGTGTGCTATGTGTTGCATTAGAAAGGCTTCTTTTTTTTTTCTTTTTGTGAGGATGGTTCCTTTTTATTTTGGCCTGTGATCCTACTTTGAGGCTCCTATATGCAATGTGAGAAACGTAATTGTATTTGGAATCAGACTTATAAAAAATTTCGTTAGCATATATATGCTTCATGAGGGTAACTTTACCATTTTACCATATGTAAGAAGAGATCATTCAACCCAAGGTCCAACCAACCAATCAAACACTATCTCTACCATACAGTATCCTGTCATACAACCAACCAAACAGCATCTCATATCACTCCGCATAAATCCATGCAAGCAACCAAACACAGCCAATTGCATCACCCTAGCCAGGCTGAGGGCAACCTGGATGAGGGATACAAGCCAGGCTAGGGACATACGAGCAACCAAACACACCCTAAACCAAGAATGCATCAGCCAGGCCCACCCTCCACTTTCTCTCCCTGAATCAATCCACCATACAGGCCTGTAGATCGGTGACGCGCACCCTGACGGTTGACGGCGATGGCCGGTGAGCAGTGTGCACCAGGGAGGAGGCCGGCGAGAAGTTTTGACCTTTTTTAAGTCAAATTTGTTTAGCTTTGTTCAAATTTATAGAAAATATAGCAATATTTTTTACATAAAAAACTATTAAAATATATTTAATGTTAGATTTAATAAAACTAATTTGGGTCAAACTTTCAAAAAATTTGATTTTAAAAAAGTCAAGACGACTTCTGATATGAAATGGAGGAAGTAATAGTGTACAAATATCTGCTACTACTATTATTTTGCCCCTGCACAAGAGAAAACATGAACGATTTTTGTGGTGATTCAATTAAACAATACTCCCTTCGTCCTAAATTATTATGCCTATATTTTTTATACAGTTTTTAATGACATACTTTGATCATTAATTTATTTTATATTATGTTATCAACAACTATAAAATTAGTATCCCATATTTTTCTATAAATAAGGATGCCCTACAATTTGATACGGAGGGACTACATGAACAATGAGAGTAATTAGTTTTTTAAGGGTCATCCACTTTTCCAACCTATCTCTCTCTTTTTTCGCGCGCACGTTTTTTAAACTGCCAAACGGTGTATTTTTTACAAAAATTTTCTATACGAAAGTTGCTTTAAAAAATCATATTAATCTATTTTTCAAAAAAAATTAATAAATACTTAATTAATCATAAGAAAATGTGTCGCTCTGTTTTACGTGCGTGAGAGGTGAGTTTCCAACCCCATCTCCCAAACACAGCCTAAGAGTCATTGACTGTGTAGAAAAAAAATAACAGACCAAGTAAAAGAGCAATAGAGAGTAATTATTTTACGTGTTAGGTGAACATATTTACCAGAGAAGCAATGAAAGTAATTCTTTTACCAGACAACGAGATCTGCGGAAGAGAAGGAACAAGAAAAAAAAATCTTAATGGTAAATATTTTACTAGAAAAAACAAGAAAACAAAAAAAATCTGGATGGTAAATATTTTATAAGAATGAGAAAATAGACAAATCTGGAGAGAAAGAATGAGAAAACAAAAAAAATCTGAATGATAAATATTTTACTGGACCTGTTGACAGAAAGCGCGGATAAGATAGAAAAGGAAAAAAAGAAACACAAGACGAGAGGTGGGGTGATAAAAAATTGAAAAATACGGGTGGTAAAAACGTAAAAATGGAGGAAGATGGAATGGAAGAAAAAACAGAGGGAACGGAGCGTTGTGCGGCGCTCAAAACATTGTTAATTAGCGTCATCGTATAGTTTATTGATTTTTCTACGTGAGGATAAGTTAATTATTCTTTAATTTTAATGATAAAAGAAATATGTGTTCGACTTTTGGAGGAGTATAAAAATAATCCACTCGGGTGTGAATGTGTGAAGAGAAAAGTAGCAGAGTGGAAGCTGAAAATGGGGTTGGTGGGGCCCACACGGCAGACAGAGGAAAGCATCCCAGCGTTTCAAACCCCGCGGGTCCACCCGAAAATTCGAACCATCCCGCCCTTCCCAAAAAAACCAGCCAACCTGGGCCCCACCCGTCATCCTCCTCCTAGTTTGGGCGATTATTCCGAAAATTTTGGGGTTCCCGCTCCGGCTTCCGCCCAACTCCCGTCTGAAATGGATTCGAATCATTGGATTTCAGTTTCACATTCCTACTGCCTACGCGACGCGCACGCGGATTTCTTCTTCTCTCCAATCTCCATTTCCTCTTCCTCTTCATCTCCTCCTCCTAAACCCACCCAAAACCTTAGGAAGAGGAGGAGGAGGCAGCAGCCATGGCGCCCAGCTCCCCGTCCTCCGCCGCCGCGCCCACGCGTGCCTCCACGCGCAAGCGCGCCGCATCCGCCAAGGCCGTCGACGAGGCCTCCACCAAGCGCACCCGCAGGGCCTCGGCGGCGAAGGCGGAGCCCAAGCCCAGGAGGAACAAGGAGGAGGAGGAGGTGGAGGAGAAGCCACCCGTGGAGGACGACGCCTGCGGGGAGGAGCCGGATGCGGAGGAGATGGCCTTGGGAGAGGAGGCCGAGGCCGAGGAGGCGGAGCAGAAGCAGCTGGAGGCCCCCGCCGCCGGTGGTGGTGGGGCTAGGAAGCGGGTGGCGCAGCCCAGCAGGGTCCGACACGGCAGCGACGGCGACCACGACCCGGAGTTCGTCGGCGAGCCCTTCCCCGCCAAGGAGGCGCGCGACAAGTGGCCGCAGCGCTACCAGCGCAACGCCGCCACCAGGAGGTAACTCACGCACGCATCCCTCACAGATCTGTCCTCACCGTTTGCATCCTCGTCTCAACGCGTCCTCTCCTTCGCAGGCCGGACGAGGAGGAGGAGATCAAGGCGCGCTGCCACTACAGCTCAGCCAAGGTCGACGGCACGCTCTACTGCCTCAACGACGACGTCTATGTCAAGGTCTGCTGCATCCTACTTGCTTTGCTCTTTGCACCCACATCCTACTTGTTTTGTTTCTCAAATTCCTTCCTTTATTGCTTCTTGCGATGGTTCTTGTCTATGGTTGAATCTATTGCGACTTGCTTGTGATTAAATGTATCCATTTAAGTAGCTGATCTGGATCTCTGCCTCTGTAACAGATCCGCCTCACCCTGATTTGATTCCTCTCTTTCGTTGTGTGTGATTTTTGTTGCATCAGGAACTAATTGTTCAGACTATTAGTATGCATTCACACAAGGCTGCTCCTCTGACTTCTCAATTGTATGGAATGCTCTCCATGCCCGACATTTCCACTTATATCTGATTGTTGACTGAATATCCTGTGGTCACAATTTAGTCTTGCGTATACTCCTTTTTCGTGCTTGTGAGTATTTGTGAAATGGTCACAACTATACGTGGCCTTGCTCGATGAAATTACTTTTTCTCTAAAGTACATCTCCATTTCCTTCGCAACAATTATAGGCCGAGGAAGATAAGGCCGACTACATCGGCCGAATTACTGAGTTCTTTGAGGGGACTGACCATTGCCGCTATTTTACCTGCCGTTGGTTCTTTCGGGCGGAGGATACGGTGTGTATCAAACACTACTAGAGCATGCTTTTTTTTCTTTTGTGTGTGTCCAAACTCCAACAAAGTACACAACTGGGAGCTATCTTTGTAGGTCATTTCATCAATAATGATGGAGGATGCTGATGACGAAAAGCATGATCTCAAGCGTGTTTTTCTTTCTGAAGAAAAGAATGACAATGTGCTTGATTGCATCATCTCAAAGGTTAAAATCGTGCATATTGATCCAAATGTAAGAGTTCTCTCAGAATCTTGTGCTACCTCATGCATGTAATGTTCCATATTGTGATTTCCCCCTTCATTTCGTTTAGATGGAACCAGAAGCCAAAGCTCAACGGTTGGCTGATTGTGATCTGTACTATGACATGTCATACACCGTTGCATATTCAACATTTGCTAATATCCCACCTGGTAAATTGCTCTGTCCGTGTTGCTAGCTGAATTAAGATGACCTCTATATATAGTGCCCAATATATAGTTGTGAACTGTTATTCAAATAGAAGCACTAACTCATATTAATTACTTCCACCTAGATAATGGAGCATCAGGCAGCGACACTGCATCAGATATTTCTTCTGATGACGTGGATTCTTCCAAAGGCAAAGTTGCCTCTAATTCAGAGGCGTCTTCAGTGGGAAAGGCTACACTCCTTGATCTGTACTCTGGTTGTGGTGGTATGTCTACCGGGCTCTGTTTGGGTGCGGCACTTGCTGGACTCAATCTTGAAACGGTATTATTCTTCCCTCATTCGTCTGGAAGAACTTTTGGGATATCAGTATTAAACCTTTTTTTTTCTGCTATGTGGCCAGCGATGGGCTGTTGATTTCAATAGTTTTGCATGTGAGAGTCTCAAGTATAATCATCCAAGAACTGAGGTATGTTGTGAACTGCATTGATCTAATTTTTGTTCAGTGTTTTTTTTATGATCTGTTAACTCTAATGAGGTAATCATTGGATCAATGTGCTATGGATAGTCTAATCAAATTTGGCATACTGTGAAGAAACCATTTAGTAATGCTAGTACTTTTTTTTTCCTTCTGAGTGCAGGTCCGGAATGAAAAGGCCGATGAGTTTCTTGCTCTTCTTAAGGGATGGCATAGCCTTTGTGATGAATATGTCAAGAAAGATATCGATTTCAGTTCAGCTGGAGCCTCAGAGAATGAAGAGGATGATGATGAGCCTCTTGAGAAGGATGAGTTTGTTGTGGAGAAGCTAGCTGGAATCTGCTACGGTGGCAGTGGTAGAGAAGATGGCCTCTATTTCAAGGTACCCTTGTCTCATTTGCGTATTATTTATGGGTTGCTGCATTATTCTGTGTGTGTGCTTCAACATAATTCTTTTAACAGGTACAATGGAAAGGTTATGGCCGTGAAGAGGACACCTGGGAGCCTATTGAGAACCTCAGGTTGGTGCCTTTCTGGCTGGCATATAATCATTAACATGGTTTATTTCTGTTTGAACTAACCTAGTCTATTTTTTTTAATAACCTAGGGATTGCCCATTGAAAATTAAAGAATTTGTGCAAGAAGGATACAGGAGAAAAATCTTGCCTCTTCCGGTGAGTATTTGCTTTCCTTTTATGCTCTTTTCTGCTTCATACTTTGATCTGCTGATGCCATCTATGTTTAATAATTCCAAAGGGTGATGTTGATGTCATTTGTGGTGGCCCACCATGCCAAGGAATAAGTGGGTTCAATCGGTTCAGAAACCGTGAAGAGCCACTAAAAGATGAGAAAAACAAACAGATGGTGACATTCATGGATATTGTGGCATACCTGAAGCCTAAATATGTCCTGATGGAAAATGTTGTAGACATACTGAAGTTTGCAGATGGTTACCTTGGACGTTATGCCTTGAGCCGTCTGGTGGCTATGAGGTACCAAGCACGACTTGGAATGATGGTTGCAGGTTGTTATGGCTTGCCACAGTTTAGGATGCGTGTGTTCCTCTGGGGAGCTCTTCCTACCATGGTTTGTTTCTGTTGCGTTTGTAAACATTTGATAGTTTCTTTGATGAGATCAGTGACCAGGTGCATTTCGTAATGTAGGTGCTGCCAAAGTATCCGCTTCCCACTCATAACGTTGTTGTCCGTGGTGGTGCCCCAAATGCCTTTTCTGTGAGTCTGATCATAACTCTAAATTCCATTGGAAGTCTTTGTATTCTGACTAGCTTGATCTTGCTTGCAGCAAAGTATTGTTGCATACGATGAAACACAGAAGCCAACGCTGAAACATGCACTGCTTCTTGGTGATGCAATTTCGGATTTGCCAGAGGCAAGTGTTTCATCTATTAATATGTTTCTTGACCTGCAACTACAATCTTTACCCCTTATCTGCAGGTAAACAACCATCAGCCTAATGAAGTGATGGAATATGGTTCTTCCCCCAAAACAGAATTCCAGCGCTATATCCGGCTTAGCCGTAAAGGTAACAAAACAACCTCTAATACCTATCATTTGTGTGCTTTGAATATGATGGGTGGGTTATTTTTTCTGTTATCAATGACTTTTTTTTAACTTACATTTGACCTTGTATTTCAACTTACATTTCACCCTGTACACCAAGTTCAACTCATTTTCCCCCAAATGTTCTAGAAATGCTGGATAGTTCTTTTGAAGGGAAGGATGGTCCGGATCTAGGCAAGCTTTTGGACCACCAGCCCTTAAAGCTAAATAAGGATGATTACGAGCGTGTGCAGCAAATTCCAGTAAAGAAGGTTGGCAGTTGTTGTAGCTTTGGTCCTTTGTGAGCTTGTCCACTCATTATTCTTTCTTTCAGTCATAATCAATCTACTGTGTTTTAGGGAGCCAACTTCCGGGACCTGAGGGGTGTCAGGGTTGGGGCAAACAACATCGTGGAGTGGGATCCAGACATTCCCCGTGTATATTTATCTTCTGGCAAACCTTTGGTATGTGTTCCGTGCTCTCCCCATTGTTGTGAATTGTTTGTTGCTTCTGGTATCTGCTGCTTAGTACGCAGCTAGTGCCATGCTGTTTGCAGTCACAGGGGGATGTATTTATATTCAGGGGAACATGTTTACAGTTGTGATGCATCTATTACTTTGTGGGGACAAATTTATGGCCACCCTTTTGAATTATACTCCCTTTGTTTTATATTGTAAGACACATTGATTTTTTTTAAGTTAAATTTCTATAAATTTGACTGAGTTTATAGAAAAAACGTAGCAATATTTTTGACACTAAACAAATATACTATCAAAATATATTCAATATTAGATTTAATGGAACTAATTTAGTGTTATAAGAGTTGCTATATTTTTTTTATAAACTTGGTCACACTTGTAGAAGTTTGACTTAATAAAAGTCAAAGCGTCTTATAATTGAAACGGAGGGAGTATATTGCATATTTAGGAAAAATATGTTGAAAGTATTAGAAGGCCTGACAAAGTAGCCAGAACATGTTAAGTTTTAGGAGTGGAGGTTCGAACCAAAGCAACAAAGCATGGCATCCTCTAAATTTTCATTTACTTTGTTATGAGGAGCTCCTAGCCTCCTTGTACCCTAATCGTTACAATTGCTGAAAAGCTAGCTTGTCTGTGTGGCTAGGTTCCTGACTATGCGATGTCTTTCATCAAAGGGAGATCACTGAAGTAAGTTGCACAATATCTCTGGTTTCTCTCTGCAGTAAAATTTGGAGTACGATATATTTCTTACAAATGTTGTTGTAGGCCATTTGGGCGCTTGTGGTGGGACGAGACAGTTCCTACAGTTGTGACCCGAGCAGAGCCACACAACCAGGTCAGATTGTCAAGAAAGTATAGCAGTTTCTGCATCTGTGCATCCTTTCTCAACATGTCTGAATATGCTTCTCTGCAGATTATATTGCACCCGACTCAGGCGAGAGTCCTGACTGTCAGGGAGAATGCAAGGTTGCAGGGATTTCCAGACTACTACAAGATGTTTGGCCCTATCAAGGAGAAGTAAGCTTCCCTTTCACATTACTTATTATTATTGAGTTGCATCGTTGATCAACAATGATGTCAACTCTAAATGTTGGGTCCTAACTGTAAGGCTCTGTTTGATGGCGGTGGTAGGTATATACAAGTCGGCAATGCGGTTGCTGTACCTGTTGCTCGTGCATTGGGCTACTCTCTTGGGCTTGCATACCAGCGTGAGTCGGAGGGGAGCAGCCCTCTGTTTGTCCTTCCAGACAGCTTCACGGAAGTTGGGCGACAGGCAGCGCCGGCAAGGGCTTCCTCTGTTGGTATCCCTGCTGGGGAGGTTGTTGAGCAATAGAACACTTGGGTAGAGTAGAGTAATTATTTGGTTCGATTCGAACCGATCCGGGAGAATGTTGTTTAAAGTCACTGGTCAGTCACCTTGGTGTTGTCATGTGATCATCATCAATGTTATTGTTGATTGAATGTTGTAAGGCCGGTGGCACTCCCTGCTTGAGTGCTTGTTGTACTTGTAGCATAAGGTTCAAAACATTCATTCATATCATTCTATCGGCTATCTTGTGTCTGTCCTGATAGATTGTTTGTGTTCAATCATCATTTCACATTGCAGAGGCTGGAAGTAGATTCTTCCATCCATGATGGTTGCTGCCCCTGATATCATTGTTGCATCAACCTTGTGCATTTTTGGGGCTTATGTGTTAGTCCCTCAATCTGAACTAGTAAAGTTAAAGTTTGGATGTTGAAATGGATTTTGGGGCTAGAGAGTTCTCTTTGGTGTATTGCTGATGCAAAGGTGCTTTGTGAGATTCTATCTAGGTAGCTCCCCTTGGATGGCTAGTTTCTCCTAGGGGGCATTTTGGTTGTCATGTTTCATGATGTTTTTTTGATTTTTGGTGTTTCTAGAGGGGTCTTTTGGATCACTTGGTTATATAGTTTCTCTTAATGAAATGAAGTGTAGTTTTCTTGCGTTTTTGAGAAATAAAGGGCAACAGTCACTAGGTGGATGGTGTGATGGATCAGGGTGCCAGTTGAGGCTAAGATGACTAGAGCCAAACCAGGTATCAAGTGGATATGCAATTAAATTATTTGCTCCTCTTTTGTGTGTTTATCAGATTATCAGTACATTCTTTTCTCAATTGGAAAGACTACTGCTCCATGCATTCTTTCCCACAAAAGATTCCATGATCACTAAGATGTGAAGAACCATGGGTCATTGATAGATTGGCATGTTTTCACAAGTGTTTTGCATTGAATGATTGCCACTCGATGAGTTTGCTTGCCCCTTGTGGCACTTCAAATGTGAACCAAGTGAAACATCATGACCAAATTGACTTCTAGAGATTTAGAAATGAGACTCTCATATATGCTTGTAGGATAAAAGAAAGATCTTAAAACAATAGTTCTTGCCTAATTACAACAGTTGTACTAGTTCTTTCTCCGTTGTTTCTTTGTAGGTATGTGAATATTTACAACTATACTGGGTATTGTCTAGTTAGTGTTCTCTTCCCAAAAAAAAAAGTTTCTTTGAATGTTTATAACTAACAAAGCTTGTAGTTTGATACCTTCCATCACATATATGCATGCGTGGGTTTATTTGTAGCGTGGCTAAAAAAGGAGAATGGCATGGAGAGATATGTGGTGGAGGTTGGTAAGGGTGACGAAAACTGCGTGTTGCCCTCTTCCCTTTGGCCCCATTGCCCACAATTCACCTTCGACCCTTTCTCCTTCTCCCTCAACACCTAATCATCGCGGGGAAAAGGAAAAGGTACATTACTACCATCATAATTCACCAAAAAAATGATTTTGTTGAGTTGCTTAGTATTTTTATTGCATTTGGTTCAAACTTGCATGCTCGTTGATCTAGCTTTCATGTGTCTCTAATGTTTTGATGTGTGCACTATATGTATATTGATCCCTTGACATTTGTTTCTCAAATTAAATGATGATTTGCTCATGCGTTTGATTCACATGCTTTGATTATTGCCTTTTCTTTTTGAAATACTCTCAGCATAAATTGTATTGACTTTTTTCTAAGTCAAACTTATATAAGTTTGATTAGATTTATAGAGAAATATAGTCACTCTTATAATATCAAATTAGTTTCATCAAATCTAACATTTAATATATATTGATAGTATGTTTGTTGTTGAAAATTTTGCTATGTTTTTATATAAATTTGGTTAAATTTTAAAATAATTTACTAAAAAAAATCAAAGCGACTTATAATATGAAATAGAGAAGTATAAGAATGCACTTGAATATGCGATGCACCTCCGTTCATTCGTTCTTAAATATTTGTATTTTGTGCCAAATCTCAATTAATTAAACAGTTCATTTTGATGACTATATAAGCTAGCATGCATGAACTTGACAAATCAACTTACAACAATTTTGCACCTCTGTCCTAATTTTATCCGTTATTGATTAATTTAATTTAACTTTTTGCAGGGTGGGTTCACAATTGTTTTTCCAATTACATTCTTATTAGAGGTATCAAATTGAAGTAATTAGCTGTACAAATTAATTAACCTCTTTCAGAGAGAGGGCCCGGGGTGGGGGCCCTAGCTAATGGCATCCTCGCCGGAGTCGTCTCCGTCGTCGGCCAACTCCACCACCACGTCGGCCAACTCCACCGCCATCGTCGTCGTCCAAATCACCCCCACCTCCCTCCACATCGCCGCCGCCAGCAGCATCGACGAACGCGCCACCAAAATCACCCGTCGATTCTTCCACGCAACCAACAAAATCATCGCCGTCGTCGTCGTTGTCGTCGTCCAAGTCTACGCATACGCCGCCACCGGCGAGAAAGAGCGGCGGATCCTCTCGAGGAGGGTCCGGGCGGTCATCGGACTACATCGAGGATGTGATCGGCGGCGTCGTGGTCGGGGTGGCGGTGGTGGCCGTGGTGGTGGCCATCGTGGCGTGCTGCTGGAGGAAGAAGAAGAAGCAGGCGCCGCCGCCGCCGCCTCCGATGAACATGCCCTTCTTCACCGACGAGAAAGGCAACGTGTACTACCCCACAGGCGGACTGCCTCCCATGTGGCAGCAGCACGGCAGCAACAACAGCATCCCTCCTCCGCCGCCGGCCGGGTGGCACATGCCTTTGAGCGGCGAGATGGGGGGGTACTCGTCGGGTCCCTACGGGCCGGCGCTGCCGCCGCCATCGCCGAACGTGGCGCTGGGTTTCTCCAAGAGCTCCTTCTCGTACGAGGAGCTTGCGGCGGCGACGTCCGGGTTCTCGTCGGCGAACATGCTCGGGCAGGGCGGGTTCGGGTACGTGTACAAGGGTGTGCTCGCCGGCAGCGGGAAGGAGGTGGCGGTGAAGCAGCTCAAGTCCGGCAGCGGGCAGGGGGAGCGGGAGTTCCAGGCGGAGGTGGAGATCATCAGCCGCGTCCACCACCGTCACCTCGTCTCCCTCGTCGGCTACTGCATCGCCGGCAACCAGCGCATGCTCGTCTACGAGTTCGTGGCCAACAACACGCTGGAGCACCACCTGTACGGCGGCAATGGCCTGGACTGGTCGACGCGGCACAAGATCGCGCTGGGTTCGGCCAAGGGGCTCGCCTACCTCCACGAGGACTGCCACCCGCGGATCATCCACCGCGACATCAAGGCGGCCAACATCCTCCTGGACGCCAACTTCGAGGCCATGGTCGCCGACTTCGGCCTCGCCAAGCTCACCACGGACACCAACACCCACGTGTCCACACGCGTCATGGGCACCTTCGGCTACCTGGCGCCGGAGTACGCGTCCAGCGGGAAGCTCACGGAGAAGTCGGACGTCTTCTCCTTCGGCGTCATGCTGCTGGAGCTCCTCACCGGCCGCCGACCCATCGACACGTCCAACTTCATGGAGGACAGCCTGGTGGACTGGGCGAGGCCCGTGCTGGGGCGCTTGCTGGCCGGCGGCGGCGGCGGCGGCGAGGAGGGACCCGGATTCCGGGAGCTGGTGGACGAGCGGCTGGGCGGGGAGTACTCGGCGGTGGAGGTGGAGAGGATGGCGGCGTGCGCGGCGGCGAGCATCCGGCACTCGGCGCGGCGGCGGCCCAAGATGAGCCAGATCGTGAGGGCGCTGGAGGGGGACGCGTCGCTGGACGACCTGCATGAGGCCGGCGCCGGCGGGGTGAAGCCCGGTCAGAGCGCGCTCTTCTCCGGCTCCAGCTCCGGCTCCGACATCTCGCGGCTCCGGCAGGTGGCCTTCGACAGCGGCGACTACACCGACGACTACTCCACCGACTCCTCCCGCCTCCCACCCAAGCGCTAGCTAGCTAACACATATACTACTTAATTGCATCATTAACCAACACTGATTAATTAATTGGTGTATACTTGTATTGAGCATATGTGTACCATCTGTACTTTTATATACTAGTCAATTCAATTTTAACCGGCTATATGTAATGTACCGTACTTAATTAACACACATACATGGAAGAAGGATGCATTGTACGTATCAGTTAGAGAGAGACTAATCAATAGATTCATCGGCCTGTTAATTCTTACCGTTCAAATTTATTGCTCCAATCTGTTGGGTTAAACTGATCGAGGTGCCTGGTGAGCAAGTTTAATTCTAGCATACCTAGCTAGTTTATTCTCCTAACAAGTTAAATAGTTCTCCATATGCTATACTGTCTTTATAAAGTTCTCTTAATAATATTTACTCCTATACCCCATTTGAAAGATATCATTGACCGAACTAACAACTTCATTGTAATAATAGATTAAATACATTTTTAACAAAATAAGCTTAAACAAATATCTCAGAACTAGTCGTCTAAACAATTCAATAGAGAGAGTGTGTTTTTTCTTTTACAAAAAATAGTTTTTTTAATAAGCGGAGCAACTAATCCGTGGCAATAATCTAGTAAATAGTTGAAAAGAACACATATTGATGTAGATATACTCAATCTTGTCAATCACATCCATAAACTAAATAATTAAGTCACATTCACAAAATAATGAGCCCTTATTGTCTAGGCCTCTAGCCTCTAGGTGGTGCCTTAGTTCGTCGAGAAGTCCTCCTAATTGGGGTTCAAGGAGCTTAGACTTGATCACCAAGGATCTGTCCTCATTAGGAGCTTGAGGTGATGTCCATTGTTCGAAAGCCGTTAATCTGTAATAGAGAGGGGGTAAGAGTGAGCGGAGAAGACTTGAGTAGAGAATGGTTTGGTTGTTGAAAGATGTCTGTCATGCGACATGACTGATTTTTACTAGCCACTTATTTTTTCCTTTTAAATGGGAAGCGCTTAAAAGGTTTGTCGTATTTCCTCGCTCGCATGTCATGTTTCATGACTTCGTGAAGTTTACTATCAAACTCATATATATATATATATATATATATATATATATATATATATATATATATATATATATATATATATATATANTAAAGATATGTACTCCTCCATTTTTAATGTATCATGTTATAAGTTGTTTGATTTTTTTTTATAGTCAAACATTATTAAGTTTGATCAAGTTTATAAAAAATTTTAGCAACATCTAATATATCCAATTAATATCATTAAATCTAACATTGAACATATTTTGATAATTAAATTTAACATTGCATCATTAACCAACACTAATTAATTAATTGGTGTATACTTGTATTGGACATATATATGTACCACGTGTACTTTTATATACTAGTCAATTCAATTTTAACTGGCTATGGGCCTGTTTGAGAGAGTTTCTGCCAGCTATAGCTTCTCCTAGAATCTTCAATTGCCAGAAGCTCTCTAAACAGCTCAGATTTTACCTAGATTTTGAAAAGTTGTAGTTGTAGAATCCAGAAAATAAACTAGAAACCAAAGACTGGGTTCCCAACTTCTCACCAACTACCTTCTCAGAATTTTAAGCTCTCTCAAAACAGGGCCTATGTAATGTATGTACCGTACTTAATTAACACATATACATGGAAGGATGCATTGTACGTATCAGTTAGAGACTAATCAGTAGTAATAGATTCATCGGCCGGTTGATTATATTCTTGCCTTTCAAATTTATCCCTCCAATCTGTCAGGTTAAACTGAGGTACCCGGTGAGCAAGTTTAATGCTAGCATAGCTAGCTAGTTTATTCTTGTAACAAGTTAAATAGTTCTCCATATGCTATAGTCTTTTTAACGTTTTCTAAATAATATTTACTTTTATGCCCCGTTTGAAAGATATCATTGACCGAACTAAAAACTTCATTGTAATAATAGATTAAAGATATTTTTAACAAAATACTTAACGAATAGCTCAGAACTAGTTGTCTAAGAAATGCAATAGAAAGAAAGTATTTTTGAGAAATTAAGTTCTTTTAATAAGCAGAGCAACTAATTCGTGTGGCAATAATTCAGTAAATTAGTTGAAAAGAACACATATTGATATAAATATACTCAATCTTGTCAATCACATCCACAAACTAAACAATTAAATGACATCCACAAAATAATGAGTCTTTATTGTCTACTCCCTCTGTCCCAAAAACCAACTTAGGAATGGATGTGACACAATATAGTACAATGAATGGACAACCATCTGTTCAGATTGGTTGTAGTAGATTGTGTCATATCCTTTCTTAGGTTGATTCTTTTGGGAACAGAGGGAGTAGGGCTCTAACCTCTAGGTGGTGCCTTAGTCCGCTGATGAGTCATCCTAATTAGAGTTCAAGGTGGTGTCGATAGTCTAGACTCAACTACCAAGGATCCGTCCTCATTGGGAGCGCTTGAGGTGATGTCCAATATTTGACAACCGTTAATCTGCAATGGAGAGAGGGTAAGAGTGAGGGAAGAAGATTTAACTAGAGAATGGTTTGGTTGTCAAAAGATGTTCGTAGTCTGACATGACTGATTTTTACTAGCCACTTATTTCTCCTTTTTAAATGAGAAGTGCTTAAAAGGTTGGTCGCAGTTTCTCACTCGTAAGTCATGTTGCATGACTTCATGAAGTTTACTATCAAACTCATATATGAAGATATGCACATAAAAAAAATGTGCATAAATTCGATAACCCTAAATGCCATACTATAGGAATAAATAGAAGTGACTAAGTCATATTCTACAGTCGAGCTCGACCGCCACAACTTTGACTTGATTGTGGCGCTTCCTCTGGTACGGACTACCACATTCTTCTTATTGGCAACTTTGAACGATATACCTCCTGTTCGCTGAGTGACATCGACTATCACCAAATAGTTTTTATCTTGGCTCCCTGTTTGAAGTTGATGTAGATGAAGATTAAGTCAACGCATGTAAAACAAGAAAGCCATTACTATATGATTAATTAAGTTTTAACTATTACAAATTTCAAAATAAATTTATTTAATGTTTGAAAGCATCTTTTGTATAGAAATTTTTCACACGAAACGTACCGTTTGACAATTTAAAAAGCGTGTTAACGAAAACCGATAAAAAATCTGTATGTTAATCAAAAAGTGTGTTACCAAATAGTTCTCTCCTATCAATAACTTAGCTCAATGTTGTCGAAGAAGAATATGCTTTATATAAAAAAAATCATGGCTCTAGGCTCATTGAATTGAATTAATTTTAAATTACTCATAAACCTTGAAAAGGCTGACATGTTAAAAATAGTATCACTTGAAGATTCCAAGATACTCGCGTAGATAGCTGCATAAGTTAAGTGTGCGTGTGTAGAAAAAACATTCATACCAACCTACAAGGTCTAGTGAGTAGGGAGCAGCTTGTTAGAAAACGCTGGAGAGGCACTTGCTGTATTGTTACAGATAGACCCCTCACAATCAGGCCGATAAAAGCAAGCAAAGCAAAGGCGATTTTGAAGAGAAAAAAAAGATAGGAATGAATGAGACTGAAATTTTAGAAGTCGGCCATTCGAAAAGTAGGAAATTGGAATGAAGAGGATGTGAAGGCCGGGAGGAGGCAATTCAGCCCAAAAAAGCAGAAAGTAGGGGTGGCAAAATTGTAGAAAGGCCCAACAATAATTTGTAGAAAGGCCCAACAATTTGTCCACGGTGTGCGAAAACCACCCCACAAAATATCATCTCCTCCTCGTGGGGCTCTGCGTGTGCGGAAACCACCCCGCAAAATTTCCAAAATACCCCCGAGCCCTAATCCCCTTCCTCTTTCCCCCTCCCTCCCCGCAACGGCGGCGGCGGCGGCGGCAACCGCCGGAGCCGACCCGACCCGAGTCCTCCCTGTGCGCGTGCGCGTGCGCTCACCGCTCCCTCCTCTACTTCCCGACCGCGCCGGAGTGCCGGAGCTGGAACGGCCAGAGAAATCGAATTGAAGGTATGCGTCCTCCTCTGCGTCGTGACTTGGATTGATGGGCCGGCCGCCTGCGTTGTGTAGATTGGGAATCCATCCACTTCTTTTCCTCTGGATCGATTTCTTTCTTTCTTTCTTCCCCTTCAATCTCATGACTCTGCTTCTGGATTTCTTTGATGCGCCGTGGCTGATGTACTACTACTACCAGCAGCAGCCTGTGTTTCCTCCTTAAACAAAAAAGAGTGAGAAAAAATGGAACCAACCCATATGCTCCATGTTAGGTCAGCCCCTTGGGCTTCTTGTTATTTTCGATCTGTAGTAGATCTCAAGGCCTTGTTTTTTTTTTCATTACAGATAAGCTGGGGTTCCTTTTGGTGTCTGTCGGTCCATAAAAATATAATTTTGTTCCCTGAATGATGAAAAAAAAAAGGTAGAATTGCGGACCAAATGTGTGATTCAAATGTAATTAAGGGGCTTTCCCATCATGTATATATTTCGGATGTGTTTCAATCCTGATAGCACCCATGAAAACATGACTGTCTCCTAAAGCAATTTGTTTCCAAGTGTGTAAAGGGAAAAGAAAACATGTGGCACTGGCATCCGGATTCAAGATTTACCTTAGGTTTGGTGTTGTGGGAAATTACAATGTGCTGGGAAAACCTCTTATGTATAAAGTGCTGTGTACTTTGGTTAAAGGGTTCACATGTCAGGACTAAATGATAAAGAGTTATTAGCTTGTATGCTTGTTTCCTAGGAAATAATAGGGGCGCAAGATCAAAGTTAATTGGTCTTGTGTCTAATTCTACTAGTTATGCGATTGATGAATCATGTGGAATACAATGTGCGATTTAATTTGTTTGCTTAGAGTTCATTTGCTTTCATTTGAACTGTTGCACATATATTTTGATACAGTGGAACAAATTACACCTTCAGTCTTGAATTGAACAGAACACTTATCTATTCTAAACCACTAATATAAAAAGGATACTTGGTTCTTCCCTACCTCCACCCAAAAGAGGTGTACACTGAACTACTACGTCACCTGCCTTCAATCAAATCCAACGTTCCCACGTTCGCCGTTGCAAGACGGACATACCATGCAATTAATGCATTAATTACACATAAATATCTAAGGTAAATCATAAAACCTGCTAAATCCTCACCCTAAATAATGCCCATGAACGTAGTTAACTAATATTTGTTCCTTGCTTAATGAAATGATACGCAGATCTCATGCGTTGTTTGAAAAAAAATAATAATGCCCATGAACGTAGTTAACATATACTGCTATTTTGTTCTGCTTGGGAAACTTGCTCGCTGAATCATTCTTTTTCTTAAAAAAAATAAATATTTTAGCAGGGCCATAATTCATGCTTCTCTAGAGTTCATGTATGAGGGATATCGATATTATTGGGTTTCAGTTAATTTTGGATAATAATATTTATTTCATAGTGACGTGGATTCTGTATGTACTACTTAAATTTTACTGACTGTCGCAGGTTACGCATGCACATTGACTTATTTCCTAACATGTAGACTACAGAACAACTCTGGAAGCATGGCAGAGGGGTCCCTAGTTGTTGCCATTTGCCAGTATGGTGGAGAGTTCACTTCTGGCCCCAATGGCAATTTGATCTACAAAGGAGGAGAAGCACACGCTGTTGACGTCACACGAGAGATGTCACTAGATAACTTCAAGGATGAGGTGTCCAAGGTGTTTCATGTTGATGTTGCAGATGTGTCACTGAAATATTTTCTCCCGAACAATAACAGAACTCTCATCACAATATCATGTGATCGAGATTTGCAACGGATGGTTGATTTTACTGCTAGTTCTGCACAAGTGGACGTTTTTTTGATAAGTAGAGTGGAGAACAGGTATTTCCTTTTTTACCTTTTTGTGCAGCCTTTTGGAGTAACTTTTGCAAACCTGCAGAAGCTTCGACAAAGTTATATTAGAATTACAGATTCAAGCCGTAATATTGTGATACCATGGCTTAAACCTATAGTTTTCTCATAAATTGAGTGTTAAATCTATACTTTTTTATACTATATCTTAATTTTCTAGTTTTGCAAAATTTACTCTTTTTTGAGTAAATCATTCATGTACTGTTTTGATTAGTATGTTTCTCTTGCTAGGAGTATCGTAACTCACACTGGAGCCTCCACTGCTAAACCTGGGTCTAATGCACGAGGTGATAAAAGGAAAACGCCAACTTCCAAAAATAAGTAGGTGCCACTGTTCCAGTCTTCTCTATCTGATGTTATTTGTAGCCTCGTGCTTTTCCATGTTATATTGAATATCATCTTTCTCCAGGGCATCAAAAAACAAGAAGAAGACTTCTAGTGCTACTGGCACTGCAGTTCAAGCTAATGCCAATAATGTGAAACAGCCAAGACAAGTTGTTACTGAAAATGATGACAACAGGTACATAATTGGGTTTCATATAATTGCCACATTTTTGCATGTCTTCTCTAATTTTAGATGTTACATCGTTTTATTCTAATGATGGTATCATGCCCAAATTTATATGGTTGCTACTTTTGTTAAAATAAACTAGGGTTTTTCAACTGGAATTTGGGAGTGATATTGCCTTTGCCAATACAGCTGGAGCTGGTTCCACAGCTCCAGACATTTTGCATCAGCAAAAGCTTGCTCTCGTTGATAACACAGCGAGGTAATTGTTCGACTAGTTTTATGTTCTTCATCATTCCGACTAGTTTTATGTTCTTCATCATTCCTGCAAGTTTGTGAATAAGTATGAGTTCAATGGATGTTGGCATGGCCTTTGCAGGGAATCAGTTGGGCTTTTTGATGATTCAGTCAATCCATATGTTGGCTCTGAGATCACAACAGAACCTACACAGGGTCTTAACAATCCTGTTGTGTTTTGGGATGACATTATCAAAGGTGTCGGTCAAGAATTTGATAATGTGAAGGATTTCCGTGCTCAGTTATGCAAGTATGCTATTGGGAAAGGATTTGTTTATCGGTTCATTAAAAATGAAACCACCCGTGTGACTGTAAAATGTGTTGGTGAGGGTTGCACATGGCGGTTGCATGCATCTGAATCATCTCGGAACAAGAAATTTGTTATCAAGAAAATGACAGATGAGCATACATGTGGTGGAGGAAGTGGAGAGGGTCAGCGGCGAGCAACAAGACAGTGGCTGACTACTGTCATTAAGGAGAAGCTGCATGAGAATCCATTGTTCAAGCCAAAGGACCTTGTCAAGGAAATTTATGAAGAATACGGAGTTATGCTGACCTATTCACAGGTTTGGCGAGGTAGAGAAGTGGCACAGAAGGAGCTGTATCATGCTATCCGGGAGACTTATAGCCATTTGCCCTGGTATTGTGAAAGGCTTTTGGAGACCAATCCAGGTAGCATAGCTTTGTTGTCTCCGATGGTGGATACGAAATTCCGCCGCTTCTTTGTTGCATTCCATGCTTCTTTGCATGGCTTCACAAATGGGTGTAGGCCTCTCATATTTCTTGACAAGGTTCCACTTAAAGCAACAAATGAGTACAAGTTGCTGGTTGCTGCTGGAGTTGATGCAGATGATGGTGTCTTTCCAGTGGCATTTAATGTGGTTGAAGATGAAAATTATGAGAGTTGGGTTTGGTTCTTGATGCAGCTGAGGTATGCTCTCCAGAATCACAACTATCCTTACAATGCTATGACATTTTTGTCCAGTGGACAAAAGGGTTTGGATGCTGCTGTTCCACAAGTGTTCGAAGAAAGTCACCATGCCTTCTGTTTGCATCATATCATGGAAGAATTCAAAGGAGAGCTGAGGAAGGGACCGTGGTCACAACAAATAAGAGATGGGATGGTTGAGGATTTCACTCGAGCAGCCCAAGCCTGCAGCATCGAGGATTTTAACGCATCAATTGAGAGCATAAGGAATATATCCACTGAAGCTGCTGATTGGATTATTGCAAGTAAGCCGGAGCATTGGTCAGATGCCATCTTCAGAGGCTGTCGTTATGATCATTTCTCCTCGAACATTGTTGATGCTTTTAATAACTGGATACCTACCAAGAAGGAAGGATCAATAGTGCTGATGATAGACTCTCTGAGAATGAAAATAATGGAGGTGATAGAAGCAAGGCGTGAGTCTTGTAAGTCCTGGTCAGGGCCTTTAACTCCTTCCATGGAATTCAAAGCGCAGGATGAGATGTCCAAAGCTGGGAAGCTGACTGTGCTGTGCTCTTCTGAAACTGTGTTTGAAGTACGGGGCAGTGCAATTTATGTTGTCAACCTTGCAAATTGGGAATGCACCTGTCGGAGGTGGCAACTTTCTGGCCTTCCTTGTATGCATGCTGTTGCTGTGTTCAACAGGGTTGGGCGATCTTTCTATGACTACTGTTCAAAATTTTTCAGAATAGAGAGCTACCATTTGGCTTACTCAGGAGAAATATTCCCAATTCCTGACATGGATACCGTTGATTTTAGTGCCGGGGCAAATTTGATTCCACCTCCTAAGCCACGGACATCAGATAAACCCAGAAGGAAGCGTTTTAACCCCAACAAGATACCTACTGTTGTACGGCTCTGTAGCAGGTGCAAGCAAGCAGGACACAATAAGGCAACCTGTGAAGCGATTTTGTAGACAATGGATGTTCTGGGTATCCAGTATGCGTAGAAGGTATACCTTTGGTCCATACTCCAACCTTTTCACCTCCTAAGATAACCTCTTTCCTAAATTATAAAGTTTGAAACATAGTAACAGGAAATGGGGTCGATGGCAGTGTTCCTCGACCCGGGAACGCCGTCCCCATCCCGGGAACGCGGGGTCATTTTCGTCTTCACCTTGTAAAAACCTCTCACAAGTAGCGTACCACGTTCCTCGATCCCATCGACCCGGGAACTTTGTGACTATGGTTTGAAATGTGTAAGACTGAAATTCGATAGTCCGTAGAAATCTGACATGTTAAACAGGTAAATCGATATGCCAGTTATATCTATAACTGTACAGAAAGAGAGCTTCTTGTTGACTCAAAACATCTAAATGTCAATATCATGGTCTTTCATACCCAAAAAGGATATCCTTTATGTAAATTCATATATGTCAAGCCTCCAATTCAGGGGCAATGAAAATGCAAATGGCTCATATTCGAGAAAAAGAAAATGCAAATGGCTTTCCTATGGTATTGTGTACTCTTCCGCTGATTTTGATATTACATTCTAGATTGTGATCATGGGTATCAATTTCCTAATTTGTAATGGTATGGGTAGGACTAGATGTGCATTCGCATGTTTTCACCAGTAGGAAATACCAATAAGGAATGTAACAGTAGATATCAATTTGCTCACAAACTAGTGTTTTCCTCTGTTGAATTTACTACTTTCCACTGGTAGCATGGAACCATATACATATTGGAGGAGCTGTGATGTACTGGTGAAATAGTAATTTGGGCGTACTGAAAAGTAGTTGGTGTAGTATCTGTTGATCTTTGTCTGAAATGTTTGACTTATCACATATTCTGAACGCTTTATCTCTGTTTGACGATTACAGGGTGAAAGGTCGGACTGAAGCTTTAAGTGGAGTAGCGCTGATGAGAAGCCGTAGATTTTGTTGGATGGATGGAAGGGGCGATGAGATATGATGAATGATACCACCGTTTTGTAACTTAATATTATATTATAAATGGGGGTTGAAAGATGTAGTAACTTAGATGTCAAATCTTAAGAAGAGGAATGAAGGATGAGGTGGTAGCTTTGTTAGTAGATAGACGATGGTTAGCGGTTTAGATGTCATAATAGGTAGCATGGCTGTTGATTCAAGTGTACTAGTCCATGATTTTAAACATTGTCTTCTAGTCTTGTATTCAGTGTTAAAGGATGGCTATCAACTAGTAACCTTTGTTCTCATGTTGGTGGTTCTACTACTATCTTGGTACATGCAATGTTTTCTTTTAAGCATGCATTATTTGGGTGGTCCGTATATTTGAATTGCTGCGTGAGGCTTCCTTTGGAACGGAAAAAAACCGCAGCAAATTCCTGCAAATATCTCGTAAAATTTGTGCGTTCCAAAAAGCCTAACAATCTGATGTTCTTATGGGCTTTGGGCCCATGAGATAAAATCGGCCCAGTAATAATAGTTGATGAAGTGGCGGGTGTTGGGTTGTGTTGTTGCCTCCCTCTCCGCCGCCGCCGCCGCCGCCGTTGCTGCTGCTTGCTTGCGATTGTTCAGATGGAGAACCCGAATCAGTCCCGAAGGAGACCACCTCGGCGCCGCCCTCTACTTGCCTCACAACGTCGGCCCCCCGCAGCTCCAGGAGATCGTCAACCATCTTCTCCACAACGTACGACTATCTCTTCCTCCTTACTCTTCTTCTTTCCTGCCTGCTACCATTTTTAATTCATATCATATTGGATTAGGGACCAATTTTACTTCTTCTCCTTTTTTTTCTTTTCTTTTATAAAGAAAGAAACATTATATACTGTATCAATCTGCCTGCCTAGCTAGACAACACATTCCCTTAACGGTGCAATTTTTTGCTCTTTAGTGAGAGGAAATCCCTTTAGTGTATAACCTTTACATTGGGGACACGGGAAAAAAATACAAATCATTAAGACATGTTTAGTTATAATATAAAGGGGAAATATTTGAGCAAATGTATCACGTTGCATTTATCTTCACCTATGTAATGTACTCCCAGTTGTCCTGCATACTAATTGTGTGACCTCATCACTCTAAACATTTACATCAGGAGGACAAGCTGCCATATGCATTCTACATAGGAGATGAAGAACTCTCTGTCCAGCTTGGTGCTTACATGCAGCAAAAGAACGGTGAGACTCCACTCACAAGTTCATCCTACACTTCTTTTCTTCGGTTGAGAAAATTAATACAAGCTAGGTGTGGCATCTCATTTCTGATTTCCATCTTTTGATTTTTGTTAAATGAAGCAAATGTTGAGGTCACCCTGCGCATAGTATATCAACCACAGGCAGTTTTCCGTATCAGGCCAGTCAACCGATGCTCTGCTACAATTGCTGGTATGTATACCTTGTATTATGTTCATTTCCTTGTTTTCTTTTTCCATTACAATTTTAGGACTCTTTTATTTGACAAGTTCTCATAGTGCTGGGATTACCATGGGAATATCATCAGACAGACAAACCCTTGCATCCTTGTTTTATTTGTCATTGACAGCACCAGTACCAGCCTCGACTATGTCGATTTAGAGCTTTCTTATACCACTGCGAATGATGTAATTATCATCTGCAGGCCATACAGAAGCTGTACTAGCCATTTCCTTCAGTCCTGATGGAAGATGTTTGGCTAGTGGTTCTGGTGATACCACTGTTAGGTTTTGGGATCTGAGCACGCAGACCCCGTTGTTCACATGCAAAGGTGAATTCTTAGCATTCTTGCATAAAGATAATTTGAATTGATGTTTCTCATACCTTAAATAAGTCGAATGCCTGTAATGCATAGGTGCTTGTTTTATATGGTTATACTGTGGTTATTGTTCTCTACGGTAACCAAGTGCTTACCAACATTTGATTAACAATTTCTCATGAGAGAGATCTTAGATGATCGATGGAAAAGTGTTTAACAACTCAGTGCTTGTCTTCATCAAGATGTCCAAACTCACAATAAACCTGTAAGTTACTTTCAGAATAAATCTTTTTTAATGGTAGACCTAACCTTAACATGTACTGGATAATCAAAGCTTAATGTTTGATACCATAGTATTCAGTGTTTGTTCCTTTTAGATTAATTTAGTAGGTTGAGGCTATTAAAAGATGACATAATTTATTTCTTGTAATTAACACATTACATATAAATTGTTTGTTAGCCGATATTGGATGTTCAGATGACCTAATAGGAGTTTACTGTTGTAACTTTGTGATAAAACTCATGTTTATCTGACATAACTTCCAGTGCATTTGAGTATAATTTTTGGTACTCTTAGTCTTGTAGACAGTTCCATTTGCATATCGGTATATCCAATGTTTTTGAGGGTGATCCATTAATATTTGAAAGTTATCAAATAACACTGCATCTTCCAGGCCACAAAAACTGGGTCCTCTGCATTGCATGGTCGTCTGATGGGAATCATCTTGTTAGTGGAAGCAAGTCAGGGGAACTTATACTATGGGAACCAAAAACAGGCAAGCAATTGGGGACTCCACTTATGGTAAGATTATGCTATCTTTGTCTTTTAACCTGTAGTTTTTATAGAAGTATTTGCAGACCTAACTGCCCTATGTGTCAGTTCATGTGAACCTGGAAAATATATGTTAGTTGACTTGAAGATAACTGCTCCAGTTCTTTTTTCTTAGTATCATGGATTTACATACACTTAATGTTGGAAATAGTATATGGATGTTGTACTTTAGATATTGCAGAAGTTTCATTTTTCTTGCCATCCAGTACTAATTGATCATTGCCTTTTACCAATTAGGGGCATAGGAAGTGGATTACTGCTGTATCTTGGGAGTCAGTTCATCTGCAATCTCCTTGCCGCCGTTTTGTAAGTGCAAGTAAGGATGGTGATGCACGTATTTGGGATATTACCACAAGGAAGTGTGTCATTGCCCTGACAGGTCACACTAATTCAGTGACTTGTGTGAAGTGGGGTGGAGATGGTTTGATTTACACTGGGTGAGACTATTACACCTTCTGTTTTTATTATAAGGCATATTTTGTTTCGTTAAGACAAGGGTTTAACTAACAATTTCTTTACTAATGTATTATTTATGCGATACAAAAGTATAATCATAAGTAAGTACTTTCAAATACGAATCTAATAACATCAATTTTGTATCACACAAACTATACCCTAATAGAGTAATTATTGGTCAAAGTCTTGTCCTAATGAAACAAAATACACATTATATTTTTTATTTTTCAAAAGAGGGAGACATATGTAGGCAGTCCTTTCAGCATTTTGAAATAAAAGGATAATGACTTTGTTTGTTTTCTTTTGTACTTGGTCACTTTTGGTTATTGCCTTTGGATTTGTTAAAATAGGAACAACAACAAATTTTATAATGCCATAATGGCATCATTATTCCATGGTTCAAGAAAGCGCTAGGCGCTAGTCGGGTGGCTGGGTGGCGCCTAGGTCAGATCAACTAGTCAATCCAAGAAATTAGCAAGCATATTACATAAAAATTAGACTATATAACACTGAAATAACAAGAAAACACCAAGCAAGGTAGTTCAGTCACCTAATGGACCATCTAATGCCTAATCATGACAGTTACCCAGCGCCTAGTGCCTAATGGGTGCCTAGGCAGTGGGTAGTGCCGTGTTTTAGAATACTGCATTATTTAGGATTGAATCATGTACGAGCGTTGTGAGACAGGGAATATATTTGTAGTAAAATCAGTATTGCGCCTGCATATATATGATGTATGAACTCTGTGTCAGTTTATGCTGCTACGTTTGACAGATGAATTAATCGAGATCACAAACCACTATTTGTGATTAGAAATTCTGAACATGACAGATTCAGTTCAGATTCTATTCAATCTGTATTTTAGATGGAATCTATTTGTATATGAATGCTTACTGCTTGTACTTTGGCAATTGTGAGCAAGAACTATCAGGATAGCTTCCAGCAACACAGGCCACAATCTTTTGTTGGTGCCATTCAGACAATTCCCTGCATTTATTGATATTTATTTAATTGAGTTCTTACGAGAAACCCAATACGTAAGTGATATTCCGTTAACCAAAAGGATACACTTTTGCTGGTAGGCATAGGCCTTGATCTGGCTAAGGGTTCCGGTTACTTTCCTTTTCCTCATACTCCGTTTGCTATTTTGTTCATTTATAATAGACAGCTATAACTTTAGGCAAAAGTGGTTGAATTCTTCCTCGATGGTTAAAATTAAGTAGCTGAAAGCATAGGCGTAATCATTTAATCTGTTATCTCATTTACCATGAATGTTTATAGTATTGCTAGAAATGATGTGTAATGCTATGCTGTATGATTATTTGTACAATATGCTGTATTTTACAGATACAGTTCTTAAAATGCTATGTACAACTCTAAAACAAATGTATGTGTACTGCAGTTCTGAAGATTGTTCAATCAAAGTGTGGGAAACTTCTCAGGGAAAATTGGTCAAAACACTAAAGGTAATGTATCAGCATTTCAGTGGACATTCAAAGATTTATGCAAATTTTTATGCTCCCAAGCTGGCCTTGCTAGTATTGAATTATGAGCAAAATAGCAAATATCACACAACCACATGCTTTATGAATAAAGTTTCAGAGAACTACAGGTTTTATGATCAATTCCAGAGAGAGACAGATTTTACGGGTAGTTGTATTGGAAAAAGACAGATTCTGCAGATCATGTTAACTGAACAGGGGTGTGGGACTCACCTGGCAGCCTCTGAGGAATTCCTGGTCTGCCATGTTTTCTCCATATGGACATAAATGGGTCTGGAGATGGATTTAACTCAAACACTAGTTAGGTCCTGCTGAACTGTCAACTTCGCGCGGGTTTGGAGTGAAACTATTGTAGGGGACTGATTATACTACACACATTCTAGTCATGCATGATACTTACCTATAGAATAAGCACATGTGAATGCATATGCTTTATGAACGACCTATCTGAGGCGAACATGTTTATTTCCTTCTAATGTTGATGACAATGATAGTTTAATATTTTAAGATGCAAATAGCCTATGAAAGGCCATATAAACTTGGTTTGGGCTCAAAAACTAAATAGCAAATCAAATTTACAAGGATGCTCATCTACAAAGTTCTAAGCCAAACCCCCCGATACCAATTGCTTTGTGAATTAGAGAATTCATTGCCATGTAGTTGACTGTTTACTCTGACCAGGGTGTTAGAGGGTGGAAAAAAACAAAATTTACTTTGGCTATAGTGATGAACGGAGGGAGTTTGTGTACTTAATTCATGAATTGATTACCAAATAAATTATAGATTCTTTCAATTGTGAACTGTTAGTTGTGCCCAGGAAACAATTTTGTGGAATATATTTGATCTGATTTTGCCCTTTCTTTTGCATGTGCTGGACCTATTATTTTGGTAGCTGTGAATTATTTACCTTGCTTTCAAGTCACCTATTCTATGCTAGTTGTCGCTGTCATCTTGTTAAAGTGGTTACCATGCATATTCAGGGTCATGGTCACTGGGTCAATTCACTTGCTTTGAGCACCGAGTATGTTTTGCGCACGGGGGCATATGACCATACTGGCAAGACATATTCAACCGCAGAGGAAATGAAGGAGGTATGATGTTATCATTAATCAGTGTTAAAACTGATTTTTAATATTTTCATTTGTTTCTTGGTGAAATGAATTTTTTGACCTGAGAACTTTGGATATCCAGGCAGCTCTTGCGAGATACAAGAAGATGAGGGGCAATGCGCCTGAGAGACTAGTTTCTGGTTCTGATGATTTTACGATGTTTCTCTGGGAACCAACAATTAGTAAACAGCCCAAAGCTCGCATGACTGGTCATCAAAAGGTATATTTTCCTGACAGCTCCATGAAATGATCTTGCATTTGTATCATTGTGTGTACATTTTGACTTGTTTATGCATTCAGTTCTGTCTCACTGAATACTGATAACAGATTGAGAATCCTTTGAGTTGACTCCCTGAAACTTGACAATAATAATGAATCGTGTCATTAAATTAATGGTCTGAGTGTTTCCAAACTCCAAAGCCATCTATAGATCAGATTATTGTTGAAATCAGTAGGACTTCTGTAAGTTGTCAAATGGCATGAACAAGTTGGAGTATTGGATAAAAACCAATTGATATTATCGCTTTATTTTACCTAGGCAGGGTAACTTCTTTTATCTATAGCTGTGCTTATAAATGATTGTCATTTGCTTTGCTTTGTGCAGCTCGTAAACCATGTCTACTTCTCTCCTGACGGGCAGTGGCTGGCAAGTGCCTCCTTTGACAAATCTGTCAAGTTATGGAATGGTATTACAGGCAAATTTGTTGCAGCTTTCAGAGGGCATGTTGCAGATGTGTACCAGATCAGGTCGGTTTCTCTATCTTGCTGTTTCCATTGTATGTACATGCCGCGATGCCTAATATCATTATTTCTGTCCATAGCTGGTCTGCTGACAGTAGGCTACTATTGAGTGGAAGCAAAGATTCCACCCTAAAGGTATCTATCTCTGTCTCCGCTTAGTTCTGGCATCCAAAATTCCGTCTTTTCCCTAACTGGTCACCAACATGCCATTCAATTTGTATGTTGTCAATCTGGCACTGGAATTCATTATTTCAGAATACTTGTCTTTGAGGAGTTAATTCTGTTTGCTGAGTAGTCATCCGAAAACTGGTGAATCTGACATAAACATTGGTTGGAACTGCCAAGTGTGACTGATATCATACAATTGTTTTTAGGCATGCCCTTTTAATTACGTTTGTTTCGTTGGTGAATATTAACTTGGCTTGTAAAGTCCATTACTTGCATAGCATGGACCATGGAACTGATCTGATACACAACTTATTTTCTGCTGATGCTCGGTCTCTATTTGCTGGTACGATTCATGTCTCCATTTGCTGGTACGATTCAGGTCTGGGATATTCGAACACGCAAGTTGAAACAGGATTTGCCAGGGCACGCAGATGAGGTACATACATGCATATTTTGGAACTATAAAATCTTAATTGAAATTATTATATTGTGTAGTAACAAAGATTATGTATATATATATGTAAGGTGTACGCTGTGGATTGGAGCCCTGACGGCGAGAAGGTTGCATCTGGAGGCAAGGACAGGGTCCTCAAGCTATGGATGAACTAGTTAGAGTTAAGGTACTTAGCTAGCTTGTTGTCCATGGTGGCTCTCTTGTTCTTTGGTGATAGATTTTGTAGGGTTGGGTGGGCATCTCTTGTTTTTGTTTTGCAACCAAAGGCTTGAGGGTTTATAGCTGGTAATCTAATTCCCCGGCTGGATGAATATATATGAGTTTGTTGCTACTTATTTGGCTGCCTTGAGCTAACTTCAATTGGGTGTATACGTATATTCTTTCTTCCTCCTACAGTAAGGGATGTAAAAGACTAGCATGGGCATTATTATATTAATTAATCGGATGTGTTAACAGAAAGAGGAAAAAAAGAAAATGATATATGGTTGAGCTCGTTTGAATGGCCTAGGATTAGGCTGAGCTCGTTTTGGCAACTAGCTACGACTTTTTATTCTCTATAAACATGTTTCGTACGAAAGTTTTTCTATATAGTAGTTTCTTGAAAAAAATAAATTTATTTTAAATTTATAGTAATTAATATTCAATTAATCATATGTTAATGACTTATCTTGTTTCGCGTGTCATTGAAGATTCCAAACTAACTAAGCCTTACACGTCCACCTGGCTTGCGTAATTAGAGTTTTTTTTTATCATGTGGATCGAGATGACCTTACCTATGTCACTTCTCCAAAAGATTAAAGATGATGAAAAACAGAAGCTTTTATCCCGATTTGTAAAAAAATAAAGACAAAATCATCAGAGTATACAAACGCATACGGAGTATGAAATTGAACTAAATTGAAAAAAGAAATAAAGACAAAAGCATCAGAGTATCCAAATTGAACTAAATGGAAAAAGAAAAACTTGTAAAAAAACTTAAATTCCAAACGCACAAAGAGTATGAAAATTGATTACATATATATGCGAAAAGAAAAAAAATAAAGGAATAAATGGAAGAGGAGCGCGCCAGGTAGGGGTCGAACCTACGGCCTTCTGCTTAGGAAACAGACGCTCTATCCACTGAGCTACAGGCGCTGTTAAATCTACAATTATACAAAACGTATATAACCTAAACAAATAAATTCAAAGAATTTGCAGACACAAAGCAAAACACATTATCTCTATGTGCAACAGAACAAGAAGGTAATTACTTCCCCATATTGTACAAATATTTCCGGCTGTGTCCATATGATCTGCCCCTTTCACCTAAAAATTTCTGAGAGTTGATTTTAGATTCTTCACAAGTTCTACAGTGGTACAAGATTCATTATCAATCTGCATACAAATTAATGAATAAAATATATTATTAATCTACAAAAATATCAATATTAAACTCGAGACATGATTAATCATCATCCTATTTTATTATGTACTTTTGTAAAAAAATTCCTACACAAGTAATACTCCCCTTTAATTGGTAAAAAATATTTGGTGTTTAGGACAAAATTTGGACAAACTTTTAAAACTTTTGTCATCAATTTACATTAGAATAGGCTTGTAAAACATAATAAGTTTTTATAGTAATTTTCAACGCAAATCTATGCATACCATTTCTTAACTAAGTATTTGAGAAGTTATTGACGATTACAATTCTTATAAAATTTGATTAAATTGTCCTAAATATCTATATTATCTTAAAAGAAGCCAGTGATAGTGCCGCCAGCGATTGTGGGGCTCACCAACTTCGAGACGTGGGCTTTCTCTTAAGCCTTAGGCTTTCTCACCTCACATGAGATCACATTTTATGGCTAATCGACTTAGTACGCTATAATTTTAACTTATTTTTTTTGCTTTTACTTCTAAAAACGTTGCAAAGCATCGGTGTTTTTGCTAGTTAAAATATAATGGGAGTAAGTTGTGGAGTACCTGTGCTGTGATGGTGATGTTTAGTGATGAATCTGCAAATGGCACAACATTAGTGTTCATGGTGGACAGGCCGAGCTTCTCGAGCTCGGTCAACAGCTTGATCAACACCCCCTTCTTCTCAGGGCACACGACCCTCAGCAGAACAGTCGTTCCCCGCAAATTTGCCTCAACTTTTATCTCCGCCTCATTGTTGTCACCATCATCGTCCTCATCATCACCGGAGCCGACACGGCTGCGAGCATCGGAAATTGGGGGTTGCGTGCTCCCCATGCTTTGGATGTCCTGCAGGACCTTCACCCTCTCCCTGAGATGGTGCACATACTCAATGGTGCTGCCGAGAACGGAGACCTTGTCTGTCTGTGAAAAGCAGCAATTCCTGACAGCATTAGTCATGACCGTCGTTACGAATATGTGGTAGTATTGTTATTATCTATCGGCGGTGTGTCAATTATATATTTACCTTGGTGATTTCGGGGACGATAGATGCTAGAGTTGTAAACTGTTGATGCATCTTCTCCCGCCTCTTTCTCTCGGCGATGACATGTTCTTGCATGCTCGAGGTCGCCCTCCTTCCGCCTCTCTTCATCTCCGACGGCGGCGAGCAGAATTTTCTCATGCGACTATTATCCTGCCGCTGCTCCAGCGCCGAGAAGTTCAGTGAGCTGGACGAGCCATTGGTGAGGGAGAAGAAGCTGTCACAAATTGCAGGAGCTGCCGGTGTGTGGCCCTCGGTCTTGTTAATATCCCCGACAAACGGAAGGACCCTCAGTGATGGGTTATGGTGTCCATACTGTTCTTCCTGTTGTTCTTGGGGCTGGTTAAAAAGTTCGTTGGCAAGGGATTCAGCGAGTTGCTGCATGCTGAGAGGGTCGAGATGCTCAAGCTCTCTAAGATCATCATTCTCCTGCATAAAAACAATGCACATATAGCGCCTAATCAGTAAAGTACCTCGTCTGCAAAATTAACCTAGATGCCAATAAACTAGGACAACATTAGATTCCCTTGTGATAATCAACACAAAAGATTGATAAATAACTTAGGGTTCTTACCAGTTCTGCAAGCCATTGCTTGGCCGAAGAATCCATATTCAATTGGAGTTTGTGCAATCCTGGACCAGAACCACCATAAGACCACTGATAGTTTGTGATATAGTTAATTACTCGATGCAAAATTGCAAACCTTGATGGCTACTTTGATGCCCTTGACCAAATTAATTCAAAGGAATCTTGACAAGTCACACACACAGCGAAGAAGAAGAGGAGAAGGAAAGAACCAAGGGAGGACGAGGAGGAGAAGCAGCAGCAAAGAAAAGCACTAGCTAATGTAAGGGAACAAAATGGAATCTGGATTAGAGGCTGTATTACTGTATACTTCCTCTGTTTCATAAAAAACAAACCTAAAATGCTAAGTTTGTTTTTTTTGAACGGAGAGAGTACCTTCTATACTGTTGCTCTGGTATCAAGAGTGTGCTACAGTACTAATTATTAACTGACTGTTAGCTTCACCCACGAGCGTCCTGCATACGACCAGACTAGTTTATTAGCATCTTAACTTGTATTGAGTTCAACAACTAGAACATCCATAAAAATGATTATTTTAAAGGGCCCATAAAAAATGATTTAGCAACTATGGATTCCAACTTTTGAGCCTCCATGGCATCTACATTTGCTAGCGAATCTATCAAAAATTTATGCTTTCTAACCTTGCTTCATCATATATAACTCTTAACATATTATTGACAAAGTACTGAAAGTAATAGATGTGTTTTTCCAAACTAGAAAGCAATTGCACACATTATTTTTGAAGGGCCCAACACTCGATCTGTGCTTTGTCAAGTTTTCCTTGACAACAAATGTAATGAAGTTAATTAGTTATGTTTATTGTTTCACAAAAAAATGTATTAATGATACTATATCTCTGCAGGTGCAGGTGCTCCTGAAGTCCTGCTCTTTGTTTTTCACCTAAAAAAATACTGACAACTGACTTTAGATTCTTCACAAGTCGTACGGTGGAAGAATATCCATTTTCAATGTGCATTTCCATCAAGAATGCTTTAATTAATATTATTATATTTTACTAGTGTGGCCGTTATGAACATGTTTCTATGAAAATTGTGGCTAAGAATTTCACAATTAATACTATGCATGTTGAAGTATCATTATGTATAAAAAAAACATGCATGTTGAAGAATAAAACAGCTCTTATTTAGGGATGCTCATTATCTATTAAGAAAATGCATGTTGAACTCTAAAACTGCTCTTATTTTAGGGATGCTCATCACCTATAGAAAATAAAATGCAAGTTGAAGTCTGAAACTGCCCTTATCTAGGGATGCAAGTAGGTTTTGAACTAAATAAACGAAAACACCTGATTAGTGGAGTAGGCCAATTCTTGGTTTGCTGCAAGCCTGCAACACTATATATTGGTTAGATTTTTTTGTCTGGTTTCAAGTTGACTCCTCTCATTGTTTTTGAGAGATGAACCCCGGCCGGCCCTATCTCATGTAGCAATTACATTATTACCAAGATGTACTAGCTAGCTTGTGCATGTGCCAGTCAAAGCCTCAAAGGTAATTAAGGTGATTTTTAATCCCTCAACAAGGCCCAATTGCTGTACTTTTCCGCACTTTAGAGCACCAAAGATTAAGTGTTTGTGTGAATAAAAATTGTGGCGGGTTGTAAATTGAACATCACACGTGCTAACTCTTATTGATCTCTGGACCGTACCACAGCTTAATTTTCAGTATATCATAGCTTGGTTTGTGAATGTTCAATTGTTCATATACAAGAAGAGTCATTAGAGTCGTCTGTTCTTGTATCATCTAAAAAAATGCGGTTTTGATAACATCAGTTTAAGTGTTCATCCTATTGGGGTGGGGAAGCACATTTTGTGTGATGGTAGAGTTCACATGAAGAATTCATGCTTATGTACATATTAATGCACTAGGTTGACTACGTATATAGTTTGTAAGCCGCTAAAGAAACAACGCAGTTCCTCGCCAACTATAGATGAAAGTTTGTTATCTTCATTTTTAGGATGGTGTTCTAATAAGTAGTTTTCTTGTATTTAATCAAATTGTGATTTTGTAATTCGTAGTCTTTTGGCCTGTTACCTCATATGAGTTTTGTGAGTTGTGCATCTCCTACATATATATATATATATATATAATCACGGAAAAGAAAACATTGCATCAAATCAGAGTTAGGATGGCACGGAGAGAATCATGCATGCAGTAATTAAGGGAGGGGTAACATGTGTGTGACGGCCAATCCAAACCGAGACTTTCTTTCTGAAGAAACAAGGTACTCTCATTGAGCATGTTGCAGTTTCTCCTTGTAGAAAGCGAATTATTCTCCTGCATCATGCGTGTTCGCTGGCTTGTGTGATTACGCTAATAAATGCATTATTAGTTCCTCCACAGATTGCCAAACAACAGTAGCAGTATGCGTAGCTGCATACTTGCACCCACAGTTTGGAGTCAAAACCACCTGGGGCTAAGTCAATTGGAGCATATATGCACTGAACTGGATAGCAATTCTGTGTTGATACATAGTATCTAATACAGAGCTAGCTATAAACATCCTACATGATGACCTTTGGTGCATATGCATGTGCATTCATCCAAATATAATGTTGAAAACCTGAATTAACCTGATCTCCTCGCAAAAAAAAAACGGTCGTTTATATATATATTGCTATAAGTTTATCTATGAATTCAATCTACAGTTATGTAATCAAGCTAGTAGTTCTAGTTGATCAGAGCTAACCTTTCTTCCAGAACCATAAGGCAAAATGGCACAGGAAGGAGCTTTCAACACCAGAGCTCTGATGCAGAGTATCTCCTTTTTTTCATGTAGCACAATAATTAAGACCTTAGGTGCAAATTGCCATGGGATGGTGCAAATTCTAAGTTAGCTTATTAATTAGCTACATGCCAATGAATATTGCATTTGTGATATATATATGTGTGTGTGTTCTCCTACTAAACTAGCTAATGGCTCCTTGCAACTAACACTAATCTCATATTCCTTTAGTTCCCCCCAAAACATATATTACGTGGTAAAAGCAAACTACTATTTGTTTTTATCAGTTGACTTGCATTAATAACCAACATGGCCAACTTGATGAAACTGTGCCTAGGGGTCATGAAAACCGCTGTACGTACCATTGTTTTTTATGTGCTATATAAAGATATATACACAAGGAAGAGCTCATACTCCCTGTTTCTTATTAATGTTTGGCCTTGTCATACATTAACTGTGTCATTTAGAAATAGTGAAAATACCTCTAGACTTTGAAAACAAAAGGGAACTGCAATTATTCTGTGACATTTTATCCGGATGAATTATTCTTTGTTTGCAAAGCTTGTGATCCACTTCTACTTGTTTATATTTCAGTTGTTTCACAAATCTATATACCTGATGGAATCAAACAGAACAGAAAGAATGTAATGTATTCTCATAGTCCCCTGCAGATTGCAATTAGGCCAATCAATCAATATGCAAGTCATTAGCAGATTCTAACTGAATTTGGATTAAAAAACAAAAAATAGAATCAGAAAAGTAACATGTGCTTTCGTTGAGAGTCGAACTCAAGACCTCCCGCTTACTAAACGGGTGCTCTAACCAACTGAGCTACGAAAGCTCTCGTTGCAAATAATTATTTACAATAATTCTTTTAAAGTCACAAACTGGCCTCGCAATAATTTATGTTATTTAGATAATCTCTGTAATTTATGTAAATTTTTGATACATTAATTTACGAACAAGCCTCGCCTCCTTGTAAATAAAAAAAGAGATAGACCTAATGTCACAATGTACCAAAATTATGATTTACGTCAGAACGTTCATTAAAATACGAATTCAGAATTCTACTTAATTATTTCCTACCTTTTCAAATTGCCCTTCATTTCCTGTAATTCTCTACAGAAATTTTGCCTCTGAAACGAGTATTTCCACTAAATATCTTATTATACTAGAAAATTAAACAGAAAAAGTTAGACTGGACCAGAAGAAACTAGGCTAGAACTTATAAGACAATTATTATGAGCCGTAATCCATCACAATCTAGCTTAGGCTGATATGCCTGTTGATTGCCTTCTTTCTCATAATACGTACTTTAGGGCCCATTTGGGAGGACCAATTTTGTCTAAATTCTTGCCTAATTACTAGCAAATTGATTTGGGCTGGTCCGGATTTGTTCAGGATCCTAGTGGGGATATGGACTCCCAAACGAAATGTTAAGAGATGGGAAAAAATGTTAAGAGATGGACTCCCAAACATGGAGAAAACTGAGATATACCCGGTGGCCTGCAATCAGATCGACCTAGAGAGCCTGCTCCTGCACTTGCCAGGAAATCAAAAGTCTTTACCTTGTAATTACCTTGGTTTACCTCTACACACCAAAAAACTGAGGAAATTAGAATTCCAACCCCTTATTGATAAAGTAGGATCGAGACTGCCAGGGTGGAAGGGCAGATTTTTCACCTCATCAGGCAGAGAATTTTTGGCGAAATCGACGTTATCAGCAACACCAATCTATCACTCACCTATCTGTCTTACCAGAATATAAATGGCTCTACAAAAAAATTGACACTAGTACAGATCCTATCATCTGTGACGAGCTCAATTATACCTGGACTACTTAGGCCGTCAGAATGAAATCATCTCAATCGGGCCTAAATTTGCACCGTTGTAGATGTACTCATACAGTCATACTCTACGCCTAAGTACATATAGTCCGTCACCGATGACACTCATCTATGACGGGCACAGATTTAGACCCGATTGAGATGACCTAGGATATCTTAATCGAGCCCGTCTACAGAGCCTGTCAGAGATAAGTGTCATTGATGACGGGTTCAAAAGATGGCTCGATTGAGATGGCTTTAAAGCCCGTCACCGATGACTCATATCTGTGTCGGGCTTTTATTGATGCCTGTTAGAGATAACTGTGCGCCCGTTAGAGATGTCGGTTCATTGGCCCGATTGAGATATATTTTGCACACTATAAAGAGACCACCCGACTGTTGTATGAAGTTATCCCACTATTCACTATTTTGGTGGGAGGTTGAAGGGGACGAATTTTTTGTTATTTTTTCCAAAGAAAAACAGAAAAATCTTAGAAGTAAGTAAAAAGGTAGTAATAATTTTTTTTAATTTATTAGCATGTTAACTAATATTTTATTAAATTTTGCAGCGATGGATCGAAGTTGGATGAATGCGACAACTTTGAAACGTCATTGCAAGGAGTATAGAGATGGCTGTTTTAAGTTTTATGAACGTTGCGGAGGAGGATAAGAGAAGAAGAAATAGCAAATACATGTGTTGTCCATGTAGAGATTGCAAGAATGATATTATGTTTAGCGGAGAGGAGGTACACTCTCACTTGATACAACGGGGATTCATGAAGGGCTACACATGTTGGGTGAAGCATGGAGAGTAAGAATCGGGTAGTGGTGCAGCTGCAGACAGAAGTGGTGCAGACAATCATGAAGATGAAGATGAGCATGACATGTTTATACCATCTTCATTGGGCGGTGAAATGGTTGATGTGGATCCTGATATGCTGCAAGAGATGTTACGTGACGTTGAGTAGCAAGCTCACAACGAGAGAGATTCCATGAAGTTCAACAGGTTGGTCAATGACTCCGAGACACCTCTATACGCCGGATGCAAGGCAAACCACACCAAATTGTCAGCTACCCTTGGACCTAATGAAGCTGAAGGCAAGTAGTGGATGGACAGACAAGAGTTTTACGGAACTTTTGGAAATATTGAAGGTCATGCTTCCTGAAGAAAACACATTGTCCGAGACGACATATGAAGCAAAGCAGGTTCTGTGTCCCTTGGGGTTAAAGGTTCGTAGAATTCACGCTTGTCCAAACGACTGCATATTATACCACAAGCAATATGCGGACCTAGATGCTTGTCCTGTATGCAAGGCTTCTCGATACAAGCGAAAGAAAAGTGCGAGGGAGGAAAAGAAGTCAAAGTGGGATGGTCCGGCGAAGGTTGTGTGGTATCTACCTATCATTGATCGCTTCAAAAGAATATTTGCCAACCCCAAGGAAGCAAAGTTAGTGCGTTGGCATGCCGAAGATAGAAGGAACGGCGGTTTGCTAAGGCACCCTGTGGATTCGATTCAATGGAGGAATATCGATCGAATGCACAAAGACTTTGCTGTCGATCCCAGAAACATGAGGATATGTCTGTGTACGGATGGCATGAATCCTTTCGGAGATATGAGCAGTTCTTACAGCACTTGGCCCGTTCTTATTGCGAACTATAACCTCCCGTCATGGTTGTGCTTCAAAAGGAAATATATTATGTTGTGCTTGTTAATCCAAGGTCCGAAACAACCGGGCAATGATATCGATGTGTTCTTGAAGCCTGTTATTGATGATCTTGAGATTCTTTGGAAAGAAGGTGTGGAAACTTGGGATGCATATGGTCAGGATAACTTCAAGTTACGAGTTCTATTGTTCTGCACCATTAACGACTATCCTGTACCAGGTAATCTTTCTGGACAAACCGTGAAAGGAAAGAAGGCTTGCTCTGACTGTATGGAACATACACACAGTAGGTGGCTGAAGAAATCAAAAAAGATGGTTTACATGGGTCATAGGAGATGGCTCCTGCTACGCCACGCCTTTAGAAGAAAGAAGAAAATTTCCAATGGTCGGAGAGAACTTGGAACTGCTCCCAAGGATTTGTTTGGAGACGAAGTCCACGACATGGTCAAAGACATAACTAATGAGTTTAGGAAAAAAAAACGTGGCAAGGCAAATGATAAGGGTATGTGAAAGAAAAAAAATCCATATTTTGGCGGCTACCATACTGGAAAGACCTTAAGGTCCGGCATTGCATTGATCTAATGCACGTAGAGAAGAACTGCTGCGATAGTTTGTTCGGGCTACTGCTTAATATGCCTGGAAAGACAAAGGACGGGTTGAATGCTCGCCTAGATCTGCAGGAATTGAACATTCGCAGTGAGCTTCAGCCTGTTACGGATGAAGAGACAGGAAGAGTGTACCTCCCACTAGCTTGCCACACATTGTCGAATGATGAGAAGATCGCAATGCTATCATGCCTGGCTGATATTAAGGTTCCTTCGGGCTATTCAGCAAGGATCAGTAAGTACGTTAAATTGGAGGATCTAAAACTAATTGGAATGAAGTCTCACGATTGTCACGTGCTAATCACACAGATCTTGCCAGTTGCTATTAGAGGCATTCTACCACCCAAAGTCCGTCACACGATCCAACGGCTCTGTGCTTTCTTCAATGCAATCGGTCAGAAGATTATAGATCCCGAAGATCTAGATAAGATGCAGGCTGATATTGTCAATACCCTGTGTCACTTGGAGATGTATTTTCCATTGTCTTTCTTCGATATCATGGTTCATCTCCCTGTTCATCTAGTGAAGCAAACAAAACTATGTGGTCCAGCTGTTCTAAGGGAGATGTACCCGTTTGAGAGGTATATGGGAGTTCTTAAGTCGTACGTTCGAAATTGAGCAAAACCGGAGAGAAGCATCATTGAAGGGTACACGACGGAGGAGGTTATTGAGTTCTGCATCGATTACATGGCCGAGACTGATCCTATTGGAGTTCCTGCGTCTCGCCACAAAGGAATGTTGGCAGGCTGTCACACCCCGAAGTTTGTCTCCCAGGTTAAAATTCATAAATTAAATCGCGAAAAATAAATTTTCCTTCTTAACCTAGAGCAAATTCTAAATTAAAAATATATTTAATCAAGTGGAAATGGCATGGTGGAATTTTTCTTGAGTTCCCCATGTTAAAATACATTAACAGAATTTTTAGTGGAATTTTCAGAGCCCTAGAAATAATTTTAACCAATTAAAAACCTCAAGCGTAATAATTAAAACCCTGGAAATCCTTTTTCTTTTCCTTTTTCCCTTTTCTTTTTCTTTTTCTTCCTTTCGGGCCGTCGGCCCATTTCCCCCTCCCCGGCCCAGCCGGCCCAAGCCGCTGCGCGCCCTGCCACTTCCCCTTCTCGGGCCGGCCCAAGGCCGCCCGGAAGTCCGCGCCGCCTCCCCGCGCCGCTCGCCCGCTGACGGGTGGGGCCCGCGGCCGAGTCCGTCTCCGACTCGGCCGGCCGCCGCACCGCCCGCGCCGCCGCGTTTCTCGGCAGGACTCCCGGCCGCCCTAGCTGGCCTATTTATTGTTTCACCCCCGAGGCCTCCTCCCGTTTCCCGAGCGTCGCCGCCTCTCCCCAAAACCCTAGCGCCGCCGCCTCTAACCCTAGATCGGGAGCCGCCGCCACCTCCTTCATCACCGCCGGTGAGCACCGCCGCCGTCCCTCCTTTCCCCTCTCTCGGCCGCCACCGTGCGCGCCGCTCGTGCCGCCGTCGCCCGCGCGCTCCCGCGCCGTTCGGCCGCCGCTCCGCCGCCGCCCGCGCGCACCCGCCGCCGCGCCTTGGCCGTGGCTCGGCTGCCACGCGCCCGTGCCACGTCGGTGCCACGCGCGCCGCGTGGCCGCCGTGTCGGCGCCACACGTGCGCCACGTGGTGCGTCGCCGCCGCCGGCCGGTGGACTCGGTCCACCGTTGACCGGGATCACCGTGCCACCGACAGGTGGGGCCCACCTGTCGGAGCCGCGGCCGCCCGCTGACGCCGGCATGATGTCAGCCCTAGCCGCTGACGTCAGATGACGTCATCTCTAGGGTTTTATTGCGCAATAAATCAATTAAGGATTTTTTCTGTTATAGTAAAAACACAGAGAACTTCAAAAATTCATAACTAATTCATCTGGACTCCGTTTAAGTCCATTCAAGTTTCAGAAAATTCATAAAAATGTCTAGAATCTATTAAAAATAGTTTTGTTCTCTGTTCAGTAGACTTATAGCTTGTTTGCTTGTGTGCTTTGTTTGTCGTTTAGATTCCGGTAATTCCGACGCTCCGGTTTACTTCGAGGTTGTTGCCGAAGTCGACCCAGCGCAAGAGCAAGGCAAGTCATACTTATTCTTCATATTGTACCTAAATTGCGAAACAGTCTCATTTTCCTCTAAATATTGCATTGTTTTATAATGTCATCTATGGGCTTATTTACCTATTGTACTCAGCCTTATATTGTAATTACCTTATTTCTTTGATAGCTTGGGAAATAATTTGAGTAGTTGCTACAATAGAACTTGCTTAGCCTGGCTTAGAAACATTAGTTCACTAATGGGATAACTAAAGTTTCATTATTACTTGATGATGATTATCTCATGATGGTTCACGATGGTTAATCATGGGTGATTTAATAATTATTTCAACTAAAATCTTGAATAATGGTGGGTTGTGAGCACATGGTTTTGATGGTCGTGCTCATGACAATTAAGGACCGGTTTGCGGGAAACCCTGGAAGAATTACAGTACTTTCCACAAGCCAGCGTGGGTAATGGTTGGATTTGTAGTATTGCTTTTTCCTAGCCGACGTACCTAGGTGAGGGTGGGCGTGATGGAGTTGGGTCGGCGGGGGTGTACCCGTTGATCGGCTACTGGATTCACCAAGGCACGGGGGGGGGGGGGGGGGCTGCCCGCTGCCGGGTAAGGGAGCGGGGGCGAAACCTGAGGTGGGTGCGCTTGGTTAGGAAGGGTTATGCGAAGGGTCATGTCATAGCTCCTTTTTTGGTGTACCATGGTGGTATGTCGGTGCACAGAAATGTGTTGTGGGACTGTGTCTTGTGGGTACAGTTGTACACCTCTGATCAGAGTAAAACTATTCGAATAGCCGTGCCCGTGGTTATGGGCGATCAACCAGATTCACCGTGATTAGTCTCATTCTCTAATAATTTGACTTAATGGAACTGGTGTAGTTCAGATGGTGGTTTGGGCCTGTCGCAACGTGGTGTAGCGTTAGACAGTGATGATTTAATTATGATTAATTTACTCAACTGTTTTTACTGCTTTCAATTATTGTTTTTAAATGCGTATTTTATGCAAAATAGCCTTTGCAGCTCTCCTTTGTCATTACTTGCATCATTATCTTCCCCTTTCCGGTATGACTTGTTGAGTACAGTGGGTAGTACTCAGTCTTGCTTTATTTTTCCCCCACACCAGAGTTGGAGTATGTATCAGAGGAAGACTTTTCAGAAGAGTAGGCTTGTGGCTACTGTCGAGGATGCCTGTGGTTTGGAGTTGCTTTGTTACGAGTGTTTAGTTTATTAGATTAGCTTGTTTCCTTTTTCCGCTGCGTTTATGTAAGAGATTTTTATAATGTTTGTAAGACGTGGATCTGTATGGCAACTTTGTCGTTTGTGTACCCTGGCTGGTCCAGGACAGGGATTTTAATACACATTCTGCTTGGAATTCGGGTTAGCGAATTTCTGGGCATGACACAGGCCTTGGCACAACAGGCAGAAAAAGAATTGTACCCGATCAGGCATCGTATGCGCAGGCTCATTTCGCTGTGCTACAACATATGGCCAAAGTAACTCCATACTTTGAGGAGCATCTAGCGAAGGTCCAACAGGAGAGCATGGGTTGATCTGATATGTGGATCAACAGAGAACATAGTACTCGCTTCAACGAATGGTTCAAGAATCGTATCGCACGGTCGACCGATGGAGTAAGTGAGATAATACGAAAGTTGGCAAGGGGCCCAAGCTGGGATGTTGACACATGACAAGGGTACGATATCAATGGATACACATTCTACACCGTCAAACAAGATGACAAAAGCACAGTGCAGAACAGTGGAGTCCGTATAGATGTATATCAGGATCAAGTTGGATCGAACACATACTATGGCCGCATAGAGCAGATCTGGGAGATGAACTACAGGAGCTTCAAAGTCCCTTTGTTTCGTTGCAGCTAGGTGAATATCCGCACTGGTGTTAAAGTCGACAGGGAAGGATTCACTTTAGTGGACCTAACCAAGGTTGGATACGCGGACGAACCATTCGTCCTAGCGAAGCAGGTCAAGCAGATTTTCTATATACAAGACCCCGCAAAAAAGAAGCTGCACGTCGTTAGGGATGGCAAACGAAGAATTGTTGGGGTTGACAACGTCGTCGATGAGGAAGAATATAACCAGAATCTTCATGTGAGACCTCAGATCGACCTTGACGATGATCCCGAAGACGAAGTGGCATACGCTCGTTCTGACCATTCGGAAGGCATATCCTTGTAAATAGAGTCTTTGTAGTACTGTAATTTGCAAATTGATATAAGTAAAGAAGTATTTTATACCGGTGCCTTATGATCTGCATATTTTAATTTCATATGGTTTTTAAAATTTAATAGCAAATTTATACTGTTTAAATAAGGCATAGGTTAATTATAATAATTTTTTAAAATTTAATAGTAATTTTAAACTAATTTAATAAGGCATATTTTAATTTAACAGAAATTTTACACCATTTAAAAATGTAATAGAAATTTTAAATCGGGTATAAGTTAATTATAAATGATTTTATAACTTAAATATCATTATAAAATACAATTAATAAGGAATATTTTAATTCTATAGTAGGATGAGGTTATCTCTATCAGGCGTGGTAGTTCTGCCCGTCACGGATGTATGTTATCCGTATCAGGCTTGTTAGTTATGCCTGTCACGGATGTGTGTCAAATCGGGCTTGTTATTTGTGCCCGTCACGGATGATTGTCATCCGTATCGGGCTTAGTACTTGTGCCCGATGGTGATGACCTATGACTAGGTTTTCTACCGATTCAGATCTGACTCTGGATCGGTAGAAAAACTAAGTTTTTCCTTTGTCACTCCTCACCGACCACCGCCTCCTCCCTCGAAGCGTCTCCTGACCGCCACCGCTGCCTCCTCCCTCCAAGCGCCTCCCGACCCCGCCGTCGCCTTCTCCCTCTCACTCTCCTCCTAGACGCCGCCGCCTCCTCGTCGCCGTCACCTCCTCGCCGCCGACGCCTGCTGGACGCNCGACGCCTGCTGGACGCCGCCGCCGCCTCGCCGTCGCCGCCTCCTCGCCGACACCGCCCTTCACCGCGCCGCCGAGGAGCCGCTCGGCCTCAAGATTGATCGGCCCTTCTCTGGCCTCCACAACGCGCGACGCCCTTCCCCGAGACCCCAAGACAACGCCGTGCCCTTCCCCGACATCGTCGACCACCGCCGAAGGTAAAAGTGGTTTCTCATTTGGGATATTATGTTGTCCTCTTATTCTGGATATTATGGGGATATATATGCGGAGAGACTGAATATATGTTATGTGTCATATATATGTCAAAATTTGCCCCTGATCCAAATGTTATGTCTGAATATATGTTTTTTGAAGGGAAGTACTGTACTGAATTTTTTTGCATATTTGCTGTTTGCTGAATGCAACCTGTATATTTTCTTCAGTATTTAGCCCTGTGGACAAGAGAATTCTAGGTTTAGAAATATTCTGAAATCTGAGACTGCACTAGTGCTTGTTCTAAAATGAATTGGGGCCATTCTGAATTAGACTGCCTATGTATATAAGTTCTGAAATCTGAGACTTTACTAGTTCAAAAATTTAAAACTTGTTCTAAATTTGAAACTGTACTGAATCACGGCCATTCTGAATAATATATGCTCTGGCCCTATCTAGGCCCTGTCCATCTTAAAATTAATCATGCAAGTGATTTATTTTATAGAAAATGAAGAAAATAGGTGATGCGGTTCCTATTTTATAGATTCTGTGCAAAGGCATGCCACTATTACCCGTTCTATGCTTGATTAATTAGGGAGAGTTCATGATGTCCTCTTTCTGCCACTATTACCCTGTTCTGCTCTGTCCTCTTCCTGTCACTATTACCCTGTGATGATTTCTTGATAAATGACCAGTGATGAATGCTCAAGAACAGACCATCTACACTTGTTCTTTTTATTTGGGGGGTAATACACTTTCTCTTTTTTGCATAAGAACAGACTATCTACACTTGTTCTTTTTTTTTGGGAACTACACTTGTTCTTTTTTCGTACAAATAGCCGGCCTCCACTTGTTCTTTTTTTTGGAGAACTACACTTGTTCTTTTTTGCATAACAACAGACCATCTACACTTGTTCCTTTTTTTTGGCACTTCACTTGTTCTTTTTGCATAAGAATAGGCCATCTACACTTTCTTCTTTTTCAGAATAACAGACCATCTACAGTTGTTCTTTTTTTTGGAACTACACTTAATCTTTTTTTGCATAAAAACAGCCCATCTACACTTGTTCTTTTTTGGCACTACAGTTTTTCTTTTTTTTTGGGGAATTACACTTGCAAATGATTGTAATTGATGTACAATTTCTAAGCAAAACTGAGGCCATATCTTAACCTTAGCATAAGTTATATACACAACCAAAATAAGTTTTTCTATAAATTTTTTTAACTTTCTTGCCGTACAACAGTTATATAGAAAATGTCACAGTAAGGCGAACCCATGTCAGCGACTACTAGTGGGACAACATCGAGCCGGGCTCCTAGGACCTAGAATAAGATCCCTAAGGAAGTGTACACCATAACAGAGGTGGACGATCTGGGATTTCCGACGGCTCCTGCGAAAGCTGTCAAAAGTTCTCAACGATATGCGGAGTCCTCGGGAGGCGGAACTTCACCATTTTGAAGGACCACATTGATCTGGTCCCACAGGAAGAAAAAGATGAGGCCTGGAAGCAGTTCAAGGAAAGCTTCGAATACCCCCCAGAGGCCGAGGCAAGACTCAAGAGGCAGGCTATCCGCAAGATGGGCAACCTGTGGAACAATTTCAAGACCACGTTGGTCACCGACTACGTCCTCAACCCTGCCCAGCCAGAACCATTCGGGAAGTACCCGTTCATCTCACGGGTCATGTGGGAAGAGTTCCATGCCGCAAAATCAACCCCTGAGTCTCGGGCAAAAAGCGAGGCCTATAGGAGGTTGCAGGCAAAAAACCTTCACCCGCACCGGCTTGGCACCGGAGGCTACGTCGGGAAGCAGCACGAATGGGTCAAGAAGGATGAAGCTGCTGCAGAATCTAACACGCCGCTAGTTCTTGGTGATATCCTGACCACCCGAGCAAGGAACTGGGCAAGGGCGAAGGTGAAGAAGAATAGTGATAGAACACTTACGTTCCCAAATCCTGAAGATCAAGCGGTGTACCAGAAAATCGTAAGTACCACACGTAGAGTATGTTTCGTTAGGTTGTATCGTACTCTTGATTAAATTCATCCTAACTGTATCGCAGGTCGAGATGACTGCTGAGAGACAGGCCTCTGAAGAGGTCTGCTCACAAAGACGCGAGGATGACATCCTCACGAAAGCGTTGGGAAGCGAAGAACACCATGGACGGACAAGGGGCATTGGCTCCAATGTTCCATGGAAGCTTGGGTTCCCCCAATACGCGTGGCAGTACAGGAAACACAGGCTTTCAAAGGCACAGAAAGATGCACGCCTTAAGGAACAACTTCGGGACGAGATTAGAAACGAGCTCCAAGAAGAGTTCGATTAGAAGTTGTTACAAGTGGAGGCTTGGGTGGAGGCACGCCTCAGGGAAAGTGAGCCTGCTGCCGCTCCCATAGTAGAAATGAGCCCCATGCAGAGGCGTAGCAGCTGCACATCTACTGGGGCGGCGGCACAAGAAACACCAGCCCCTACATAACGGTAAAACCAACACAAAACGTATATGTTCTCTTAGCACCACAGTACATTATAACATATTATAAAGACACGTATGAATCTATTGCAGGGACCCACATCGTGCACCCTAGTCGTTAGGGTGACAAAAGACTTTGCAATTCCTGCCACAGAGGGTCTTGCGTTCAAGCCCACGCCGGAGACCCGAGTGCATGGGGGGCAGCTGCTAGCCGGCCATGCCAAAGTTCAAGTGGACATGGTGAAGCCCGATTGGGTTGGCTTTACTCTCCTGCTCTCACCAAATGACGAGGTTCTGACCCTTGGAGCTGCACGTGGGACCTTTATCCAATGGCCCAAGCAGAACATTCAGATAAATATAACTCCTAGACCAGCACCAAGTGCTCGTCCGGCGCCGCCGCCGCGTCCCCCTCCAGCTCTTGTATCTGCCCCTCCTACCATTGAAAAAGGAGATCAAGATCTCCAATTGCAGTATGATACAGATTTTGGGGATGACGGACAAGAGGTCAGCAGCAGAGCGCACCTCCCCCCAGTCTCCAAAAAAAGAAAGAGGGCGACATCTTCTCCACCCAAGCTTGGATCACGCAAAAGAGCTGCTGGAAGGGGGAGAGGAATATGAAATGTGGAAGGGCCGCTTCTAGCTCCAAAGAAGCTAGATCTTAGCAAGGCGCCATCAGCTCCTCCTAAAGAATTCACATTAGGCATGCCATTGGTCGGAGACGATGCCTTATCGAAGATGGGCCCTGCATGCAAGGATTTGCACGGGTACTACATGGAGAGGTCCAACATAAGGAGGAAGTATAGAGAGACTTCCATGACGGGCCAACACGATAGACAGCCGTTCCTCGGCCCTGAAGCCTTTATCACCGTAGACTTTCAAGATCTATGGGACCTCTACAGGGTGCGAGCGGTCGACACCAACCTCCTTAAGTGCTACTCCTTGTAAGTATTCTTGCGTACGAGATATGGTAATAACTATCCTTGTATTACGCTTACCCGGATTCTTGTCTTGCTTCTAGGTTAACTTGGAAGCATGTCCATCGTAATTCTCCCCATGTTGCCTTACTCGATCCAAGTGTCGTCAACGAGACAACTATGAACTACGATCGAGCCAGCATGGTAGAATATATCAAGGACTGCTTATGGTCCCGTCAAGACAAGGACTTTATTATGTGTGCCTACTCTAAACAGTAAGCGTGTACCCTACTTAGAATCAAATGTGCGACGCGTATAGCTTTAGTATTTAACTTGCAATTTATTAATGTCGCAGTCGTCATTGGATTCTCCTGGTCATAGTGCCGAAGTGGAGTTTGGTATACTACCTTAACTCCAATATCAAAAAAGAAATATACGATTGGTCGGCGATCGAAACTGCCTTGAACGATGCCTGGGACCAATACGTGGCAAAAGGCGAGAGACATAAGGAAGGGCATCCCACACTCGGTCACAAAAAGGACTTTCCAATACGTCAACAAGTTGGCGACCAGTGTGGGTTCCATGTCTGCCATAACATGAGGAGCCTCGCATAAAAGGTGACATTGCTCGACCTTGAGGTGTGTGCTTCAGTTGTTTATATACATTAGAGAGGAGATAGCACGATTCATACTAACTTTCCAAGTATGTAGACTAACTTGGCGCCTCACATGTAGGAAAAACTTTCGGCGATTCCGGAAAACAACTTCGATATCATTAGAGAGGAGATAGCACAATTCATACTAGATGATCTCTTGTCGTCGAAAGGAATGTTTAGAGTAAAGTCCTAGCCGAAAGAAATGCTTTTGCGACAAACATTTGATTTTTGTAAATATTCTTTGTAATACAATTTTGCACGTTCTTCTGTATATATATTTGAATTTCATAATTACATATAAACTTGTTCCAATTTATAACTCAGTTTTACAGGTTTTGATACATGTCGGCGGTTTGGAGAGCAAAAAATGGATGTGAATGACATATATATGTGAATGAGTCTGTGGATGTTAATGTATATATATGAATTGGCTGTGAATTGGGTTTGATTTTGTGAATTGGCTGTGAATATCTGATGAAATGCTAGAATATGCACTGAATATGGTTGCTGAGACTATCATTTTTTTGCAGCGGGTATGGCTAGCAAAGGCCTGAGGCTAGACAAAAAAACAAATTTTATTTTTTTCTGACTTACTCATCCCTGACGGGCATTTTAATAATGCCCGAAAGAGATACTAATCCGTGACGGGCTCCAAACAAAGCCCGATAGGGATATAGACATTCCTGACGGGCTCCTAATCTAAGCCCGATAGAGATAAGTCATCCGAACCAGGACTATTTTGACTCAACAAGTGGGGTCAAACCTATCGGTGACGGGCTCTTTCGAAAAGCCCGTTAGGGATGGTAGTCATCGGTGACGGGCTGAGTAGTTTGCCCGATTGAGATTAGTCATTCGTGATGGGCTCCTACCTAACCTGGTTTGACTTGTATTGCTTGGTCAATCTTATCTGTGACGGACTACATTGTTAGGCCCGATTGAGATAATGTCCATCCGTGATGGCCTTGTGCTCGATTGAGATAGTTTCTCATATCACTGACCTTTGGTCAGTGACGGGGGCTCTACCCGATAATGATGAGGGTTAATGCCCGTTAGAGATAGCCAATCCCGCGCTAGTGTGATTGCTTCCGAAGGGCTTTTCTTTGGAAGGAAGATGACCCAGACAATGTTAATGCAGGAAGCAGCTTGGTAAATTGGCAGGTAGTATGCAAGCCAAAAAAATCTAGGCGGCCTAGGCATCCTTGACTTAGTAAAGTTTGCAAGAGCTCTTAGGGATGCGATGGAAAGACGATTCAACGCCATGGGCTAATATGAACACTCCTTGCAACAGCTGGACATTTGCCTTGTTCCAAGCAAGCACAACTATATCCCTGGGTGATGGAAGAAATGTACGATCGAACAAGACCAAACAAACCTATTAGAGAGAGATGAATGGTAGGGAAAACCAAAAACCCAAAATCTTTTGCGGGATAAAGATTCACCTTTAACCGAAGAACTTGACAAAATCCTAAAGCCGCCGGTCACACCGCCTCCTTGTCACCGGTCAGATCGACGTCGCTTGGCCAGTCAGACCGCCGCACCACCTCCGGTTGGATCGCCACTCTCCCATCGGTTAGACCACCGTCTTGCTGTCTGTTTGACCGTCGGGACCTAGAAAACACCTGTAGATGAAAACTCAAAGGTGTAGATTAAACTATCTCGACTTTATTACATCAACTAGTATTTACAAAGTGCACCAACAGCACTCCTCACCAAAATCTCGACTAATCTCGAAACCCTAACTTTTCTCTCAACTTAGCTATTACAAAATCGATATCTATAGGCCTCACCACCTCTACTATTTATACCCACAGCGTGCCTACCCCTAGCCACGAATCCAACTAGAACTAGGGCTCCTAATCACATAGGAAACCTACCGAACCAAGAAAACATCATCCCCATACAACTCCAAACTTCACACTTTCCAAACTTGGACTCCAATCCAAATTTGACTCCTCTTCCCATATGTACACAACATCACATGTATGCCATATGAAATCTTCACCTCCACGTACATTGTTCTCTAGCCTAAGCATCCCGCATGATATCCTTGACCATCTGGATTTCAATTTCTCTCAAGCCTAGTCCCGATCCATCACCGGCTATACTCCCATGGCTTCAAGCAACACCTACACATGAACAACAAAAAAACTCCATATCCGAGTACAAGTTCGCACCAACTTGACTCCCATTAGCACACAATAGTATCACATACGAATAGAAATCATCTAGAAGTCATAACATGAAGCAATCTAAAAATTCCACGAAAATAACCCGAAACCAACTCCCTCCCGAAGTCTATCAATCAGACTGTCAGGCCACTCGATTAGACCGCACCAACACCACTGGTTTGACCAGAGGCACCCACTCGGTCTAACTAGCCACCAAAGCCGACAACACATCACACCGCATTTTCAATAACACACTTACCTTTGACAATTTATTCATCACAAAGATTAATCATCACATGATTCTACAAGAAAAGCTTGTTTTAATTTGGGTGATCACTGGCTAGAAGAAAAGTCAAAGAAGTGTCAGCTGCCTGGAACTCATAGACAACAAATGGTTGACCATGTTACAACAGATCACCTCAATGGAAAAGATTGATCAGCTAAGGGTGTGTTTGGTTCATGGTCAAGGTTGAATAGGATATGTTCATTGATATTTTAGGGATATGGTGGTTCTGTTTTTTGTTTGGTTGGATGGATATGGTCATCCAGTTTTTGGATAGATGAGAAGGGACAGGATGAAACCAATAACATATTAATTAATAATAAAATATATTAATTACCATTAATATAGCCATAATATATATTAATTAACAATAAAATAGACTAATTACATCTAATTAACATTAATTTTGACAAGTTAATTACTAATTAACAACAAAATGTATTAATTATTGCTAATCAATTACTAATGATCAAGATTAGCAAAGGTGGATATTCTTATCCGGCCAATTTGGCTGGATACGCTCATCCAATATCTTTGTGGAATATTCCCTCCACTCTCGCCCACCAATCAAACACACTAAAAAACTGGATCGTCATCTTTCATCCAGGGATATCGCTTAAACCAAACACAAAAGTTTCCTTGGGAGGACACCTACAGAAGGTTACACTACAGGCGGGAGCAACTGATGAAATTACGTGGAAGTGGACTGCAAATGCTGAAAATGCTGAATATTCAGCAAAAAATGCCTATCTGGCACAATTCCAAGGAACAACAATCCAAACAAATTTCTCCTCCTTGTGGAAACTGAAGGCTGAACCCAAACATTGCAAGGCGGCGAGGTGAGGAGCCCCGGCCGTCCTCTGTCCTGTTTTCTCTCGTTTTCTATTTCTTGAAGATTGATCAAGGATTCTCTTTCTTTTTCTTGCAGATCGATCGAGGTATAAGCCACCAGGTCGCCAGTGGCGTCGTGATTCATCAGCAACTCGATCGGCATCGACGGTGGCGATTAGATCGATGTCCACGGCCACGTTGCGGCGATTCGATCTGTGTCCACGGTGCACGGTGCAGCCCATCGGCAAGCCGGAGGCGACGACCAATCCATTGGCTCGCTGAAATCATACGGCAATGGCAAAAGGCGGCGGCATCGGCAACGACGAGCCCCCTCCAATGCTCCAACCGAAGATCACGGCAGACCATCCAAAGAATAGCAGGATTTGCCTGGTAGAAACTAGAAACACGAGCTTTTCTTCAGATTATAGTAATCAGTATGTGCACATGTATCCATCTGGTTGCCTGTATATACATCATCTCTTCTTAATTACTCCATTGAATCTCTTCCTGATTACTATAGTACTACGAGATCAACTAATTTCATATTATATGTCAGTATTACATATATACTACTGTTAAAAGCGTGCATATATGCAACATTTAGGAATAAACCCAACGAGTATAGTCGAGTATGGCCAATTTTGGAAATACATGCCGCTCTTCTGAAGCTTTGAAAATTTTGGAAATACATGCCGCTTTTCTGAATCTCTGAAAATGTACTGATAATTTTGGAATTCATTGGATAGCACAACTCTGAAATTTCCTGGTTCAACATAGCAGCTCAATTGATTTTTTTCTGAACCTCACTACATGTGGTCCTGTTGAATAGAGTAGTTTTCATCTCAATATTTTTACAGAGCAGACATCTTCAGACTGAAAGTTCTGAGTTTTACTGAAATGCTTAGCTTCTAATACTCAACACTGCCAGCTGAATGATATTTTTCTTGTAGGTTTTCAGAAACTGAAATGCAACTTATCTATATGTACCAGTTTCTTTGCAAGGATAGTAGGTACATATCTCGTCGTTCACATTGCATATGTGCCTGTCTGATGTATTTTTCTAGATACATGTACATTTTATTGTCTTGATGAACATGCAGGAAGTATGAATATATTGGTTCTGCAAACAAAACATTCCTATATGAAATTTGTAAATTTTTGGAACACGTCATAACTTTGATATATGACCTGAATGTAGTTCATGTTCATGAATTTCTTATATTTGTTCATGTTTATGTTTACGAGAAATCTGAATCTGAATGTTCTAGTTGATAGGCTACCAATTTTTTAAAATTCTGGTCCTCTCTCTCTCGATGTCCTTCAAGACCAATTGGTGTTACCTCACAGCGATGAGATGTACTACTACAAGCTTAGCTCGCAGCGAGATGTACACCTCTATGCCACTGGAAGTGTGAGGAGAGACTCTTGCTTGGATCTTTTTATTCATCTCTGATGCTAAATTGATTGTGTATTTGGTAATGTTGGTTACTTTACATTTTGTAACCAAAGCTGAATTGCACTGGCTCCATCAGCTATTCGGCTCTATTAATTTGTCATATCTGTCTGCAGGCATTTGTTGATTTAGCTTATAAGAATTCAAGTGGATGAAGGGAAAAGGAGAAGAACCTCTGATGGAATGGCGGGCAGATCATGGCAAGCAACAGATAGCTGAGGTGATTATTCTTGTGCTGCTGCCCCACTGGGGATGAGCTGCTGCAACCCCTATCATTGATTGAGCAGATCACTGCACCGCTGCTATAACCTATGGGTGTTCTTCCTACAGGTGACCCAGGTCGTCGTGGATGCTGCGCCGCCTTCCATCCCTTCACGTTGCGGCATCGAAGCAGACGGGACTCGTCGACGAGTACTAGATCTGCACCGCGACGAATGGTCTTCTTCCTGCAGCTGGATTCAGTCTGGGTTGCCTCATCTCACCCATTTGGCGTATGATATTTTTATTGTGTGCTAGAGATCTGAATTTTTATTTGTTTGGTCATGATTTTGTCTGTCCAATGTTTTGGAAAATTGGCAATAGCATCATTAGGGTAGACTGCAACATTGATTGTGTTGTAATTTTTTATTTGTTTTGTGCATTCTACCAATATATCATATTGCGTGTGTGATCAAATAGTTGTTGTAATACTGAAACTTGTTCAAACAATTCCAGGATGTTCATGAATCTTTTACTTCAGCAGTCTGGGTGTAATTTATGTCTTGAAAAAAAAACATCTAGGAGTAATTTCTTTACGGAAGAAAGGTTTAAAAAGAAAAGCACAAAGTAATTTTTTTACTGAGAGAAGATGGAACTAAAATTTGTTGCTAGATCAAGATTTTACTTCTAACTTGAGAGTAAGTTGTTTACTGATAGAAGACTGTAGTAAAAACTTGCCTTGTGTATTTCGATAGGTCAGATGGTTTTGTACGGGGCATATTACATGAATAGTAATTCGTTTACTAATTGAAATCACAAATACTAATAGTAAATATTTTACTAAATACCACCTTTAATGACTCCACGAGATGTACCCGCATACTGGATGGTTTTGTGTGGGACCAATTACAAGAATAGTAACTCGATTATTTATGGAAACTAAACATACTGATAGTAAATTAATTACTAAAATACACATATTATTTTTTGTGACTGGGCTAACAAAAGGTGCGGGATGGGTACTGTCGAGCACCCAAAATTCATATTGTCCGGTGATATTTGTGGTCACCACATGATCTTGGCTGAGTGGGATCCATACACGCATAAATAGCCACTCAAATCTCAATGTGTCCATGACCACAACATAACACCATTCGATATGAATTCCGTGATGCCGAATAATGAGCAAAAGAGATATTGCTGGGACTCAGCGTGCCAGTCAACTTCAGCCTGAGACATGCCCGTCAAACCATTCGAAGATGGCGACCAGATGTGTTACACATCTCAGAAGACTTGACTCAAATTGCTGAGCTCTACAACATCTCAATTGCTCAAAATTCTTACTCATGCTTAGCTAGCCCCAGGAAGATGCTAGCTTCGCACTTTCATCTAAGCCATGGTATTAACTCAAATACATGTAAGGTGACTTAGACATAACTAGAGGCAAATATCAAAGTTACTTACATATAGCCATTCGGCTAATTAGTTAAAGTCCTTCGGAAGCATTTCTACCCAAATTCCCCACAAGCAAATCCGACTAGGGTAAACCCCTTGATAGGACCAATCCTGAGAGAAACAACGATTCCCGCAACACTCAAATACCTGCAAAAATGGATATTCCAGTCTAACAAGTGTCAGTACATTAAACAAGTTAATGTACTGGCAAGCGCACAGTAAAACCTACATACATGAAGGCTATATTCAAAGAGAGGCTTATTTGTGGTCGGGGTTTTCAGCATAAAGCTAATTTTAGTTCACAATTCATTTGCAACGCAATTTGAACAAAACATTTCAACAATAAGGTAAAGCGTAATATTCATGGCATGATACCAACATAAATAGATAGTAGCATTTTATCACAATCCAATCCGGAAATAGGGCAATCACATCACACATATCAATCTCATTATCATTCCAAAACATTTAGTTTCAAAGGCATTTAGGAAAACATAAAAGTATACACACATCACATTACTATGCCGCTCATGACCGTGAGCACGGCTAATCGATTAGTTTTTATAACTTTGCAGAGCTTGTACAACTTTACCCACATGGTATGAACTCTCTAGTTTGTCTTGTGCCGGCCAAGCACTACCACACTCTACATGTTGAGTGCGGTCTAGAGGTCATAACGAGGCTTTTACATTAAGTATTGTCTAACCTTGCATGAGCACGATAAGTGTGAATCCACCCTAGGCTTAAGTCCTAGAGTCGTTAGGTGGCGGGCCCACGCCTTAAACCTAACGCCGTGACGGCAAACACATCCATTCCCTCACGAGGCACGTTATCGTTGTATTGGACAGACTTAGACGCCCATGCCATGAGGCGGAACATTACACTCGTCCCCTCACAGTAATCACATTTAGCTAGACTTGTTGCTAGCAATAAACTCAACACAATCATTAACACATACATGGGTAGTTCCTATAGATAGCCCACAGTACACTCGTGGCCACTATCTCTACTACAACGGCCTCCCGAATGCAAGGTCAGACAAATGCTTAACTTAATAGGCCAAGGTTATCCCCATAAATAACACATGTGGATGTACGGTAAACATAAGTGGGTGATATGTAGTTCGGTCCTTAAACAACTCAGGCGGACACTCCCCCTGTCGATATGCAACTACCACCATATGCATATCACTTGCCGCCTAAGTCTGAAATTCACATTCCTTTTATTTCAGTTCACAAATAAGCAGAGAAAACATCTCTGTTCATAAGTTTTGAATGATTCAAATAACATAATAAGTAATCCATAACCATGATTTATCTATTACTAAGCAAGGCTAAGCATTTGCATTTTATAAAAGCGTAGGCGTTTCCATCTGAGTACAAATAGGGTACTCTAAATCATTCTAAGGTTACAAACACCATGGATAACAATTCTCAAGGAGGATTATGCAACAAATAGGTCATAACTACCATTTCATCACTTTAAAATAATTTTTCCAAACATAACTATCTAACGCGTGCAACTTTGCAATAGAAAACGTTTGCCCAATAAAAACATAGGATCAAAGTGTTCAAAGGAGGAGGGCATAACTAGCCTTGACCGATGTCCTTACTGGAGTCAGCGAGAGGTTAAATCTTCTCACCAACAACGTAATCGTCTTCTAAAAGAAATATCGATAATTGAATAAATACCGAAACATATAAATATTCAAAATGCTCTAAAATGCATGGATTCACTAGTGTGGTTAGAGGCTGTGGGTTTATAATTTGTGGTGAAGGAATTTCTATTTTATCATATAGCATTTGTGAGTTATAAATTTTTAAAATCCAACACTAGTAATAAATTAATTAGGCTCCATTTAGCTCTAAGTGCATTTTGGGTCCAGGACTAGTGAAGTCTTAGGTTACTGCAGTAGAGAGTACTTTCTCCAAAGCTTAACGAAATTTAATTCACAATATTTAAAGCTAGCATGAGTTTATTAAGAATTTTACAAATTATATGACATATTATAAGTCTTGCTTATTATACAAATTTTAAATATGTTTCTAGTACTATATGTAATACATTTAAATTTATAAAAACCAAGTCTATGAGATTTATAACCTAACCCATTTGGAATTATATTATTTGGAGTTAGAATGAATTTTGTATAGATTTTATAAATTAGTATATGCTATATGTTAAGTACTTCATATATTAATTTTTAAAGACATTTCTTCTTCTGTAGGCATCATGTTTTATCTTACCATATTAAAGTTTACAATTTTGTGACTCCATAGAAATTTGATTCATCTCAAATGGAGTTAAAATGAATTTTATATGCATTTTACAAATTTCACTCATTTTCTTGTTGTAAAATTATTGTTTTGAATATTTCCTTTAATATTTCTAAATTTTAAAGATAAGGGTCCACTGGTCAGCCTCTGTACTTTTGCAGAAAAGTCCCTGGGTTCCCAAGGTTTCAACCCGAAGTCCCCAGCACATGTTTAAAAGCATTTTCATTAAGAGTACTCAGGTTTCTGACTTATTGCTATTAGGTCCTTGGTCCCACATGTCACAGGTTATACAATTACACATTAGCACAGAGGGTTTTGTTTCCCTTACAAATTAAACCTTGGCTACTTATATGCAGTGGGGCCCGCATGTCAGCGGCTCAGTGAGGGAGAGACCAGAGCAGCGGCTGGATGCGGCGGCCGACGAGCTTGTCATCGACGCCGACGGCAAACGGCGGGGTTTCGCGAGGTGCGGCCAAAAGAGAAAAGGCGAAGGGGAGGCTGGCGATCCCGTCGGTGGTCGTGGTGCTGACTGTGGTGATTGGAATCAACACTGGCGACGATGTGAGCAGCGGAGTGCTTCGGCTAGCTAGGCCATCTCTGGCTCTAACCCGACTCAGTGCGATCTCGTGCATGCACATGCATCTACGGGGGTCGTGGATACTCACTTAAGGTTGCGCCGGGCTCGGCGAAGCTTGGACAGCGGTGGCGACGTGAAGACAACTCCGGCGGCGGCAGAAACAGGCAGGACAACGGCGACAGCGAAGAGCGGCCAATCTCCTGTCAAAGTGACACATGCGCAAGATTAGAGATGCCCTAGGGTTGCTACCCGCGAGAGGAATCGCGCTGGAACTCACCCGAGGATGAGTAATCGACGATGATGGCCGGCGGCCGGACTTGGAGAAGATGAAGAGGATCTCTTCGATGGCAGTGATTTGGCTTGATCTTTCTTGGGGTTCTTGCTCCTGGAACCTAGGCGATGACTCTGGCGCGATGGCTTAGTCAGTGGTCCACCGGGTTGACGGGAACGGTGATGCGATCCGTGATGGCGCTCTGGACACCGAGGACGCCGACGAGCTTTGCACGAGGTGCTCGACCTGCGCGAAAACAAGGAGGAAGGTACATAGGGTTTAGGCATGGAGAGGGGATCGTGTTCCCACAGTTGGTCTGCGGCGAAGCTCACCCGAGAAGGACAGCGACGGTGGTGGATCCCGACGGCACCAGAGAAGACGAGTTCTCTCCCGGAGCTCCCGAGACGATCTTGCTAGGGTTTTGGGTGGAACGCGGCGAGGATGAAAGGCTTCGTCGGTGGGCGAAGCGGCGCTATTTATAGTGGAGATCGGGAAGGCTGTGGACGGCGAGGCGGCGCTCTGGCGTGCTGGCGCGTGTCTGCGACATGGCAGCCGTTCCAGGGCTTGAAGGAGGAGGTGGCGCAGTGGTGTGACCGACAGGTGGGTCCACCAGGGCTGGGCCCCGCATGGCAGAGAGTGAAATGAGTAAGTTCCATGGTGATCTACTGCACAGATGATTTACAAAAGAATTTACAGATATATTTCCTTCTCCCTTCTTTTTAATTCTCTAACTCAATTTCTGTGCATGATAAATTAAAGTGGATTTTACTGGTGGTATATAAAAACACCTAGGTTCCATTTTCCTTGGTTGCACTCAAAAATACTCTATATTTTATTCCCAGGAAAATAAAGAAAGTAGGCCTGGCTGAAACTAGATTGAATTTTTTAGGAGGTCAAAACTAATAAAATAAATTCTGGAAAAATTATATCAATTCATGATAAATAAGGTAGTATTTGAATAAATTATGTTCCATATACATTTTCATGTGATAAAATACATTTATGAGATGTGTGTCGTTTTTGCCGATTAGGGTTTAGTATTAACCTATGGGTTGATTGTTTTGACCTAATTATTTGGGGTATCAAAAGTACATATTAATTTATACCAAAACTCCAGTGAGTTATATATATTAAATAGTACCTTCATGAATTTCCTCATGATTTTACATAGCACCATTTATTTTTAACAATTCAATGAGTTCACCTACCCTTAAGTATTCTTATTTTAAATATATATTTAAATGGTAGAAAAATTATATGTTAGTTTATAACCAACCAGAAATGTTATGTTTGGGCTTTACTTTCTATTTTCTTTCAATTTAGACTCAAAAACACATTTTTATTATTTAACTGAAGTCAAAATTTGAAATTCGAATTTTTGGTATGTTACAGGTACATTGTTCAATTTCTACATATAGTAAATATGTTATAATATATTGTGTCACAAACAATCTTTCAGTAATTACTTTACTATACGTTATTTTTGAAAGGTGCGGGATGAGGGGTGTGGGGTGGGGGCGGCTGGGCTAGAAAAGGTGCGGTGGGGGGGGGGGAGGGGGAGGGGTGAGTGGGTGGGTGGGGTTTGTACATGAGGGGAGCGTTTTAGTTATCGCGCACCTTAGATGCGGTTTAGCGTATCCCTATATATATATATACACACCTTTTTCAACATTTTCCAACATCAAAGCTAACCGAGATTCCCTTTCAAGGAAAAAGGTGACTGAGGCTACTGCTTATGGCTCCTTTGAAATAAAGGATTCTCAAAACACTGGAAAATAAAAAAAAATGCAGGATTGAAGTGCCCTAGAACACAAATCCCATGAATTGAAAGAACACGGGAAAATTACAGGAGTTGCCGTATGGATGGAGCTTAGAAAAAAAACGCAAGAATTAAATGAGAGAAATATATATAGATACAAAGGATTTTTTTAAGAGATTGGAGTTCATGTTAGAATTCCTACGTTTTGAGCTAATCCAAAGGAATTTCATAGATTTTGGATAGCCATTCCTTTGATCCAAATAACCACATAGGAAAATTTTTCATAGGATCGAATTCCTCCAATAATCCTTTGTTCCCAATGAGCTCTAATTAGGAGTACAATAATTACTCTGATGTTTTCTTCATAATTTTTTAGCGAGAAATTGAGAACAAGCTGTTATAATTAACTGTTTCCCTTAAATTTATTGTACACACTCTGCATGGTCTGTGCAAATGGTGCACAGGAAAAAAATGTTTAATATATATATTCCTGTAACATTTGTAGGCAAAATACTTGGTGTTTAAGAATGTTTCTTTTAGCGATGGGGGCTTAAAAATGCTTAATTTGCTTTTCTCAGACAAAATCATGCATAAAGGGGATATATCTTCCTAGCTTAATTTATTGGAAACCAGGGTTCGAGATAGAAGAACAAATTAAATAACATGCATGCATGTTCTTGTTTTCTTAAGATTAAATTGAGTTGTATAGTACTCCGTAAGTGTTTTTCCATGAAATAAATAAAGTCTAGTAAGAAGATATATGCTACACTCCTACAAATAAACAATATTTTTTGAGGGGTACAAATAAATAATTAAATAGCAAAAGCGAGTAATAAATTAAAACGAAAGGAGAAGCAGGCATGCATTGCATGATCATATGGTGCAATGATCATGATATTCATATATATGGTGCATGCAACAATTAAGTAGAAAGGTTGATATACTGAAGTTGATATGCATGGAAAGGTGATGTTTGCCCTTAATTAATCGGTGTATATATGTTCCTCTCCAACCAAACTTCATCTCTCATTCACATGTGCTCGATGATTACAGCATATATATATACACAACAGAACGAACAATATCAATAATTTCCACTTTGATTTTAATATATCTTTTTGGACGGTGGGTTCCAAATCTTTATGTGAAAGATACAAGCACGAACACATGCATGTGCATCACCTGTTACCTCGACTTCCAAAGGAGTAAATTCCACTGCTACAAAGAAGATGGGTGGGTGGAGCAACCGCCTAAAATTAGATGTCGATTTTTACTAACAAGCATCATAACCACATGTGAAAACCGATTTTCGCAGACGACATCTCTTAAAGGTATGTTAACAAAAGATTTTTTGGCCGGAAAAGAATTCCAAAAAGAATTATTCTAGAAACCGTAGCTCCGATCCCTAGAAAACAATTTCCAAAAAAATCACATTTGCAAAAAAATCATCGATGAAGCTGCCGCAGTCACTGCAATCTTCCATCGTTAGTGAAGTTGCATTGTCGATGAAGCCATCATCGTTGCACACTGCCGTTGTCGCTGCAGCCGTGGTGCCAGATTTGAAGGCGCCCGCCATCCGGATCGGGCCCTCCCGCTGTCAGTAGCTGAGAATAGAAGAAGGTTGATGAAGCCACAGGTGAACACAACACACGTGACGAGGACTACACGCAATGTTGTCGCCGGACGACCATCTCCTTAACTGGCTGCTACCAGATAAACCGTCTCAGACCTTGTTGACACCAGATCCACCGTCTTCGACTTCACTATGGTGGATCCACAAGGCCCCGAGGTTACCGGCGTCGGTCAGCCGGTCACTCCTAGGGCCGTAGAAGCCTGAGCTCTCTAGCGACGTCTCCTCCCTTCTCACACCCTCACCGGTCACAAGAGGGAGGAGAGGGAACATGAGAGAGGGAGGTTGAGCACGATGGGGAGAGGGAGGCCTGGCAGAGGGGTTGGGGGACAGCGTGAGAGGGGCCTCCTGACCACCCACTTTCATATTTTATACTTTTGAGTGATTTTCACAAGCGGTTAACTTACAAACACCACATGTGACAATATGGATATATTTCACAGGAGCCTCCCTAAAAGTCTTGCCCATAAAAAATATCACAAACACTCCTCCTAAAGGGACCATCGGAGAAAATCAAATTTCATGGGCGGGCCTTGATCGGGGGAGTCCTTTGCATTTTCACAAGCGGGTCTTCTTTTAGCTCGCTTCTAAAAATAAAGGGTATGTACAAAAATGGTTTTAATGGTTTTTTAAGAGCTCGTTTGATAGAGCTTCAACTTCTAAATTTAACTCTAGGAGTTGGATCTGGAGTAAAGTTTTAGAGCAGCCTAAACCTAGCTCCATCTTTCTAGTTTATTTTGTAAGAGTGTTCCATCTAGCTTCATTTCCTTTTTAGGTGGAGTTGAAACTGTTTGTGTCGAAACTTGGTTTCGGCAATAGAATTTGGGGGTAGCAGTCAAGCGTCAAACACAATGGGTTAGTCGGGACAAAGGTTTAGACAAGTTCAGGCCCTCTCTAACTAGAGGTAATACCCTACTCCTGTTTCGGGGATTCGATTCGCCGAGTGTTTATTGATCTCTTGATCTCTTTCAATAAGGGCTCTCGCAAGTTTTCTGTCTATCCGTGTGTTTTTCTCTATGCCCCTCAAGGGACGCCCTACCCTCCTTATATAGTCCCGAAGGGCGGGTTTACAAGTCGGAGATCTATTCTATTCTAAGTCGGACTCCTCAATCTTACCAACTATAGACTATGGGCCGTTACCTTATCTCAATGGTAACGTAATACCCAAGTCATAGCCGGTTTACATAATCATGGAGCGTAACCTATCCCCTATGGTAAGTCGGATAAGCTAGCCATAAGGGTATCCGGTACCCATAATCTCCACAGTAGCCCCCGAGACCTTCGCAGTCGATGAGATAACTTTGCCTTGAACTTGAATAACACGCGGCCGATTGACTTCTTAGCCGAGTGCTTCCATCATCTCTGCCTGATTCTCCCGAGTGCTTCATCATCCAAGAAAGACTGTGAAGGGCTGAAATTAATTCAAAAAATTTCAAACATAAAAATTTAGGTGCATCAACTGATGCACCTAATTAGGTGTAGCCCTCGACTATGTGTTTAGTTAAATAAACTAAGCATATAGTCAAGAACTATATTAATTATACTCTCCCGAGTTTATTATAAAAGATCATATAACACATAACCTTATAATCAAGGCAATTCGGCAAGCTCATGCTTATCCAAGTCAATTTACCTGAGTCATCTCAGAACAAAATACTCAGCCGACCCTTAGGGTTAAAAAATCCGAGCACCCGGCAAGCTCATGCTTATCCGAGTCATTGTGCCCGAGTCGTCCCGGAACATACAGCTCAATCAATTCTCATGAATAAAAAAATATGAATTAATAAATTTATCAGTCATCTGAAAACACGACCAAAATATTAAATAACTCTTGCCATAATATTGGTCTTGATAAAAAGAGCACACCAAGGTGGCAAATCAGCATTGATAAATAAAAAATCAAATGCTTTATAAAAAACCAAACAGCTCCGGCAACCTATAAAAAAGTTAACAGGACAGTTATAAAAAACTTTACTGTTTGTCACCTTCCAAGTTGCATCGTACCAACCTTCAACAAGTTGTGTAACTGCCGTATGAAAGGATTTTAAAGTCATCGGGCAATGAGACATACGCATATTGCCAGAGCAAATTTGCTTAAGTCCTCATGGACATATGTCAAGCCATACTTATAAGATGGGCCACAAGTTTCTCATGGGCTCGGCCCAAATACGAGAAAACCCAGCAAAAAACCCTAAAATCTTTCTCAAAGCGCCAGCGTCGTCCCTGCCGCTTCATCTTCCCGAAATTTTTCCCCTTTTCGCGCTCCTGTTCATTAGCCACGCTAAGGAATTCAAGAACTCGTGCTCATGCAAAATCATCCATCAAAGAACTCAAGTTCCACCACAATCCATCATCCGCATCCGGCTGCCAACATCCCCTCAAAAAATCCCCATTTCCTGTGTGAGGTCTAACTCCACTCAACTCGCATCCATGGTGGAAGAGAGAGAAATCCCTTTCGACCAATGGGCTACCTCGGATGTGAAAGAGTCGACCTTGCGGGAAATGGTGAAGAACGGAGTTCTTCCGCCCAAAGAAATCATCGGCTGGCGTCCGGCGGCCGGCGAGGAGTTCCCCACTCCAAACACCGGTAAGATTGTGGTCTTCACCTCTTTCTTCTATTGAGGATTTGGTCTTCCCACTTCCGACTTCTTCCGTGGTATCCTCGAATACTATGGCCTTCAAATCTATCACTTGAATCCCAATTCTGTCCTCCACATTGCAATATTTATCCATGTGTGCGAAGCATTTTTAGGCATTCTCCCCCATTTCAATCTTTTTCGCCGCATGTTTTATGTCAAGCCACACCCAAACAAGGATGACCCGTGCGTCGTCGGCGGTGCTGGCTTTCAACTCCGCAGGACTCTCCGCAGAGACTACTTCTCTCTCCCCTTGAAATCTTCCAACAAGGGCTGGCACGCAAACTGGTTCTATATCTCGAACCCCAATCCTAGTTTGCCCGACTTCGTCGGCCTTCCACCGATCCAAAGAGCCAACTAGAGCACAATGCCGGAGAACCAAGATTAGGTAGAAGCGAATAACCTCCTGGCCAATATTCTTGAAATGAAGAAGAAAGGCCTCCAAGGAGAACAAATCACCCGGCACTTTATCAAGAACCGACTGGCTCCCATCAAGGAAAGATCTAAGCCAGCGTTCGAGTATGAGGGTGAAAGCGACCCCAATCGGGAGGACCGCGATGTTCTGAGTTACCAGGCCTTGTGCACTCGCATGTACAAGATTTTCTCCTCTGGAATCACAGTAGATCGCAGCCACAAGATGCCGGTTCCTCCGTTCAACCTGTTCCGACCTCCTCCTCCGGTAAGTCAACTCGGGTCTTCAAAACTCTTTCAATCTTGCACACATCCTTTAATATATCTCAAAAACTCTACTTGCAGGCAAACGCTCTTATTATTTCCAAGCCATATAAGGTGTATCATGACGATATGCCAACTCGGCCTGCTGCCAAAAAACCAATCGGCGGCCCCAAAATCAAGATTGAGCCTCAAGAGAAGAGGGCTGCCACCGACGAAGATATTAGCAGGCGAGCGAGTAAAAGGAGACTGGTCGTTGATGACTCGGATGACGAAGAAGTCCAGATTCCACAATCTAATATAAGTCCTCCGAAACCAACAGCCAGGTCCACTCCTAAAATCAGGAGGTCCAATAGGTATCTCACATAACCAGAATCAGCTTCTTGCTAAAAATCTTTTTTACTTCCAACTCAATTGTCTTTATCTTCTTTCTTGCAGGAAACCTCAAGATATCGATCCCACCGGGCGGGCTGAAGCCATCAATCCATCTGCAGCGTCAGAAAAGCCAAGGCCTACAGAACCAAAAACTCAAGACCTTGTCCCGAGTGAAGATGCTCCTGAGGCAGAATCCTCAAGCAAAGATGCCCCTGCTGTAGAGCCCCCGACTGCCAGCCAGGACATCCCAGCTGGAAACCAGTCGGACGAAAACCCACAGGGCTCACGTGGTCAAGAAGCACCAACCGAGGTTCCGGCTCCTAAAACAGGTAAATCTCTCAATAATCGCCAGACTCTTATCTTCATCATGCTCTTTGCTCTTATCCTCATTTTGCTCCTCTAAATCAATCAGCCGAAGAGGAGGAAATCTCCCGACTGAAGTCTTCAACTGACTCGGTCCCTCCTATCAAGATCGAGTGGCACGATGCCCAAGGCATAAAGCAAGGCATCGTGTTAAATAAGCAAAAGGAAAATGAAGAACGCGACATGCTCGTGGCCAGCCTCAACGAAGCGACCCGGCTAATGAATGTAAGTGTAACTCCTCTTTGTCTTGTCATCGTCGTCTAATGTGGTTGACTATCTTCATCCCCTTATGCAGAGAATATATTGTCGCTCAATGGCCAAATCAGACACTCTCGAGAAGCTGGTCCCCCATGTAAATTCTCTGGTAAACGTTCATCAAGATCTCAAGGCCGTCAGAGAAGAAGCTGCAGCTCGAGGGGTCGTCTTGCGGGCAGAAATCGCGAAGCTCCGAGATGAGAACTTGGAACTCCGTGGCTCAATCGGGGGTAAGCCAAACCACCTTTGTACTTGCTCTGTCTTTGCATATAATCTGTTTTGATCCTGATGCTTGCAAACCTTCATGTTGTAGCAAATTTATCCGAAATTGACTCCCTCGAGGCCCAGCTGAAGAAAACAAGCACCGATAAAGCCAAGCTGGAGACAGACAATGAGAAAATCCTGGAAGAATTTGAAGGTAAGCCTTTTAAGATAGAACTCCGTAACTCACTCGGTCTTGAATATTTATGTAATCATATCCCTTTTGTAGCTTATAAGGTCAAATCCCAAGCACAATTTGATGTCTTCGCCGAAAGAGTCCGAAGGGCTGAAAGTGTAAGGGATGACATCGCCAACGCTGCCGCGCCGATCCTGTCAGCACTATATAAACATGAACTCGGGACGAGCTCATTGGATGCCGTAGAAATCTTCGATAAACTCAGGACGGCCCCAGCTAAATATATGGAGAATATCTCTGACGCAGCCGTCATGGGTGCAAGCTTCGCTCTTGCGCAGACGAAATCACTCTATCCCCAGATAGACGTGGACTCTGTCGGAGATGGCTTTGCGGCTGGCACCTCAGATGAGCGAGCCCTGGAGCTCATAAGTGAAGCACAGGAGTCGGCGAAAAAGGTAGCTAGTGATGTAGCCGCAAACTTCCAGGAGTAGCTGACTTGCCTTGATGTATATGACTCGCTATAATGTGGACTTGTAAATATATAGCTTATTTATGTTAATGCCCTGATCCGAGTCTTCATATATAATTTCTTAAGAATTTTCGTCCGACTGTCACCAAGCCTAAGCTTGATTAAGCCATCAAAAAATTCTCAGTCCTTATCTATTGGACTCGAACCAAAACACTAAACAATGATAAACTAAATATGAACAAGTTATCAAAGAAAATAATGCTTTATTGATATATGTATAGCCCCCGACTGACAACCCAAGAGGTCATCCTGCTTGAAGTTGGCAGTCGAGAAGAACGTAGAGACAAGAAATGCCTAAGTATAATATCGACGAAGATGCTCAATGTTCCAGGAGTTCTCCACCGTGGTCCCATCTTCACGCCTTAGACGATATGCTCCTGGCCGAGTCACCTCAGCGATTATGTAGGGCCTTTCCCATAGTGGAGATAGCTTGTGGCGATCTTTTGTAGTTTGAATCTTGCGTAGAACCATGTCTCCAACAATGAAGGCTCGTGACCGAACATTGCGGTTATGGTAGCGCCGAAGTCCTTGAAGATACCGTGCCGACTGAATCAATGCGGCTTCGCGGGCTTCCTCTAGTCGGATGAGGTCATCAACTCTGTCTTGGTCGTAACGCTCATCATCGAAGCTATGAACACGAAGAGACTCGTACTCCATCTCACTCGGCAACATTGCTTCTGCTCCGTAAACCAAGAAGAAAGGAGATTGGCCGGTAGCCCGACTGGGTGTGGTTCGCAATGACCATAATACCGAAGGCAACTCTTGAACCCATCTTCCGACGTACGGTCGTAGTCTGTCAAACACTCGGGCTTTGATACCTTGAAGAACCATACCATTAGCTCGTTCAACCTGTGCGTTGCTCTTAGGGTGCGCCACCGATGCATAGCAAATCTTAATACCGAAGTCTTCGCAGAACTCCTTAAAAATGCCTCCAGTGAATTGAGTCCCATTGTCAGTTATAATTCTGTTCGGGACACCAAATCGATGCACGATGTTTAGAATAAAGTCTCGCGCCTTGTTCGCAGTTATCGTAGCAACCGGCTTAGCCTCGATCCACTTGGAAAACTTATCAACCGCGACGAATAGATGCGTGAATCCACCTGGCGCCTTCTTGAACGGACCCACCATGTCCAAGCCCCACACGGCGAAAGGCCATGATAAGGGAACTGTTTGAAGATCTTGAGCTGGAACGTGACTCTGCCGAGCGAAGAATTAACAACCTTCACACGTGCGAACTACCTTGTCTGCATCGGTGACCACCGTGAGCCAGAAGAATCCTTGTCTGTAAGCCTTGCCAACCAGAGTGCGCGCCGCGGCATGACTGCCGTAGATGCCCGAGTGAATATCTTGTAATAATTGTCGTCCTTCCTCTGGCGTGACGCATCTCATCAAAACTCCAGAGGGGCTTCTCTTGTATAGCTCTGAGTCAACCATGACATAGCCTTGACTGCGACGTCGGACTCGTTCCGCATCATCCCGGTCACCCGACAGCTCTTGCTGAGTTAAAAACTTGATGAACGGTGTCCTCCAATCAGCGTCGAGCATGGCGACCTGGCTGGTAACTCCTTCATCGGAGGTTAGTACTTTGGCAACAGTCGGCTCATAGAGATGTTCCACGAAAACGTCAGTCGGGGCTGCTTCGCGCTTGGACCCAAACTGTGCCAACTGGTCTGCCGCTTCGTTATTATGTCTCAAGACATGGGATAACTCCAATCCGTCAAACTTGTCTTCAAGCTTGCGAACTTCCTGTCGGTAGGCTTCCATGGTCTCATTCAAGCAGGACCAGTCCTTCATCACCTGGTTAACCACCAACTGGGAATCTCCTCGCACAATCATCCGTCGTATCCCGAGTGAAACAACAAGTCGTAGGCCGTGAAGGAGGGCTTCGTACTCGGCGACATTGTGTGAGGCGGGAAAGTGGATGTGAAGGACATACCGTAGCCTCTCCCCAGTCGGGGAGATCAGCACGACTCCCGCTCCCAAGCCGGTGACTCTTTTGGATCCGTCGAAGTGCATGGTCCAATACTGCAGATTTTCTCTACGTACATCTTCTTGTTGTTCGGTCCACTCGGCTACGAAATCTGCCAGGACTTGAGATTTTATAGACGTCCTCGCCTTGAAACCTATGTCTAGCGGCATCAACTCCAGTGCCCACTTCGCGATGCGTCCAGTAACCTCCCGGTTGTGGATGACATCGCCGAGTGGAAAGGACGTGACGACGATGACCGAGTGACCCTGAAAATAATGGGCTAGCTTCCTAGCAGTGATTAAAACTCCATATAACAATTTTTGTACCTGTGGATAGCGGGTTTTGGCTCCTGCCAGCACCTCGCTGACGAAGTAGATTGGTCGTTGAACCTTTTGGGTGCGGCCTTCTTCCTCACGCTCGATGACCAATACCGTGCTGACCACCTGGTGAGTTGCGGAGACATAGAGCAACAGGGGTTCTTGAGGGTGTGGTGATGCCAACATGGGTGGTGTCGTGAGGAACTCCTTGAAGCCTTCGAAAGATTTCTGGGCCTCGGTGGTCCATTGGAAATCATCAGTCTTCTTCAATAACCTAAAAAAAGGCATACCTCGTTCGCCGAGTCTGGAGACAAAACGGCTCAATGCTGCCATACAACCGGTGAGCTTCTGGACGTCTTTCTGGGTACTCGGGGGCTTCATGCTCCGGATAGCATTGATCTTCTCTGGATTTGCCTCAATGCCGCGATGTGATATCATGAAACCGAGCAGCTTTCCTGATGGCACACCGAAGGTACACTTCTCCGGGTTCAACTTCATTCTGAAGGCCCGAATGTTTGCGAAGGTTTCTTCTATGTCGATGATCAGGTCTTCCTTCTGCTTGGTCTTGATGACGACATCGTCGACGTAGGCTTCCACGTTTCTCCCGATCTGGGTCTGAAGGCACCTCTGGATCATGCGCTGATAAGTGGCCCCGGCGTTCTTCAGGTCAAAGGGCATCATGATGTAGCAATAGGCTCCAAACGGGGTGATGAAAGATATCTTCAGGCAGTCGGATTCCTTCAAGCTGATCTGGTGATAACCCGAGTAACAATCCAAAAAGCTCAGAAGCTCGCAGCCGGCTGTTGAGTCAACGACTTGGTCTATTCGAGGTAGTCCGAAAGGATCTTTGGGGCAAGCTTTGTTGAGATTGGTGTAGTCCACGCACATGCGCCATTGCCCTGTCTTCTTCCGGACAAGAACTGGGTTGGCTAGCTAGTCGGGATGGTAAACCTCTTTGATGAACCCGGCAGCCAAGAGCTTGGCGAGTTCCTCCTTGATGGCATCTTTTTGGTCTTGAGCGAAACGATGCAATCGTTGTTTTATAGGTTTGGCGTCATCTTTGACGTTTAAAGAGTGCTCGATCACCTCCCTAGGAATACCCGGCATGTCAGACGGTTTCCAAGAAAAAATGTCTTTATTATTCTAAAGGAAGGTGACGAGCGTGCTTTCCTATTTAGGATCTAGTTCTACGCCTATTACAGCGGTTTTAGAGGGATCAGATGGATCAAGGGGGATTTTCTTGGTCTTGGCGTCGCCGTCTCCCGACTTGGCTATCTTCTTGGCAGGGACTTCTCCTTCTCCAGATGTTGATGCAGCCAATTGGACCTCTTGCTGGCCGCGTAATCTCTCATGAGTTTGGGCCATATCGCAGCTTTCTTTGTCGCAAGTGAAGGCTTGTTTGACGTCGCTGCGCAGGGCGATGACTCCATTGGGCCCAGGCATCTTCATCATGAGGTAGGTATAATGTGGTACTGCCATAAACTTAGCGAGCGCCGGTCTTCCGATGATCGCGTGGTAGGCCGCTTCGAAGTCGGCAACCTCAAAAGTGATGTTCTCCGTCCGGAAGTTCTCCCGAACCCCGAAGGTGACTGGAAGAGTAATGCGCCCGAGTGGAATGGATGACAGCCCCGGGATGACTCCATGAAAGGGGGCCGAACTCGGCTTCAACTCGGATCTTGGAATCTGCATCTCGTCCAGCGTCTTGGCAAATAGGATGTTGAGAGCGCTGCTGCCATCGATGAGGACGCGCTTGAGTTTGATGTTGCGAACCATCGGGTCTAGTACCAGGGGATACTGCCCCAGGTGAACCACTCGGTCAGGGTGATCTGAGCGGTTAAACGTGATAGCCACCTCCGACCATCGTAGATAATGCGGGACTTCAGGTCGTGTGGCGTTGACTTCACGATCAGTCAGCTTTTGCTTCCTCTTGGACTCGTACGCCTGCGGTCCCTCGAAGATGTGGTTTAGCTCGCCCACGGGGTCTTGGAAGGGCTCTGTGCCGCTAACCGGGTCGTTCCTCTTGGTGCCCGATGGGCCGGCTTCGTCAGCCGGCTTTTGTCATAGTTGTGCCGCGTATTGCTCAGCGAACTGTTTGTAGATGAAGCAATCCTTTGCTGCATGCTTGTGGTTTGGATGGTGCGTGCACTGAGCGTTCATGATTTTGTCGTAGGCAGCGACTCGGGGACGCTGTTGCTGGTAGTTCGATGTCGTGGCGACCAGATCCTCGGGTTTGCGCTTGCGATCCTTTTGGTCCCCGTTGTTGTTGCCGTTGTCCTTCTTAGGACGCCAGCTGCTTCCGGATGGCTTGTCGTCCCTTTTGCCGTGCCGGTCTTGTCGCGAGGCCTTGATTGCGTCATCAGATTTGGCGTAGGAGTTTGCCGTCTCGAACATTTGCTTGACCGTCTTCGGTGGCTTGTGCCCAAACTTGCCGATAAGCAACTCGTCACGGACACCTTTCTGGAATGCAGCAATGATGACGTCATCGGTGATGTTGGGAATCTTGTTCCGTTTCTCCGAAAAGCGTCGAATGTAGTCCTTCAGCGATTCGTCCGGCTTCTGGATGACGTTGTAAAGGTCAAAGTGGGTCCCAGGTCTTTCGAAAGTGCCCTGGAAGTTGGCGATGAAGTGGTCCCGAAGCTCGCTCCACGAGTTAATCGAGCCTCTTGGCAAACTCGTGAGCCAGTTCCTGGCTGAGTCGGCGAGAGCAACGAGCAGGTAATTGGCCATAGCCTTGCTGTCTCCTCCTGCTGCGCGGATGGCGAGGGTGTACACAGTTAGCCAGGACTCGGGGTCGGTCTTGCCGTCGTACTTATCAATCCCGGTAGGTTTAAAACCACTCGGCCAGTCCACTCGACGCAGGTTCCTGGTGAAAGCGGGCACTCCATCATCGTAGTCATCGGGAGATTTCCTTTTGTCTTCAGAAAAGTGCTGTTCACGTTCCCGGTAGCGTCGGTCGAGTACCTCCCGCAGATCACTCTGCGGAGGCCTTCGCGGGCTGCTTTGGTAGTTGGAGTTGTTGTAGCGATGATTCCGGTCGTGGACGGGTTGTCGGCTGTGTTCTTTCTCGTGAGAGTCAGCCGTATGAACTCGTGGCCTCCATACTGCCTCGTGGCGAGGGTCTTTAGACCTGACTGGTGTCTTGCTTTGCTCAGGTCTCTTGTAGTCCTTGGACCGCAGTGGCGGCAGTCGGCTTCTATCGGGTGTTTCAGCAACGGACTCGGTCGGCCTTCGTGCGGAGCTGGAAGGATGGCCATTGGCCGTAGCCGCGACGATGGTTTTGATCTTGTCCAGGAGCGGCGTCACCGCAGCCGGCGCCGCTTCGATGACGGTGTCGATGAGAGTGAGGGCAGCGACGGCGTTCTGTTGAGGCGTTTGGAAGATGTTGGCGTTGTCGACTCGTGTCTGCAGTATGGCTTCGCGGGTTGAGCGCCCAGCCGCCCTTAGGTCTCGTTTCTTTTTGTCGGCTTCTTGCTTCTTCTTGAGCTCCGCCTCCTCCTTGCGCTTATTCTCCTCCTCCACGCGCTTGCGCTCTTGCTCAAGCTTAGCTAGTTCCTCCTCCACGCGCTTGCGCTCTTGCTCAAGCTTTGCCCGTTCTTCCTCCGCAATCCTCCGGGCCATGGCCGAGTCGGTCTCGGCTACTTCGGCCATGAGAACGTTGAGAAGGTCCGGATCGTAGTAGTCTTTATCTGCGTCGTAGCTGTTGATTTCATCCGTGGAGATGTCGTAGAGGTCGTCGAAGTCGGTGGAGCTTAGATGTTCGTCAATGTCCGTGGATGAGTACGACCCGAGTCGTTCGAGTATGACCGCGACCTCTCGTGAGGCCGAGGGACAGCATGAAGGCGATGAAGACTCAGAAGATTCAGAAGGTTCTCCCGAGTGGATCGGATCCAACTCAGAAGATAGGAGATTATGATAGATTTTAGCGTCATCCGGTAACCCGAGCGGCGCTAAGGAATTTTCCCTCCCCGACTGGTTCGAATCCGAGTCGAGAAGAGAGAGCTTACCGAACTTGTCGGTGATGAAGTCGAGTCCGCCGAAGCGAAGCGCCTGCCTAGGGGCGAAGATGAAGTCGGCGAAGCTTGATGGAGATCCCATTGCGCTCGTCGGCGAGATGTTGAAGAAAAACTTGACGCAAAGCCCCTACCTGGCGCGCCAACTGTCGAAACTTGGTTTCGGCAATAGAATTTGGGGGTAGCAGTCAAGCGCCAAACACAATGGGTTAGTCGGGACAAAGGTTTAGACAGGTTCAGGCCCTCTCTAACTAGAGGTAATACCCTACTCCTGTTTCGGGGATTCGATCCGCCGAGTGTTTATTGATCTATTGATCTCTTGATCTCTTTCAATAAGGGCTCTCGCAAGTTTTCTGTCTATCCGTGTGTTTTTCTCTATGCCCCTCAAGGGACGCCCTACCCTCCTTATATAGTCCCGAAGGGCGGGTTTACAAGTCGGAGACCTATTCTATTCTAAATCGGACTCCTCAATCTTACCAACTATAGACTATGGACCGTTACCTTATCTCAATGGTAACGTAATACCCAAGTCATAGCCGGTTTACATAATCATGGAGCGTAACCTATCCCCTATGGTAAGTCGGATAAGCTAGCCGTGAGGGTATCCGGTACCCATAATCTCCAAAGTTTGGCTGAGCTCCAGCTTCAAGAAAGATGGAGCTAGAGCTGGAACCATGCCAAACAGGCCCTAAGTGATGTTTACATGTCGAAAAATAACAAAATATCAAATCAAACAAGTTGAAATAATCCAGAATTTTGTATTAGCCCAACTATTTAATTATTGCTTTAATACTTTCCATCGGTTATTTACCGTGAGCGTTTTCGACAAATTAATTAAGATATTTCCAATTAACCGTGAAATGTATCTGATTCAGTAGCAATCCTGAAAATTAAGCCACACGCACGACTGCAGTAGCAATGCGTGAATGTATGGTTGAGTACTGGATCGATGGACTCCCATCTAGCCTACAACTGGCACTAGTACAGAATGAGTTTTTGCAAACGGGCAAATAAGATTTTCGCATGCGGTTGGGCCAGCCGCATGCGCGAAATCGTCTGCAAAAATCACCATCTTCCCATGCGGCCAGGGCACCCGCATGCGAAAATCCGATTTTCGCATGCGGGCGCTTAAGCCGACCGCATGCAAAGAGAAAATATCGCGAAAAAAAATAAAATTCCAAAAAAAACAAACCCTAGCCGCAAGCGGCGGCATCGCCGCCCGAGCTCGCCGGCCGCTTCCGCGCCACCTGCCCCCGCTGCTGGCCGCCGCCATCCGCTCCCGCCACTGGCCGTCACCGCCGGATCCGGGCGGGACGAGGCCCGCCGCCGCCGGATCCGGGCGGGATCCGCCCACTCGTCGTCGTCATCGGGGTCGCCGCCCACCGCCAGACGCCGCGTGACCGGCGCCAGATCCACGCCGCTGCGGCCGCCGGCCGTCGCGGGGTAGCGCCGTGCCCGCTGCCGTCGCCGCCTGCCGCTGCCCGCCGTCGCCGTCGCCGAGCGTCGTGCTCCTCCGTAGGGCGGCGGATCCGGTCCTCCCGAGGACGGTGCCGTCGGATCCGCCGCCGTAGGCCGTCGCCGTGCCCGCCGCTCGCGCCGAGAGCCCCTAGGGCAGCGGATCCGGCTTTCCCGAGGACGGCGCCGCCGGATCCGCCGCCGCTCCCGCTGTCTCGCCATTGCCCGCCGCCTCCTTGATGTCGCCGCCCGCTCCCTCCTAGCTGCCGCCGCTGCCGCGCCTTCTTGAGGCCGCCGCCGCCGCTCCCGCCGTCGCCCACCGCCTCCTGCCGCCGCCCAAGTGAGGGAGAGAGAGAGAGAGAGGACTCCACGGCGGTGAGGAGGGGGAGCGGCGGTGAGAGAGAGGAGATAATAAGTGAGAGGAGAGGAAGAGAAGATAAGGTTAGGTGTAGGAAGAGGACCATTTTTACATGCGGGCCACTTAACCGCCCGTATGGAAAAATAGATTTTCCCATACGGGCCTCTTAAGAGGGCCGTATGCAAAAATGAGCTCATTTTTGCATGCGGCTCACTTAAGCGCCCGCATGCAAAAATAAAATTTGAAATTTGAAATTTGAAACTAGTGTATCTCACTCATACGAACTCCAAATTAGATGATTCTTTTTCCTAAATGTTTCTAAAATTATGCTCTATCATGTTATTGTGTTCTTACTGCTATTAGTTTGGTCATTTTTTCTTGAGACTTTGTTTTATCAATTAAAAATTTGAATTTCAAAACTTCAAATAATATTTTGAAGCAATAAATGATTTCAGCTGAAAAAGTCATCCACAACAAAGTGGTATAACTCATCAATATCTATAACTTTTATTTTGGTCATTTCTTCATACGACAAAGTTATTTCTAACATTGTTCACAAAATGTACATATCTTATACAGTTTTATAAACTATAGAGAGAGATATGTAAATTTTGTGAAAATGTTACGATCACTTTGTCGGATGAAGAAATGACTAAAATAGAAGTTATAGATCTTGATGAGTTATACAACTTTGTTGTGGATGACTTTTTCAGCTGAAATCATTTATTGCTTCAAAATATTATTTGAAGTTTTGAAATTCAAATTTTTAATTGATAAAACAAAGTCTCAAGAAAAAATGACCAAAATAATAGCAGTAAGAACACAATAACATGATAGAGCATGATTTTAGAAACATTTAAGAAAAAGAATCATCTAATTTGGAGTTCGTATGAGTGAGATACACTAGTTTCAAATTTCAAATTTCAAATTTTATTTTCGCATGCGGGCGCTTAAGTGAGCCGCATGCAAAAATGAGCTCATTTTTGCATACGGCCCTCTTAAGAGGCCCGTATGGGAAAATCTATTTTTCCATACGGGCGGTTAAGTGGCCCGCGTGTGAAAATGACCCTCGATTTTTGCAGACGCCATTAGTTATGGTCCGTTTGCAAAAATCATGGGCTCTCGTACAGAAAAATCACTTTTGTAGTAGTGTGGTAAGTGCATGACAAAATGTTGTTAATGATAAAAAATAATTTAAGAGTAATAATTTTGTACACGTGTTCTTAATCATGTAAAAGTCAATACTATAGAATAAATTACAATAAAAAAATTCAACATCAACCATAAAATTAAAATTTAAAATCCAAATTTTGACCGTGGCTCATAAAGGCAAACGATATAAGTGTGGCACCGGGCACACGTACTGTTGGTGTCAAATTTCTAATTTTACAGAGTCTCAGTCGACCCAAATTAAAAGCCATTATATTGTACAAATATAATTGATATGTAAAATTGATGGCTGTGGTACGTTCATACATGTCTTTCATGATTAGTGGCGTTGCTTCATTTCCCATATATATTTTTAAGAAAAAAATCCATTTACTCTAAACTATTTCACCATAACACTTAACCTCATAATATATATATATATATATTTTATTTTACATTCTGAACTAAAAAAAGTTCACTTTACTCCCCAACAATATTTTAGTTCTTTGTTTCTGTTTATAAAAGTCATATTCTCCTCTGAAATTTTGGTAGCTAGGATGATAGATACATATTACAACTTACATCTCAATATATATTTCTTTAGAATTTTTCTTACTGTTTACATATGTTGAGAACACTTAAAACTAATCCAAACATCAATATTTTAAAGTTCAAGCAAATAGTCATGACAAAAATTTTAAAAATATTTTTGAACTTAAATAATGATGTCATCTATGGATCTAAAAAGTTTCAGCTTAGAATACAACTTGTATAAAGCGTAACACAAAAGAGAAATATTATTAAGTAGAGTGAGCCATTTTCAGTAGTTCAAAGGTAAAATGAGCTTAAAGTTTAGGGGGTTAAGTGATAGTTTGGGGGAGTAAAATATTTTTTTCTGTTTTTAATCAGGATGTCCTACATCATGTATAATATTCCTTTCTACTTTGCTCCTTTGTTTTTTAGTTAAAAAATATATAATTCCTGAAACATTGATCTCAGAGCATATATAGCCAATTTCTCTAAGATAGTCAATTTCAAATGCGCAAGGTGTTGTCGTTTACATATATAACCACCAAAAATTGCACTCATTGCTCCATTATTGGGTTCGAGTATGCTAAGGATGCATGATAGTTAGGTGCATATATAATATATATCCAGATGACCAGATCATTGGAAAGGAGAGCAGATAGGTGTGTGAATTGTGGTCAATCCATGAGCAAATGTGTGCAAAAGCTAACAAGACCTTTTTGGTTACTTGACATGGAACCAAGCAGCAGTCTAGAGTAGTATTGCTCCCTAGTGACAAGCTTTATGAAGCAGGCCTACTTTGTACACATATATATATTATATGTTTTTATGCCTCATTAACGATCTATAGCTAGTAGTAGTCATTATCTAAAATAATTTAGTAGTTCCAATCCATATTAATCTAGAGTGCATACTGCATGCATGTGCATGCATGAACAATTGAGTGAAGTGCTCTGCACTTCTTTGTGCAAAAGTGGTAGGTGCATTAGCAAAAGGGAGTGGCAAGCACACTATATGTTGGTGTTGCATACGCGACAAAAATGGTGAGAGCTAGTTTCTCTCGCCTTTTTTTTTCTAAAGGAAAACTTTGGTACATGAATTGCATGCAAGCTTATCCACAGAAGTAGTGAGAAGTTGCAAACCCAGCTTTTGATAAAGTTGTAGGATCAGGTTCCCCATTTTATTGTCTTCTCTTCGACTTTTCAACAAGATCACTTTGATCAGGATTGATATTCACCAAAAGCTATATGTGTGTTGGGTTGCCTTTGAGCTAACTGGGGCATGATTAGCCAGAATAATAATCCCCCATTACCGATCACTTCAAGTATTTTACCTGATTATGGGTTCCTATGAACAAAAGTGGGTATGCTGAGATATGCATGTATTTAAACACATATGAATATCACAAATTACAATCATATCGATTTGGATTAAGAGTCACAATTACATTTTCTTATTTGGCATTATGAATTAAGGTTCAAATCTCTCTTTTCAAAAATGAAAATCAATCTATTATGCCAAGATGTATTTGGTGCCTCATGTTCAACTCTTTGTCCAGGAGGAATTAATGCTCAATCTACTATGTGTTTTTTTTAAAAAAAATCGAATGGTTAAAAATGCTCAAGATAGAATAGCCATTATGCAATTGTCTTTATATTTTTCCAGAGGGATGAGCTTAGGCATACGCGGGAAACCAAAGAGTCCGTGATCGACCAGAGATTAATTCTTGGTGAACCAGATGTGCCCGGGAGTACTTGGGAGTAAAAAAACACAGATTAATTGTATAAGTCCAGGCCTCTCAAAGGATAACCTGCACCCTCTCCTATCTAGGTCACTATCCGTAAGAGTTCGTATAAAGCTAGGAGCTCTTGAGTGGGCTAGCCCAGTTCTTGCCAATTTCTGGTTCTAAGGAGCTCCGAATGGGTTTTTATACCCATCGGTTCTTCTCTCCCTTCACCGAGAGACAAAAAAAATCTAGCTAATAATAGGTCTGACCTAAACCCTTCGAGCTCTACACCCATTTTTCTGTAGCAGCAGACAAGCAGTTTGTGGGATGCCACGCTTGGCCCATTGTTTCTTGATGCTTTTCTTCGTCATGCGTATCAAGCCCATATGAAAGTGAGAGTTTTGGATATAGCGTATCCCACCGCATTAATATATACATTGGGACAACATAATGGAATCTAGAGCTAATGCAATGGACAGACTGCAGCCGATGCACCACTCTTCTAGGTGACGTAGCATCTAACAAGAGAAATGTCCACTCTCTTTCTTCTGCGAGAACACCACGTACCCCTTCTCAGGGTAATAAGGGGTCCTCGCGGTAAGACATTTGGAGTGCAGGAACTGTCCTCTCCTCGGACGCCACTACGCGGTGCCCCTCGAGAAGTAATGACCCACCTGTTTCTCTTGACTCATTTTGGCTAAGGCACACTTAGCAATTCCTAATCTTAACCCTTAGTCATGATTTCTATCTTGAAACAATGCCATGACTTGGTTTCCATGTGGCCAGCTAGTTGGCCCCATGCTACATCGTATGAGATACATGGTTGCTTTTGAGCAGCTCTATGGGCACAACCCAAGTCGATTGACCCTAGCAGAATCTCAGACGTTCAACGGTTTTTGAGGTTTGTAACATGGATAGGTGATGGATACATGGACCTCCCCACTAGGCCTCGGAACCAGCCTAGGCTAGAGAACAGCTGGCCCATGACCCGCACGGTTTTGACGATTTGTATTCCATGATAAGCAACCTGGTCAAAAGTAAAAGATCCCTTGGTCATGACGATGATAATTTTTAAAAAATGTCATACAATAATAGTTGATATATATTGGGCATATGCACCTTAAAATTTTTAAACTAGTTTGCATAAAGATAGTTGACCCTAATGGATTAAAGTAAAATTTTCATTTAAAATAGATAATGTGCAAGGCACTAGCAAAGGTTTACTAATATAATAGAACTAGTACTAGAGTGCACTAATTAAAATCCAGGGTCCATGCCTCAATACTTAACCACCAAGGAACCAATACCATATCTTCAGACATTACTTTTTATCCATGCATATGCGTGCCGTAAAGTTGTGCACGTGTTACATGACATATTATATTCCATGTTGTACATAAGTATGTAAATTATGTATCAAGAAATGATTGCAGATGATGTGCTCTATCTATGTCTGTAGATTCGTTCTAAAGCCAATATATAGATAGATGACAATAATATACTCAAAAAGTACTAACTTATATAACTATTTCACTTATAGTAAGGTTACATAATAGTTAGGCATTATTCAAGTAATATATAACTAATTGGAAAATAAAAGTTGTACCAACAATGGTCAACAATAATGAGGGCAAGAGACAACTATATATGATGGTGGTAAAGGTGGCATGAAGACGGGTAGACATGGTTTAAAGCCCGTTTAATCATAAATAGATATATTTATACATCTATTTTTACTAATAGATTGTAATGTTAACTATGTACTACTTAGAATATGTGGATTGTGTAATGTTTGTGTTGTGTCATCTTTGAAGAAACACCATATGAATTTTTTTTAGCCATGCATGGAAGTAACACAATATATGCTGTATTAATCCATCAAACAATTCTCTGATTTAATTTCCCTACCCTTTCCTCGGTCTACTTCAAAAGGATATCCAATTGCAATACATGATCTGATACGATTTTAGGATATAACAATTGCTATATACATGATATGATAGATGGACAAGGATATCTAATTGCTACACGTACGTGATTTTGGGGATATCTAATTGCTATAAAGGAGAAGTGTTAAGTGCCCGCAAAGCTAGCCTTTTGAATGACACTCAAGTTAACATGATCTGATAGATGGACAAGGATGGCGATGCTAGAGTACTCAAGATCACTAGTGAGTCAACTGTGATATGGACAGATCGATGCCAATTGCCAAGTCTCCTACAGCATCCAGCATCCCTTCAGAGTTGCATACATCCACACCTGCACTGCTTTAGCATCCAAGTATTCCATCTAGCTACTTACTACATGGATCCCATTTATATGTCCACTACACCACAGGGTGCAGCGGAATCTGCATTGTTTGCTTTAATTAATTAGTATGTATATGATACATTGATAATTAATTAATCAGAAATTTTAATTTATGCCACTGAGTTTATACTTATTCAACAATTTCTATTGCGACTTTGTCTCTTTTATAATATGTCATTGACTTTTATTAATTATTTCTACAATATGTCATTGGGCAAAATACTTCCTCAAAATTATCTTAGAATACCCTTATAAATGCACATGGTTCACAGTTGATTTATCCCATTAGAACATTAAAAGTTATAAAAAAATATTGTCTAGCTTCCTAACACTTCTAGAATTTGTGTGTAAGTTTCAAGATTTGTGCATTAATATTTTTTAAATATAGCTTATATGGTATATATGCTACAGAGAATACTTTAGTGTTATTTTTTTTAATCATCTTTCAAACTATACACAAAATGTTTTTGCATTATTATGTATAAGAGATTCCTATTTCATATGCTACACAAAAATAACCTTAAAGAAAATGAAAACATGATAACAATCTTAAAACACACACACACACACACACACACATATATATATATATATATACTTTCATGTTGCGTATGGAAGCTAAAAAAAATCATAATTTTTTGAAACTGCTAACGGATAAATAAGTGCCAACCTTATACGGTTATAAGGGCATTTTTTAGGCTAGCCCAATGACATATTATAGAAATATTGATAAACTCAATGACATAATATAAAAAGGGATAGAGTCGATGACAAATTGTTAAAGCTATACAAACTCAGTGCATAGAGTAGATTCTTTCTGCTTATTTTGTCTTACGTGTAATACCACTTGGCCAATAATTCAATTTCCCCAACCCTACCTAGGACAGGACATGTTATATATGATTATGCTTGAAGGAGTTCCTAACAGCTTTAGCTAGCTACTCACATAATTAATCTCCGCAACCTCCAGCTATCCAAAACTATCCAGATTTGTGCTCTAGACACAGTAGCAATGGAATCCAGAAAATGAAATACCCCCTCCATTCCAAAATTGGGATCCCAAAATACAAGGTTCAACTACTCCTAACGCAAATACCAAAAATAAATTTAACCATCTCCTCGATTGGATCGTATCCATATATGCAAGCAATATGATTGGGGGGCTTGATGGTAGATGATTTAAAACAAACCAAATTTAAAAGACAAGAGATGATAGTTAATGTATGCATGCATGCATGTCTTATATTATGAAATATGAGAAAAAAATATTGTGTCTTATATTCTGGGATAAAGGAGTAGTGTCTGTAAGAGTGTGATTCCCCATGTACGTTCTCTATATTAACGGCAGCTTCTTCCCAAAATCTCCGATCACCTAGTACCAGACCTATATGTCCGGATGCCCCCCTATATAGCTATATATAATTGTGATAGAGACCACTAAATTACTTGGAATCAATAAAGTTAAGTAAAAAAAATTGGAGGATCTAACTAGCTAGTGATCTAAATTGCAGTGAGCCGACAGTTATGCATAGACATATTCGAACAGCGCATGCAATTGAACTAAAAAGATTAGGCGCATGCATATATTTTTTGCATTTCTTTTTTCTAAGATTCTAATTATACTGCTCAAAAGATGCACATACAGCAGCTCGCAGTACTAAGATCCCATCTCTGACCGAAAGAGATCGAATGAATGAAATGATTAAAATCTTCTTTCTCTATCTTTAGTTTCCTTTATGCAGATTCTAATTGTGTGATCATGCATCACCGACAGTATGTGTGCCTACTTAGACGGATCGGATTCGACCCTCACTTGTGTTTTAGTAATATGCATCTTGAAAATAAATTAATAATATGTATATATATTATCACGCGCCATTAGTTGCAGGAATCCACATCTATTCTTATTCTTTTTGTTTCTTCTTAAATTTGAGTGGGATCCATTCCCATTCTTGTTGTTAAGTATTGCACAAACATACATGGATTCAGTACGTGGAAAATTCACACCTTCAAATTATTTGCTTAATCGTCACCAAAAGTAGTATTATATTTTAGTTGATTTTGCGAGATTAGTTATGTTACCTTTTCCATGCACTTCACATGCCAAAACTATAAACGCACACACACCCTATCTCTATGAGAACCTTCGAAAAATTGGATCGATAAATCTTGAGATTCATAAAGTTACCATAGCCATTATCTCTAGTCCCCCGAAAGATTGAGCCAACAAATCTTAAGATTCACGAAATTAGCACAGACACCTGTTGTCGATGGGTACATCACCTACTATTGAAAGAATAATTAGTTGTAAATACGAACACTCATATGTGTCAAGTTTAGGATTTGAACCCGAGTAAACTGATTTTAGCACAAAAAATCTAACTAATTAAATTATGTTCACTTCACATCATTTTCTTAATTTCTAGAAGCATAATAATAATAGAGTTACATGAACTCTTGTGGTAGTAAATTAAGTTACTCCAAATATGGGATTAATTATGTATGTGAAAAGGGTTAATTATGTATGTGAAAAGGGTTAATTAATGTTTAGTGATGCGTAGTTATGTTTGAGATCGAAGTGGAGTATTATGTAGTAGTGATATATACTTCTTTCATCCAAAAAATTTAACCTAAGATAAATTAAGACAAAATCAGTATAACGAATATGAATAACTTTTTGTCAAAACCAGTACAACTAATTTAAACAATTCTTTATCTAAATTCGTTGTATAAAAAATATATTTTTAAATTAAGTTTTATTTGGGACGAAGGGTGTATGCCGCAGATGATGGGATTGATAGGAGCAGCAAAATGCACCGTGAGAAATGGAAATGGTGTGGTGCGTACGTGGGCCAGCCAACCTCCATCATATCATTGACCACCTGACACGTGTGCGACGACCACGTGTCACTATCACTCACCAAAGCCTCCTGCCGTCTCCGCCTGCCTAACCTTTCACAGTTTAGTTTGTTCATTAACACCTTATAACACACATGCTTATTAATAGCATCCAACGTTTTTCCCCTGAAATTTTATTTTCTTTCAAAACAAAATTAAGTTTGAACTTAAAATTTGATAATAATAATAATAATGTAATTCGTACCTATACGTATCTGTCTATTAATTTTTATATGTCTAGTTTTTAATTATGGGTTTCACATTTTCGATGATTTTCAACAGATATATATTTCCCATTGTATCAACAGTCCTTTTATATATTATAACGTGCCCCCACATTAAATTGAATAGAGTCAAAAATGTTAGTGCAATCACATTCTGTGTGCTTGTTAAGATCAAAAGTAAAACTGCGATGTATGAGTCGTCATATACTTCCTTCTTTTTAAGTAATTGCCAGCACAACTCTTTATCTTCAAACTTTGATCACTACCTTTTTTTCATTAATATTTATAAATATTTAAAAGGATATCATATTATCACGGTGCATTATATTTTATGTGGAAGCTTAATTTGATACATTATAGTCAAACCTTATTTAGTACCATTCATCAATGTGAAGCACTGAAGTTCAACACTAGATGAACAGAAGTGTTCTAAATTTCTCTGGGGAATCACGACAGATGCTTCTGATATACAGTATCATGGCAGAAACAGAGAGTATATATATATATATATATATATATATAATTAATTTAATCTTTGTGGTGGTGGATGACGGCAACGGGTGGAAATGATCACGTGGTACACGTACACGGTGCATTGCTACGCTTGTCCTTTAGCCTGGCACGTGTACCTTGCATGCCTCACTTCTATTTAAACACAACATCAACTTATATTACATGATGCATGATTACTACTTAATTAATTGCTTCGTTCCGAATTTGGAGGCTCAGAGATCTTGTTAATTACACTAATGTTTGTTCGGTTACGAGAGAATCTTTGTTGTTAATTAACTAAGTAAATTTCTTATTCATATTAAGAAAACTTATTTGAGACGCACAATCACACCTCCCTTAGACATTCTTGAAAATAATCTACACATGAAAGATCCTAGGGCCGTAAATTTGCAGACATCAGTGTTAAATGTGGGATATATTTGAGTCAAATAGTGTCCTTTTCACACTACAATGCAAAAAAAATGCTTTAATTTAATGCTCAAATGAATTTGAAATAGGGACGCCAAAGAAAAGAAGAATAAAATAATTAAGAACCAACAAAAATAAGGAAAATGTTGTGTTACACAATATAGTACTGTACTTCTATATTTGGTATGCTCAGCCCGATTGGAGATTATGTACCTCACAGTGTAAATACGCCTAACTCAACAAATTGGTGTTTCCCAAAAATGCCAATAAGATTCTAGTGCAATCTCATATATCCATACAAATATTCAGAGAATATACTTGGTATAAAAATTTACTAAATAAATTTGGTGGGCATTCTCTTCTTTATTAAGCAATCCGTTTCTCCTATACCTTTTGCACTTTCACGCATATGGCATCAGAGATCACATCTAATGGAATGTACCAATGCAAATATAGTCAATGCATCTATCCGGCCGTCCTTTGCACAATGTTTGCAACAGTTCTCTTACCATTCTTGCATAGTACAATTTCCATGTTCGGTTGAGTAACAAACTCGAAGACCTTAGCTTGTGTGGTGTTTGCAAATAGACTCACCTAAGAGTGCACAATATAGCCAGTCCTTTGGATTGAGTGGTGTTTTTTGTTTTTAAAACCAAAAGATAATTATGCCATGTGATGAGAGTTCAGGGATGCTTCCCAATTACATGTTTGTAGCTCCGCAATTACTACCATACTACAACTCATAAAAAATAAAGGCACGTGATACATTGAAGAACTACGTAAGCGTGCGGATAACAAGGACGACCTAATCGTCATCGAAAGAATAATGCAAAGATATTGGAAAAGTGAAACTCCCAAATGAGAATAGACTGGAGACTGGTGGACTGCCATTAAACATCCCTACTTCTTCTCGAACATCTTAAATGCGTGCTGATCAAGCATCTAAAGAAAATCTCACTATTATGTGCAATTCAAAATCAAATAATTAATCATACATATTGTCAATAGCTAATCATCGATATATTGTAATAGAAGATGAGTAATTTTATATTCTCTAGATAAGTATTCAAAGGACTTGGATCCTCTGACTTTGCATGGTAATCAAAGTCAGAGGAGCACAATATTAGTGATTTTGGGATATTTATAGCAGTTAGATTTACATGAATGGATGAGGTAGTTGTGCTACAACATTTGATGACATTAAATTGCTAGGGTATAGACCCTGTGCTGCATTATTTTTAAATGAATTACTACAAATCACTATAGCAATGAACTCAATTTTGCGGTGCTCCTCTACCTTTACACGCACGACATTATGGATCACAGCACATGAAATATATCTTCCATATCAATAGTCATTACATCAAAGTGTCTTTTTCACAATGTTTATAACAACTCTCTGACCACATCGTTGCATGCCTACAGTCCTAAATTGTGTATGTTGATATCGTTTGCAAGTTTTTTTTTTATCAAAGTGCATCTGAAGATGGATATAATGGAAGCTTATGATCGATTGAGTGAAATGGTCTTTTCTTAGAGGATGTTTGACCAGGTCGGGTTTTGCTACTTCCTAGATTGAAACTGTTATGAGGTGTGTGATCACCGAGGTCCATTATGCAGTGATAGTCATTAAGATGGCAACGGGCGCAAACCCGCTGGGTTTAGACGTCTCAAACCCATGCCCGCGAACAAAAAATCTGCCCGCTAAGAAACCCATGACCCGTCACGGGTTCAATTTCGTGCCCAGACCCATGCCCGTTGGGTTAACGGGCACCCACGGGTCACCCGTGCCCGACAAAGAAGCAGCGAACAAACAACAATTATGTATATGTACAGCACAACACACAGTTCGTTGTATATGGGCCAGGCTAGTTGGGCTGTATATGGGCCAATTCGCCTTATATGTACAGCACAACACACAATTATTTTCCCTTATATACTGGAGTTATTGGGCCAGGCTAGTTGGGCTGTATATGGGCCAATTCGCTTGTTGGACTGGGTTTATGAAACCCATGGGTTTGCGGGTTTGGGTTCTTTGTTCCCAGACCCACACCCGCAAACCCGCTGGGTTCAGCTTTTGACCCATTAACAAACCCATGGGTTCAGAGTTTGACCCATGCCCGTGCCCTAATAGAGCAAAAACCCATCGGGTTCTGGGTTTCGGGCATCCATTGCCATCTTTGGATAGTCAATGGAGAGTTGACTGATCCTGTGATCCCTACACGTGGTATATGGCAAGGTGATCCCATTATTCCATATATATTCTTAACCCGTACAGAGGGATTGTCTTGCCTACTGAAAACCAAGGGGAAGGTTCTCTATAGGGATTGCGAAATGGTAGATTTGGTCCTCCTATATCTCACTTGCTCTTTGCTGATGATAGCATCTAACAAAAGTGTACAGGTTTTTGAAATCAACTCTATAATTAGATTATGATGGCTCAAGGCAGAAAGTGAGTTTCTCAAAATCTCCATTTTTAGTACATTTGGTCCTCATTGTCCTGTTGCCACAAGAAATAGTGTTATGGTTTGTCTGTAGATTTAGAATGATGCTTCGAAGTTTACATACTTGGGCATGCCTATAGAAGTAGGATGTTCTCCCACTAAGTCCTCTAATTTCTTGCAAGAGAGAACATGGAAATAGATAAATAGCTGGACTAATAAGTCGTTATCTATAGCTATAAAAGAGACCCATGTTAAGGCTGTGGTTTAGTCGATTTTGACTTTTGTTATGAGCTGCTTCCACATTCTGGCTACAACTTGTGAGAAGATGAGGAAGTCGATTGCTAATGCTTGTTGGGGTTGAACAAGGAAAGAAAAAGATGCATTTGCATTGTTGGGATTGGCTTTCCTCACCGAAGTTCCTTGGTGGTTTAGGGTTTAGACATCTTCAACTTCTCAACTAGGCCAAGTTAGGAAGACAAGGGTGGCACATTCTAATATATCTAGATTCCTCGTGTGCTAGAGTAGTTAAATGTCATTATTTCCCTAATATGATTTTTGGCATGCAAGTTGGACTAGATCAGCTTCCTATACCTAACATAATATCATGCATGGAAAAAAAATTTGGAACAAGGTATTGTGTAGAAATTTGAAAATGGAAAATCTGTTCTAATTTGCCAAGACAAATGGATACATGATGACATAAGTTATCAATTTGGTGCCAAAAATTTGCTTATGATATCCATCAATCCAGACGATCTATTTGTTCCTGATAACTCGAAGTGAGCAAATAGTGGAGTTATCATGAGAAAATAGTGAATCTATTCAGAAATCAGTTTATCAATCAGGAGCAAACGAAAGATTTGTTCGAATTTTGCTCATGATTGTTTCGACACAAGATATCAGCTTCAGAGGCGACATATTCATGTCCTTTGTGTTGTTTCTATGGCCATGAAGAGAAAGTTGAGTATTGCTTCTTAATATGTCCTTTTGCGATATCTATCTAGAATATTAGCAAAACACATTTTGGCATTCAATTACAAAGGAAACTTCTCCGTAATGCTAAGTAGTTGTTGTTTGATCTACTAAATTGATGCAACAAAGTGCATTGTGTGGTAGTGGTTGTTACTTGTTGGCATGTCTGAGAAACCCAGAATATATGGTATGCCTCAAGTAATAGTAAAAAAAAAACTTACATGGATATAATTGTTATGGACTGTTTGAAGCCAAGTCAGTCGTCAAAAGGCATAAATTTCCTAAACAAGTTTAGAAATGTAGTCCACCACTAGCTGGTTTGGCTTGCTTCAATGTCGATGCATCAATCTTTTCTTCTTCATCGAATTCGGCTATTGGTGTGGTGGCACAGAGTCAGATGGGAAGATGTCTGTTGGGTTGCTGACAACTTTTTCAAAGCATCACTACACTAGATATTGCAGAAGCACTTGCTCTTCAATGTGCTGTGATCTTTGCGCTGTGATGAAGGTTTCCACAAGGTGATTTTGCATTATAATTACCTGAAGCTAATGTAAAAAGTGAATATTCTCCAAAGTCCGTGAAGTTCCTAATGTTCTTGATATTAAGTCTTTAGTAAGCAACTTTATTTCCATTTCATTTCTTCATACAAAATGTAGTGCTAATGAGATGACTCATTTGTTGGCTAGAATAAGTAAGTGGGTTGGTTATTTGATCTTCTGATAGTGTGTTCCTAGTTGTATCTAGGACGTTGTAAATTTTGAATGTTTGTGTAATAAATGTGCCAACCTTGATCTAAAAATCCCCAACCCCTATCATAGCTCGAGTATAACGATCACGAACAGACAAGTGTATGCTAAAATCTTAATCAATCATCTGTAAGAAAAAAAATATTTTTATATTAGTTGTAATTAAAAAAAACATTAATCAGATATTTTTGTCCACGACTATACATCGATATATGGTGATTAAAGATGAGACTCTTTATATTCTTTAGATAAGTAAGTAGCAAAAGGTAGCCATATTACCATTACATTGTGTAGTTTACACATAAAACCAATATGATGTTTGTTTTAGATTTTTGTTGGATGGGTCATAGATGATAACTTTAACGAGGCAAAAGCTTACGTTATAAGCTAAAAAAGTCTAGGTCGACTTGGATCGTTATGAACCCAAACTGATCCGAGCCAAGAGCTTGGAGCTTTTTCTCACCAACACGTTTGTTTTGTAGTTACTTTTGGTGAGTAAGCAGCAGAGATGGAAGCAACGAAGGCTCTTCCTCTACAAATACTTACCCTCCCGCTCTTCTTCTCCTCCGCCATTAAACCACAAACCACAAACCTCAAAAATAAAAAAATAATTAAAAAACCCCGACACTTTGCAAAACTTTTCTCCCCAAATCCACCCTAAATCCTTCATCCCCAATCCTCCCAATTCGCGAATTCATCCTCTCCAGCAATCGCCCCCAGTTCTTTCCTCCCGATTTTGTGTTTCTTGAGGTGTTTCTTTGTGGCCTTCTCGTCCCCATTCTTGGGCTGATTAGGGTAGGGTTCGTGGGGATGAGGGTGCACGAGGAGGTGTCGGACGACAAGGAGCGGGAGGCGGAGGCGGCACCGGACCTGATGCCGCTGTCTCCGCTGCCGACCGTCGCTGCCGCCGCCGCCGCGGTGGCAGAGCAGCGGCTGGTGGTGGGCTACGCCCTGACCAAGAAGAAGGTGAAGAGCTTCCTCCAGCCCAAGCTGCTCTCGCTCGCCAGGTAAAAATAATACTTTTTAGTTGTGATCCCTCACAAATTTGGAATCTTTTCTGTGCTTCTCGGAGGAGGCGTCTTCGTCTTGTGGGGGGGATTTCATGAATAAAAATGGTCTATTTTTTATTTATTCTGAACCAAGGAGAAGGCCTCCTAGTACGCTTCTTTAAGGCCTAATGATGCTTAATTTCAGTGCATGAGATGGCTTTGAACCTCCCATGTGCATTTCTGATGGATCCACGGTCAGATTGTGTTTTAGTATTGCGAGACAAGAACAGGGAAGTGATTTAATTAGAGTCTGACTTGATTTATGTTATCTGAAATGGAATCTAATCACTGCTGTTGGCTGAATCAGTAAGTACTGATTAAATTGGTGAGTTATTATGTTGTGGGAGTTTAGTGGATAGTGAGAGTGGCTATTATTCATGAGAGACAGATGGTAGCTAGAACTGGTCTTAGTATTATCTTACTACTTCTGGAGGGAGGGAAACTGGGAGGTTGGCGTCTTAATTATATGTCCTGTACTAATCGCTAGTCTCAGTTACGTTTCTGTTGTATTGTTGACTGCTTGTGATAGCTTATCTCCTTGTCAACTTGGAAATGTTGCCATGTTTTTTAATACGTGATCCGTCTATCCTACGGTTGGTATATGGGATTCTAGGATTGGAATATTCTTGGGGATAAACACCTCTCAGGTCTTTGAAACGATCTGAGGGAAAAAAATCAGATCATTCACCAAAGTACAATTTACTTCCGTGAATTCAGCTTGAACTGAATTTAACTATAGTATACACATGTTGACTTGACTATGCATTGATACATGCTCTTCCAGCATAGAATCCATGAAAATGATAGGTTCCTGTTTTGTAGTTGCAGCATAGGAAGTGTATTTTTTCTTGGTTGGTGAACCATGACTCTCTTAAGAAAAAAAAAAGAGATGGATTTTATTCTTCTAGATTTACTGGTAGTCTCCTTTGATATTTTATAGGAAGCATTTATACATAAATATTATCAGATTATTTATACATAAATAGTCTCCTTTGCCATTTAGAAGCTTAGATTTCAAGGACCCTACAAAATGCCTTTTTGTCTGCAATAGTTTTAAATTGTCATATTTTGGTTGTTGAAGACATGAAGTGATCAAGTTTTCAATGCTTCCAAAACGCAGTAAAAAGTTCTGGAATGAATTTAAAGTCAGGTGTTAGCTCGAAGATTTAAGCTATTAGCAGTATTATACACAAGCTTATGATGTGTTGTAAAGAAAATAGAGTTTGCTTTACCACAATAATTGATGACATCCAGATGTTTTTTCCCTACCTGTGGCCTCTGGGGAACAAAAATGTTAGTGATGTTCGGGTAAGATGTAGCAGTAGAGCAGTAGTGAGGTGTTCTGACATGTGTATGCCTTTAGTTGGGATGGTATAGTTGGCTACATTTGGGATTGAATCAACAGATCACATAATAAAATATTGATATTCCAGAATATAAAATCAGTATGCTATTTTTTATTAGATATACTAAAATGCAAAATCAGGGGAATTGCCATGTGGTTCTAAGCCAACAAACTACAAAGATGCTACACTAGACATTATGCTGATGCCAGTGATCACATATACCTGAGTGCTACGTTGGCATTATAGGTTGTTGTTCAAAACAATGGGTACGGGCGACTACTTCTCAATAAAACTGTGTTGATGCTGTTTAATGATTTTACAGCTAAGTTGGTTCTGGGGTATTTATTCTGTTCCTCCCTTTGCTTAATAACATCATCTCTCTTAGCTTCTTAAACAACTGGGTAATTAAGGCTACTGTCTAATTCTTGGAGGAAGGTTTGAGAGTTTATGTTGCTACAAAATTTTTCCCTGGTATTCAAGTTGTATTCAATGTCTTCCCAGAAAGCCAATATTAAACAGAGGTAGAGTAAATAAAACTAGCCTTTCGTATTTAGCTGGAGCTGATGTGCTTTATGAGCTTCTCATATGGTCACTTGCTCCAGATGGTTAGTCTGTTTCTGGGTGATCTGGTCAACACTTTGTGTGTGGCACGTTTCTTACTTTTGGGGGGTGTGGTTTCTTATATGGTCCTCTTGATTCCTCCTTTGTAAATTTTCTCTCTTCTTACTGAAATGAAGCACAATTCTCCTGTGTTTCTGAGAAAAAAAATCTGTCAATTCTTCAATTGTGTTTCATAAGTTGTCTTAGTTTAGTTTAAGCATTTCCTTTATCTGGATTATATCCCGCTGCCAGGGATAACCTGTGGTCCTTTGCCAAAAGTAAATCCTTTCATCAATAGTAACTACAGTACGATCCAATGCATTTCTTGGCTAACATAAGCAAAAGCTTGAAGCTGCCTGAAATAATCACACCTTATTCCTTTGAAACTATTCCTACTATTTTCTTATAGACTACAAGCTTACATTGTTATGATCAGTACACCTGTGTTCGCATTAGGTTTTTTCTTTATGTTAATTTTTTGCAAGTTTCCTGAAACTGTTAACCCTTTTCCTTCAGGAAGAAGAGCATTCATTTTGTATCAATTGATGAGACTCGTCCTCTCTCTGAACAAGGCCAGTTTGATATTATATTGCACAAGGTTAGTTCTCATGCCTCTCTTTGCATGCATTAAATCAAAAACATTATGCCATATATTAATTAGGTTTTGTTAAACAACCATATGTGCCTTTTGTCACTGCCTTAATCTTATCAGATATGTTAAAAACTTTTTCCTGTATATGCCATGCTGCCTAAGATATAATAGTTTTCCTGATTGATTTTCCTTTTTTTATCAGCTTACTGACAAGGAGTGGCAGCAAGTTCTGGAGGTAGTCCTTGAGCACCAAAGCAAAAACTTTGGTTCGATCAAACAAAGAGTAAACACTCTCCAATTCATTTTTGTCCTTATTGACCTTTTTTCATCTGCTTGAAGGATTATCGTGAAGAACATCCAGAAGTAACTGTCCTTGATCCACCTAATGCTATTCAACATTTGCACAATCGCCAGTCAATGCTTCAAGAAGTTGCTGATTTGAACTTATCAAATGTCTATGGTAAGTTTTGCATATAATTATTGAATGTTGATACTCATATGGTATCAAAGAGTACGCATGAGATTACCACATAGCACAGTAATACTGATCCTTTAAAGAACCTTCGCTAACAGTACAAAAAAAGGGGATAAGAAGAGAGCATTAAATTAATGCCTAACTAGTCACATTATGTAATTATCCATGAAATTTGGTGGAACTGTAAAAACAGATAAGTCTTAGTTATATTGCACTGCTTTCTTGAATTCGCAAAGTAGTTTCTTAGCATTTCTAAAAATGTAAACTGCAAATCTTACTACTGGCTTATGTCTGAAAATTACCTACCTCCTCTACCAAGAAAAATAATATGCATAGCCTTTTGTTTGTTATTTCTTGTGTTCAACCAATGCAGGTGAGGTTTGCACTCCACGACAGCTGGTTATCATGAAAGACCCATTGTCGATACCATCTGCAGTTGCCAAGGCTGGACTAACGTTGCCCTTGGGTGAGTTATACAATTATTCTACATCCATGCTCAGCCTTAAAATTAGAGCACACTATCTATGCCACCTAGTCTTCTTTTTGAGGAATATATATAGAGGAATTCTAGGTTATCAATTTCCAATTCATTTCATCGAATCTGTTAAAAATTGGATGGCAAAATTCTGGCATGACTCTGATGTGAATAGTACTCTATATGCAGTTGCCAAACCATTGGTAGTTGATGGAACATCGAAATCCCATGAACTATCTCTTGCATATGTGGAGACATCCTTATCAATGCTTGATCCTCCTCTGGTTCTCCAGGAATTTGTCAATCATGGTAACTTATCTGTCATGTTCAATTCTTGTTTCCAAATCATTTATCTGTCCTGAGACTTCCTCAAATGTGGATATTGAAGTGCTGAGTTTGTTGTTGTACAGGTGGGATCTTATTTAAGGTATATGTTGTTGGTGAAACAATACGTGTTGTTCGCCGATTTTCTCTTCCTGATGTAAACATCTATGATCTGGAAAACAATGATGGCATCTTCCGTTTTCCGAGAGTTTCCTGTGCTACAAATAATGCAGAAGATGCAGAAGTCGACCCTTCTATTGCTGGTGAGACTTCTGTGTTGCTGTCAGACCTTTATTATGCCACATTGGGTGTATAGTGGCATATTTCTAAACCTTACAAATTTGGAGTTTGGAGTGGCATGTAGAGAACAGGAAATCAATGGCATATCTCAGTTTGCAACTTTAGAGTGGTATATACCTAATGTTTCCTTTTAGTTTGGTCTAAACTATTCCAAGTTGCTTGCTTCATGAGCATGATAAAGTCCTTTTGGGCTATTAGGCCTGTATTTTAGTCTGATGAATAAGCTATCTGCTAAATCTGTCTACTAAAAATATCAACTACTGCAGCCCCCTGGTGATTCTCCAGGGAAAAAAAAACTCAATTATTAAAGTTGCTTAGTCTGACCGAATACCAACTTTCCAATTATCAAATTATAAACATATTTATGTTACTGAGCAAAAATGCCATAAAATGACAGAACTTCCTCCAAAGCCGCTTCTAGAGAAACTTGGGAGGGAGCTTCGGCGCCGACTGGTATGAGTAAATCCCATTCATGTTAACCATATCTGCTTTATCATTTGTTATATGTAACTGTAAAATATTTCAGGGTCTTAGACTGTTTAACTTCGATATGATTAGAGAGCATGGAAGAAAGGATCGGTACTATGTCATTGACATCAACTATTTTCCTGGTGAGTCACATTCTTGTGTTGTGTGTGGTCAAGTATGGGGTGCTCTGTGCAGTTTTCTAATGCTCTGCCACCATGAATGCTCTACTATTTTCTGGACAGTTTGCCAATGATTCGATTGTATTATGATAGAATATAGCTGTTGTTTGCATACCTGCTAAGGGTAACATTGTATTAATTACTTAGAGGATTTACACCGATCTGTAGATTGGATTATGCTATAGCCATTGTTTGCGTTGAAGCTAAGCATAGCGGTGTCAGCGGGTCATGCTCATGCATTGTACATGCATATGCTTATATATGTGGAAGTTCTCCTGGGTGGATATCTGCATATGTAGAGCATAGAGATTGACATGACTGCCATTGTTCTGAGATGGGCATCAGTTTTTAACTTCATTTTACAGACTGGAATTAGTTACTCTATTGGGTCACTTTCTTTTTGTTACCAGCGCATCATATATCCTCAAGATCATGTTATATGATTGTTCTACTTGAAATCCTGCAGGATATGGGAAAATGCCAGGCTATGAGCATATATTCATTGACTTCCTACTCAGCCTTGTGCAAAACAAGTACAAGAGGCGTTTAAGCGGGAGCTGAAGTGTAGAGTATATCCAGCCGAGAGTGATACCATTGACAACAAAATGCCACCAATGTTAGCTGGCATCTTAGATAGATGTTTTTTTTTCAGTTTGTACAGATTAAGGAGATGTTAGCTTCGAGGCAGATGCTTGACGAGCAGTTCCAAAAAAATGGTTGCTTAGTGCCAGGACGATATTAAGAACAAACAAAAAAAGGGAAAGAGAAAAAAGGTTTGGGTCTCTCCGGGCCCAACCTGTGTAAATCGTTCCGTGAGTTCCAGCCTGAAGCTTTTTCAACAAAATGATGTGATTGCCCATTTCGATGAGCTCTATCTGTTGCGTGCTGGTGCTGTTTTCATTTGCTCTGAAAATGAAGGCTGAATTGCTGAATGTATATATATATATATATATGTATATATGTATATATGTGTATATATATATATATGTGTATATATATATATATACATATATACATACATACATACATATATATATATATATATAAATATGTATATATTTATATACATGTATATATACATACATGTATGTATGTATGTATGTATATGATCGAACTGTTGATGTAAGTTGACATCTTCTGGCCCATCATCATCCATTTCTCCTAATGCAATGTTGAGAAAGGCCCAAACCAAACAGGAACCTTGATCTGGTGAGCATGTTCTTCTCACACTCCTGTGTTTCAGCTGGAGTAACTAGTTAGACTAGTACTCCTATAATAGAGTAGCCAAAATCCGCTGAGAATGCTGTCATTCAGGACTGCACATGACATCAATCTCAGATTATTTCTTACTGCATCACAAAACCTACATGCACGGTCATAATCAGCTAGTGAAAGCAAGAATGTTTCCTTCACATCACGGTTCAGATCATTCAGCGGTTGACGCGTACAATATTTAGATGACACTGATTACTGATGAGGTCGTTTTCAGATAAGAGAGCATTACGCTTTATCTGTTCTCATCCTGTAAATTAAGATTATTATCTCTTCATGACTGTCAATCCCATACCATGCATGAGCAATTTAATGCATATATGGCTTTGTTCGTTTCATTGACTTCCCAACTCACCCTACTCGTTTTTCGCGCCCACGCTTTTCAAACTGCTAAACGGTGTATTTTTTACAAAAAGTTTTTATATGAAAGTTGCTTTAAAAAAAATCATATTAATCCATTTTTCAAAAAAAAATTTAGTAAATACTTAATTAATCATGTGTTAATGAGCCGCTCCGTTTTGCGTGCAGGAAGAGTGAGTTCCCAACTCACAACAACAAACTCTCTATAGCCAATAGCTATCTACTATATTCAAATGAAGCATCGGAATATTTGTGGACAAAGTTACCATGCATGATAATTCCAGACTTATTGGACAGAATCGAACAAGTTGATAACTATTACTACATCATATAATAAATTATCGGCTCATGCTTTTTTTCGCATTGAAATGCATATCACGAGCTGAAAGAAAGCTCTCAGAACATTATCATGTTTGGTCAAGATCACATAATTTATCTGTACACATTACGCAATGAACTTATCTCAGAACTAACTAATGGAGTTAATCATGACCTTTGTGATTACTTCACCAAATGAATAGCGCTCTCCACCGCACAATCCACAGGTCAACACTTGCCTTTTTTTTTTCCAAAGGAGAAGATATGTAGACATCAAACCGGCCATTTCTAAATTTCAACGTCTCCAACTGATGAATGTTTGGTTCTCTCTCTCAAAAAAAAGAGAGAGAAAAGAAATGAAAAGAAAAACTGAATGTTTGGTCACACACATACCTTTTAGGTAGTGAGTGATCAAGCGTGCAATAGGTCCTTAGGTCAAGTTTTGATAACAAGAGAAGAAGAAACAATCGTTGAAACAAACAAATGAGTGCTATCAAGAGTCACTTTCTCCCTTTTTTTAATGAGAAGCCAAAGTCACTTTCTGAAAACCACACATTATGAATACTTTGAACATGCTCAAATGATTGGTCTTAGTCATATGTTATTGCAGCAATGCAATGCAAAGCAAGGTGGAGGTATGGTTGTTCTGCCGGGCCTGCATGCTCTCTGAATTTCCTAATAGCCCCCACTAGTGCTTCTGCTTACGGACACAAGCCAAGCAGAAAGATTTGCACCTAATGATAGGTTGTTATTATCAATCATTGCCTTGCTTACTTGCTGCAAGACATAAGGAATCTCAAACCTATTAACTAATCAACTGGTACAGGTTATTTCTCATTATATATATATATATATTCCTTAGGAAACATACAAGCTAGTATGTATTTTTAATCCGGATTAATTAAGATTGAGTACGTATAGATTTGAAGTGCTGTATCCAACAAGAGGTACACATCATTAATTTGAAGGTATTTGTATGTTCTATTCTTGGGATTAACCAATAATTATATTATATCGTTGGAACACTTTGTAGGGCATGGACCATGCAGGCATGGAGATTTTTTTTCCCTCTGCAGAACACTAGCTTAGCTTGTAGAAACCACCAAAAATTAAAGTGCAGATGATGCGTGTTAGGGATCGATCGATAGATGAAGTGTTGCTTTTCTTTTTTTTGTTTTGTGAACTTAAAGAAAAAAGTTGTTGAGATGGTATATATCATGTGCAGGCCCACAGGAACTGCAGGCCATACTCATATGTCTCATTCTGTCTGATACAATATATCTGGGAATATCAGAATTTTTCTCTCCGATCCATCCCTTTTGTCTGAAAATTTATTATTCGATCGGTGGAAAATCTAGGATCGATTCGATCCGGCAGGCAGGGCCCCATTAATTATATACCCATATATATCGATCATGCATGCAGTGTATTCAATTAATTCAACCTGCTGTAGTACTAATAATCAAGCAACACTTGGTTCATGGGGATGGAAAATAAAACACACCTGTCGTTTTTGGTGAGATTTGCCGCCTTATTACCTAGGATATTTGTCGACGATCTCCACCCAAGAATTCGGTGCACTTGTTCACACCGATGACCAGATACGATCATACTAGTTTCAGCTTAATAATCTTCCTGATCAGTGACAAATTCTTTAATTATTATTAGTACTCATCATCTCATGAATTAAAGAATTCCTAGTGACAACTAATTAATTGAGCTAGTGACAATTAACTTATAGCATAAATATAACAACATATGGACAACTTTTCTCCCGGCTGATTGAATTAATTAATTAATTAATTATCCTTGCAGAAAAAAAGGAATTAATTAATCATCGAGGCATATCCCAAATGCCAAAATTATAATTAATTAACTAGGTTAATTTCTGTTAATTTAGTGGACCCTGCAGCTATAGCAAGATGCATGGCTAGTTAATTGGGGTAGGGAGAAAAGGGAACGAAAAATGTTTGGTCCCATCATTTAATTTTCTGGCAATTATCTTCATTGGCAAGGGTATGGATGATGATAAAAAGCATGTTGCAGACCACAAAAAACTGGGGATGAGATGGTTGGTTGGTTGGATTGGATCATTGGTTGCATTTGATATGTCTATCTGTCTCCTACAATTTGCTGGTGGTGCCATGTTGGCCTGGCTGCAATGCAAGAACGCCTTGCATATGGCGGGCAGAGTGACCCATCAGAGATCGTGGAGGATTTGCTGATGGTGATTGGAGCTGATGATTCAGATCCCATCTCAGCATATATATATTCGATTACATGCATGTATGGATTACAATTTCGATCATTCATCACTGATCGACGACCTGCATGCATGCTAGCTAGCTAGCTTCTTGTCCGGCCTCATCCCAAGCTAATTAAGCTACCTATAGATTGATAGATAGATAGATATAGCCAACTCGTTATCACTACTGATTGTTTATTAGGTCAGGGATACAAAGACTAGCTATACTACTGCTGATGTTAATTGACGACCGATCGATCGACCAAAAGCTACGTTACCTACTTTATTCCTGCCCTCTCTCTCTCTCTATTTATATCTGCAGCACTCGATAAGGAAGAGAGAGAGAGAGATCGAGCATATGCATGATTAATCATCATCATCATCATAAATTGTCGATTAGTCCCTATGCACGGTCGCAATCTCAATCATCGAATTATCTATCAATCTACTCAACAGGATATACTAGTCCCATATATTGTACTATACACACGACTTTCTCTGTTGCCATGTGGCCGTTGCTAGCTGCATTGAAAAGGATATAAAAGTATCGGAGAAGGAATTACATACAACGTATTATCAGGTTCTCCATTATTAATTATTATATTATGTTTTAGTAATGGATTGATTACTTGATTGCTTGTTAAGTCATGCGTGCAAACTTAGAATTGTCGGTAGACAGACATGATTAGAATTGATAAAGAATCGTGTCCTTTCCTCTGTCATAACCCTGACCCATGCGCCTTGCGATATCCCTTTCCTCTTTGGTGTGTAAAATAATGATGGAGATAATAATATTTTCCTCGCTTATTGATATGAATATTTATCATGCATGTTTGGTTCCAAATCAATTGGTTTGACAGTAATATGAGTTAGTTATTTTACTGAGAAGTAATAGATGATAATTAAGTAAAATTGGTTTTATTTGGACACAGGATGATTTGGATGTTATTTTTTGCTCTATATATCCAGCTCGGGAAAGCTTCCTAGGGAAAAGTAGTCGGTACTCGGTAGCAAAACCCAACACACACTGGACTCACATGGACTTTATCAAGTGCCGATACTCTATAAGCCAAAGATATGTTGAGAAACAAGACAAGAAAAATCAATGTAAATAGCAATCTAGATATGTAAGTATTGTCCAAGGACAATATATTTTTAACTAACCGGCGTGTGCCAATTTTATTTAGTAGCGCAGGAGAAACTTTGTACAAGTAAAAAAAAGAAAAAAAACTGTACAGGGAAAGACAAAGGAGCGCCTATGGTAAGAGTTGAGATAAATAAAGTTTTTCGCAGGAAGAAAGCGGGTAGGATAAGTGAGCGCACACCTTGTTTTGGCACGCCTGTCACATTCCTACAAATAAACTTTTCACAGGTGGCAAAAAATAGTTTTTACAAGCGTGTGGAGTAAATGCCTTGCTCCAAGTGCATGTAAAATAATAGCGATTTTCACAAGAGGACGTCACAACCACGCAAAAATCGATTTTTGCTGACAGGCATGTTAAGTTGGCTGACTGCAAAGAGTTTTTTTTTGAAAAAAAACAAAAAACAAAAAAAATAGAAATCCTAGCCGCCATTGTCGCAACGGCCGGCAAATCAGGGTCGTCATTGCCATCGCAAAGCCGCGACTGGGTCCGTCTCGGCTCCTCCTTCTCCTCCACCATCCGATCTGCCTCCTCCACTGCTCTCCACCGTGGCACCCCTTTCTTGTCTCCAATCGTCGCTCAAGAGCTCGCATGTGACAGATCCATCCTCCCCAAGGCCGCTACTGGAGGATCTGCTGCACCCGTGGCCATAGGCAGCAGATCTGCCGCTGCATGACGCTCGTCACCGCCAGCACCCAAAGCCCGCCATCGCTGCCCGAAGAGTGCCTCGATCCTCCAAAGAAATGGAAGAGGAAAAGGGAAGGGGAAGAGGTGAGGAGGGAGTGGGAGAGGCGTGCAGATAGATGGTGGAAGTGGGAGGGATGGCAACGAGTCCCTCGCCCAGTCCGTCTTATATTTCTTTGCTATTTTTTAGGCGGTGGTGTTGAGAGCTCCACTTATAAAAATAGCCATGTTTAGGTCTCTTAGGACCTGCCTTTGAAAATCATGATTTTCATAGGTGAGCTCTTAATAGGCCCGCCTGTAAAAATAGGGGTCACATGTGAAAATCGATTTTCACAGGCGGGCCTTGATCAGGGGAGCCTTATGCAGTTTTATATGCGGATCTTCTTATAGTCCGACTGTAAAAATAGAAGGAGGTGTCTAGAAAAATAGTTCTTGAAGTAGTGTCACATTTGCGATCGCCTCGCACCACTCATGCACTGTTGTGCTTGGCCTTCAAGCAGCAGGATCTAATTGTTCACATGATGTCCAGGAAGCAACCATTTTCCAAATCCTTCTTATGTATCTACATCCGACCAGGAGGTTGAATGATGTCTCACTACTACATAAATGGTTTTTGCAAACGGGCGAAATGGATCTTCGCATGCGGTTGGCTAGCCCGCATGCGCGAAATGGTCTGCGAAGATCACCATTTGCGCATGCGGCCAGCCCAGCCGCATGCGAAGATTGATCTTTGCATGCGGTCACTTAAGACGGCCGCATGCGAAAATCGATCTTCGCATGAGATCCACTTAACAAGACCGCATGCGAAGATCTATTTTCGCATGCGGCTTGTTAAGTGGACCGCATGAGAAAATCAATTTTTCAACAACAAAATTAATATTCTAGCCATTTGGGAAGATATGTATCGTATTTAATATTATATTTTGTATGATTTATTATCGTATTTTGGAATAGTAAGCATATGAGATAATCAGATTGTTGTTATTATTGTAACAAACATCAAATACATAACCAAAAATTCAAACGTTATTTACATACGAAGCATATATTACAAATGCTACAATTGTTTCATCACATATATAAGTAGTGTACATGTCATTGCATATGTTCTTTCTCCCACTCTCTGAGAGGTTGAAATTTGTCTTCCAATGCGGGTTCACTCTGGTTGTCGTAGAAGAGACCTGTTGCATTGCAGACATCACGACGGATGAATCAGCAGAGGTCAGCGCACACGTTCCAGATAGTCCTATCGTCGAGTCGTTGTGCAATATAAGGGATTTCCGGGATCTGTGCACAGAAAAGATAATAAAAGGTTACTAAGTAAAATGTGTGTTCTAGTTGGGTTTCTTTGTAAAGAAGAATATGCTAACTTACTCGGTCACTGGTTGTTTGGTACCTCCCGTTGACTCTGAGCATCTCGCACACGTAATATCTGCACAAGTTGGTTCTCGCTGGTTGTTTGTAACACTACGATATAATTACGAGGGACCGATCATTAGACATAATTCAGGAACTAATGTACGATAGTTTGTTGCATTGGCATATATATGTTCGTACCGGCCAGCTAGTCTTGACGGATAACTTCTTCTTGGCCGGATCATGTACTGGTTCACCTCTTTTGCGGGAGTACTTGTGTGCTTTGTTTGAACAAAACAATTGTTTCTTTAGTAGTTAGAACATTGGAAGTCGCAAAAAATGTCTATTGAAATGTTTATCACTTACAAATTCAAAATAGTGAGGAATTCTATAAATGTCTCCTTGTCATAGTGTGCGGGGTCCAACGATATAATCAATTGGTCTTTTGGATATACGACGAATAATATGTAGTGGTCGCTGCAATTAAGAAAGACTAATTAGAGACAAAAAATTCCAAAAAATGATAAATTAATTTAACACATAGAAGAGAAAGCTTACGTCAACGTGTAGGGGACCATTAAGACATTTTTGTTGGCGTGTGCCAACATTGCTATTGCCAAGTATGTTGCTACCTCTAGCTTCTTGGTTTTGTGCAATTTCTTGATATATTCTTCGTTTTCTTCAGGGGTCTTGTCAACCAATTCTGCGCAGTTGGCTCTCATCTGTACGGTGTGTTGCGTTTTGCATATCCTTGTTGAATCGACGTATCCAACCGGTGATCTAGTTTTATCAACTTCGTGGAATTGCATCCTGTACAATGAAAATTGAAGTAATGAGATATGGTTTTTTTGTTTGGAATGATACGTGTAACATATAGGAGTTCAGACTTATAGGTAGAACGCGGCAATGAGATTCACGTCCATTTTATCTAGCTTGTAGATGGCGTACAGGTCCCGGAAAGAGAAAAAGAATATCCCATTAGGACTACTCATGAAAGCGGCTTCTGGGACGATGACGCTTATGAAACCGAGACCCTTCCTAGCTGCCTTGATGTACCATTCATGCATTACCCTCATTTCTCAGGGTAGGTTGTTCAGAAGATAAGTTGGTAAGAATGGTTTGCCATATTCGTATTTTTTAGGCACATTTGCAGATACCCAAGATTGCACTTCATATTGGGCTCTTTCTACTGACTTCTAGCAGTCTGACATGACGTGAGCAAGTTCTTTTGTCTTATCAGAATTCCTGAAAGCTGAAAACATGAACTTCTCCTTATCCTTGTCAATCTCCTTTGGGCTGTATGTTGATATCAACTTTGGAATTAGACGACGAGATTCCAATGGATTAGACTTCGGTCCGGATTTAGTTCCTTCAGGTATGGGCACTTGTTCCACCAGAGCGGATTGGGGTGTGGGTGGAGAGGGTTGAACTGTTCGCGGAGAGGGAGGAGCTGGAGGAGCTGGCTCTTGAGCTGGGGAGGGTGGTGGAGTAGGTAGGCGAAGCGGGGACCTAATCAGTGGTGGTGACGCTGGATCTGGAGGGGAAGGTGGTCCAGGAGGCGACGGTGGTGCTAGAGCGGCAGCTGTCTTTGCTTGCGATGAGGATGGAGTTGAAGATATTGGTGCTGGAGTAGCAGCTGTCAGGATTATGTCTCGACGATGCCACAATATAAACTAATTTACTGCATCACCGAGAAGTTCAATCCCCTCCAGTGCAGGGATGTCTAGTTCCATAGAAGTGTGCTCGCTATGTACCTTAGCGACTTGTACCCTTGCATAATCCTCAGGGATTGCCGTGTTGTGGAATTGACGGCCGGGTATCGCTAAACCCATTGCAACCTCTTTAGTCTTTGTAGCGCGGCTGATAGGTACTACGAGTGAGCACAGAGTTGGTCCAGTTATACCATCCACAGCGCAAGGAGTTGTGTCCTCTGAGCATGCACTGCTACGTACTTGAGTTGTTTGCTGTGGAGATTGGATGGTTTGTTGGTTGTCAGGGAATAGACTTGGAAAGGCTGTGGGGTTTTCATCTGCCAACGAGTAGAAGTGTTCCTTCACTTGCGCATAGATTTTGTCTGATAGTTATTCTTTATATTTGTCTCTCTTCTTATAACTTGATGCATCCTGTGGAAACCCTATCCTCCAACTCGTCTTTGAGGACAAACCCCTTACACGTCCAAAGCGTTCGGCGATCCCCAACGCCGTAGTAAGTTGGTCATTCTCCCTCCGTGGGACGAACTGTCCTGCTCTTTCTTTCTCGGCGATCTGCTGCAAATTAGTTGTCACCTGTTCTATGTCTGGAGTCTCGAATAGTGTATCTCCCTCTTCCGAGACTTGACCTGTGCTGCGTGCCCAAACCCAGTTCTTGCTACGTTCCACCATGGGGTCTACCAACAAAGGTTTGCCAGACGCTGCAAACTTTTGCTCGGTTTCTCGCTATTGATCGACGTGCCCAGCGTATCCGCTCGACCTCAACGCCAATGCTTGAGCTGTGGTATGATTCACAACGAACGTATCCCAGTCAGCCTGCGATATATGTCCATAGTCGTTGAACGGGGGGATATTCTTCTGAACGTAATCCCAATTTAGATCAGACTTCCACTGTCGCCATCGATCTCCCATCTTTTTCAGTGCATACTCTCTGCCCTTGACCTCTGCTCCAGGAGGGTACACGAAATACTTCCGCAAATCATTCTAGAGGAGTGTCTTGATGTTGTTGTCCACCTTTCCCACAAGTTGACATTGATTGGACAATGTGTCCTGACTAGAGTGCCACAGGTGTTGCTGAACCTAGACCTCACAATCGGTGGCTCGATGGGCTTCCCATCCTGATCGAGAGCAATCACGTTGTAGATTTCCTTTGGTAATTTGTTTTTGCTTCTCTCACCACGTCTTCTTTTCCCACTCTCGCCTACACTCGCAGATGTATCCGTACGATCCGGGGCAGACGTAGCAGTGTCCATTTCAACTTCGTCCGCTCTGCTAGTCGTCACGGCTTTACGTTTTGAGCGGCGTCGGACTACCATCTGCACAATATAAGTAACTCTCTATACCATTAGGTGGATTTGCTATTTAGGTAGGAAATAATATATGGCTAACGATGTTCAACACTTTCGGCCTGTTCCATAGGTATGTAGTCCCGATCATCATCGCGAGGGGCGACTTGTGTTATTTCCATCGGGTCACTTGGTGTGTGCCACGTTTCTTCACTAGAAGCGTCAGCCTGATTGTTGCTACTGGAAATTTGAGGAGCTTTGCCTTCTTCAAGCGCTACTGGTGCGTTCGATGGAACCTTTTCATTCGACATCTTCCACATTGACATAAAAAATGAGTACATAAGCCCGAATATTATTTCTCATATCTCATCTAGTCTATATGGACTAACAATAGTACTAGATAAGTTAATCTATCCAATTAATCCAAATTATAAATTTTTAGTTTAACCAAATTTCTTAGAAAAAATTATATGAAATGTTAGTTTTAGTGAAACCAAATTCGTGTTGTAGATATTGCTAAATTTTTTTATAAACCTAGTCAAACTTAATGAAGATTGACTATGAAAAAAGTTAAAATGAATTATAATATAAAACGAATGGAGTATTATTCTTAAAACCCCTTTTAAGGATTAATTCCTCAAGAGATTATTTTTTTACGTGCCTTAGAAAATTAAAGTTAACATATCATATATATGTGGCTCAATGTTGTTATGTGATCAAAATGAATGGCATATATATATGGGATATATACTGTTAACTTGCAACATATGGCATACCAAAATTTATCCTAAGTCTTGAAGCCTAACTTTTTCCTGGTTATATATATATATATATAGCTAACAAGAGAATTAGGTGACTGGCACAGGACCATTACCGAAGAAATTGATGAAAGGTTTTCACTTTATCCTTTCTCCGTCATAAGAGATGCCACAGAAAATTCACAAATTCATATTTTGCACATCTCACAAATATTCACATAAATCACAAATTCATATTTTGCACATCTCACAAAAATTCACATAAATCACAATTTCATATTTTGCACATCTCACAAAAATTCACAAATTCATCGATTGCACTTCTTCAGTCCCAATTTAACATAAGTCCCAATACATATCTCAAATTTCACATCACCATTGCACAATTTATATGTAAAAAAAATGTTACCGGTGGGGAGGGGGAGGACTTGGAGGCCGGAGGCGTCAGGGGAGGAGAGGACTTGGCGGTGGTGGCAACGACGAGAGGGAGGTCTTGGGGAGGAGGCGTCGGGGGAGGGGGAGGTCTTGGACTTGGAGTCCGGCGGCGTCGGTGTGGAGGAGGAGGAGGAGCGGCAGCGAGGGGGAGGACTTGGGGAGGAGGAGCCGGTGGCGGCGAGGGGGGAGGAGAGGAGGCCGGCGACGAGGGCGACGACGTCGGCGGCATGGATGCGACCGGCGACGAGGGCGACGACATCGGCAGCGTGGAGGAGACCGGCGTGGAGGAGGCGGCGGGAGGCGAGGGGACAGGCGGCAAGAGGTGAGGGGAAAGGTGGCGACGGGGAGGTCTTGGCGGTGGCGGGGAGGTCTAGGGTTCGGCAGAGCGCCGTGGCGGCTGTGGGACTTAGAAAATTCCGGCAGCCTAGCGGCTAGAGTTCGGGCGCTGTGGGACTTAGAAAATTTTGGCACCCCGCGCTCCCAATATATAGGCCCAGATCATCGCATGCGGCCAGCTTAAGCGGCCGCATGGAAAAATGATCTTTCGCATGCGGCCGGCTTAGACCGGCCGCATGCAAAAATGATCTTTCCATGCGGCCATCTTAAGCGCCCACATGCGAAAATTATTTTTTATTTTATTACAGATAATAAGTTACACATTTTTTTGTTTTCATCTAAGTAAACTGTAGAAAGATAATTTTTCTAATATATTGGTACAACTAAAATTTCATATATTTTGGCAATAAATAAACTTATTACCAAATGTTACATCCTAATGAGTACAAAAGAGGGGCCACTTTAATTCATCCCGGTAAATTTGGAACACCATGACAACTAAAGGTTACAAAAGAACTAGGGCTTAATTATCTTTGCAACACCATCTGATCGAAGGTACGACATATTAGCTTCGTCGATGGTTCGCTCAACCTTCTTAATTCGCATAGGAAGATCAGTAAACAATGGTACATCATCGAACTGGTTGTAATCAGCGGGGTCTTCGATGTTGTCGATGCCGACAATTTGTTGCTTTCCAGATACGGCAATATCCATCCTTTCATCCGAAGGGTCCTTCACATAAAAAACTTGAGCCACACGCTCTGCTAAAACCCATGGATCATCCTTGTGGCTTGTTTTACTGTGATCAACTATCGTTAGCCCGTAGTCATCCACGGAAACCCCTGTTGTGTCTTTCACCCATTGACAATGGAGCGCAGGAATTTGGATGTTCAGGCCGTAGTCGAGTTCCCATATTTCCTTTATGGTCCCGTAATACAACTTTTTTTCACCAGTAGTGTCAATCGCTTCGACACGAATCCCACTATTTTGTGCTGTGCTTTTCTTGTCCTTTGTAGTCGTGTACAAGGTAAATCCATTGATGTCGTACCCTTGCCATAAGTTGACAATACTTGAAGGCCCACATGCCAATCTTTGTAAAGTAAGTTGCTCCATAGAATCACCGACTGGCAGGTTTAGATCTTTGAACCATTGAGGAAATCGACGCCTGTGCTCTCTTGATACCCAATCGGCGAATCGTCCTGGGAAGCAGGCTTTGATTTCTTCAATGTGTCGCTCAATGAATGGCTCAACAATAGCGAGTTGTTGTAGAACGCTACTGTGTGCCACAGCCACCATTTTGTAATCATTATCGAAGAACTGCTTCCTACCAACAACACCCCTTCCAGATAATCTCCCTTCGTGTCGATGCACAGGAATCCCAATGGCATTAGCATCCTTTATGTAATCCATACAACACTCGACTGCCTCTTCAGTTGTGTATCTGTCTATCATTGATCCTTTGGGGTGAGCGCGATTGCGTACATAGCCTTTGAGGATCGACATGTAACGCTCATACGCCCACATCTGGTGTAAGTATAAGGGACCAAGTTCAATAATCTGAGGGACGACGTGAACGATCAAATGCTCCATCATATCTAAATATGATGGTGGGAAATACATCTCAAGCTAGCATACAGTCTCAACAGCAAATGTCTAAAGGGGACCTAATTCGAGAGGATCAAATACCTTTTGTGATATTCGATTAAAAAAGTAGCACAATGTTGTTATAACCACCTTGGTATGGACAGGTTTGACTGCCCTTATAACAATTGGTAGGAATACCGTTAGCATCCTATGGCAGTCATGCGCATTGTATCCGGAAATGGTCAAGTCTTTCGTTGAGACTAGTTTCCTGATGTTCGATGAGAAACCAGTAGGCACTCTCACCCCTTGCAAGCATTTACAGAATGTTTTTTTCTCTTCAAGTGTCAATGAGTAACAAGCAGGAGGAATCTTGGTCTTTCCACTTGCCAGCTCTACTGGGTGAAGGTCATGCCTTATGTCTAAATTTACAAAATCGTTACGTGACTTCAGTCCATCCTTCGTCTTACTTGGGATGTCCAGCAAGGTGCTGATGGTGCTATCAAACACGTTCTTCTCAAGGTGCATAACATCAATTGCATGATGAATCTCTAGGTCCTTCCAGTAATCTAAGTATCTGAAGAAAATTGAGTGCTTCTTGAATGGCAATGTAGTATCTTCATCATCATCAACTTTCTTCCTTTTTGTTGTCTTCTTCTTTCCCTTGCCAAATAAAACCTTAATCTTCTTTGTTACCTTATACACGTAAGTACCACTTCGTGTTTCAGGGGCAGTCTCGTTCTCCACTGTCTTGTTGAACAATCTGGTCATCTTACGATACTTGTGTTTTCGTGGTAGGAACCGTCGATGTCACATGTACACTGTCTTCTTAGACAACGTCAGGTATTTGTACGAAGTTTTATCCAAACATATCAGACATCTAGTCTTCCCTTTAATCTGCCTGGATAATGAAAAGTTCACATGTAGATCATTGATGGTAACGAATATGATCGCACATAGATTGAAGTGCTCCCGCTTAAACTCATCCCACAGTCGTAACCCCTCTTTCCGTAGCTCCTCCATGTCCTCCATCAAAGGCTCAAGAAAAACATCTATATCGATTCCAGGTTGCTTCGGACCTTTTATGAGGATAGTGAGAAGAATATACTTTTGTTTATGACATATCCATGTTGGAAGATTATACATTGTGAGAAGAACTGGCCATGTGCTGTGTGAGCTGCTTAAATCACCAAACGGGTTCATTCCATTAGTGCTCAACGCGAACGTTACATTCCTTGGATCCTTAGCAAATTCTGGGTGTTTTGCATCAAATGTCTTCCATTGGCGAGCATCGGCAGGATGTCGAATCATACCATCTGCCTTCCGACTCTCTTGATGCCATCTCATCAACTCAGAATCAGTCGGGTTTGAGTACAGACGCTTCATGCGGTCCTTAATTGGTAGGTACCACATCACCATTGACAGAATCTTTCTTTGCTTACGTTCCTATGAATCTGGGTCGGTAGACTCTGTATCAACGGGCCCATTTCCGGTTTTATACCAACTTGTGCCAGACGTTGGGCAACTTTCCAAGTCTGCATATGCTTTACGGTATAATATACAATGATTCTCACAAGCATGAATCTTTTCAACACCAAGAGATAAAGGACATATAAGTTTCTTCGTTTGATACATGTTCGATGGTATAAAGTTAGGCTTAGGAAGCAACACACTCAACAAACTCATCAGATCATTAAAACTTATGTCCGACCATCCGTGTTTAGCCTTCAATCTCATAAGTTCAAGCACTTAACGCAATACTGTGAAATCCTTATCACATCCCTTCGTTTCATTATAAAGAAGATCCTTCGATGCCTTCTCCAATGCCTGCCAATTCTCTAACCCTCGTGATCTACCCGCTAGAACCTCTGGTTCAACATGGCATAACATATCTTCTAGATCAAAACCACCCTCAAAATCATCACTATCTGTGGAAACATCTACATTCATCCTTTCACGGGACATGTCTTCGATTACAAAATTCTCTGCCTCATTCATCTCGAGACTTAACTCTTCATCGTCATCTTGGGGATCGGCGATTTCCCCGTGATAGGTCCAAACCTTATCATTGGCGGTGAATCCATGCTGCATTATGTGTCCCAATATTTCACCATGATCTACCACCAATTTCTGATTCTTGCAATGACGGCATGGACAAAAAAATATTTGTCATATTCTTCCTCAAAGCATGCGCCTTAGCCTGATCAATAAATTTAGATGCTTCCTTCACAAATATTGGCTGAGTTCTCCGCATCTCATACATCCATGACGACCGATCCAGCTATATATAAAGACAAAAAAATTACAGATACAAATAATAGACCGTAGGTATTTTATAAAAATGTGTAAATACATTTATCCCTCCAAAAAAATACAACAATACAAGTAACTACTATGTACAAGTGTTTACATCCAAAATTTGCCCATCAAAACATATATTTTGAAGTTAGATTTTGCAAACACTAGCTAAAACAAACCTTGTCAAAATTTAAAAAAACTCCAATTTTCACCAACGAAATTTAATAAAAATGGAGCCAAATGAAGGAGGAGAGAGAGTTCTTCACCTTTCATATAAACTTCAAGTAAAGATTTTGAGTTGAAAACCTCCCCCTTATTTGTTGCTTGCAATAGGAGAGAGAAAACTTTGGTTTCAAATGGTCAAGGTCGACCCTGGTGCAGGATATATGGGCCCATCATCGCATGCGATCCCTTAAGACAGCTGCATGCGAAGATGCATTATCGCATGCGGCTGTATAATAAGCCTATTTTCGCATGCGGTCGTCTTAAGCAGCTGCATGCACGTCTTAAGCAGCTATGTGCGATAATGCATATGGCCCCTTAAGACGGCCGCATGCGAAAATAGGCCTATTATCGCATGCGGCTGTCTTAAGTAGCCGCATGCGATAATGCATCTTCGCATGCGGCTGTTTGACCCGTCTCTAGGGGGGCGATTTTTGCAGGCGCGGCCATAGGTCGTCCGCATGCAACCTATAGCCCCTCTCATACAGAAAAACGCTTTTTGTAGTAGTGTCTCTTGCACCAAGCAGCAGGAGGAGCATAAGGTGTTGTTAGGCCATCTCCGGACCAAATGCAAAGCTTATCCGATGTCCACACTTTAATTATTTTGTATGACTAACAAACAAATGACTTGTATTTTCTTGGTATACACGGGTTCGATATGAGTGTGTCGAAGTTTGTTTGGACTGTGCCTAGGACTTAGGCATGGTGTAAAACTAAAGTTTGTGCATCCAGAATTAAAAAAGAGAAATAAAATAAGATTGTGCATTCAAGTCCAAATAAGATCTACATAAAGAGAAATAAAATGGTATGGATATTGTTCATAACCAAATTTCGTAATATATATGTTATTAATTTTTTTATGACCATTTAGATAACATGCCAATGAAACGGTGAATATACAGTTAAGTTGCAGATTGACTTTCCCATTGTTTCCACATACATGACCATACATGAGTGTCACAGAGAATGTCCTAAACATTGAGTTTGGGGTGTTAATGTGACGATGCAATGGAATGGCATGTTGAAAAAGTAACTTGTTGGCCCCAAATAATTAAAATTTTTATGTCCTGTTTCATTTGAGTTAAAGGGGAAAAAGCAATATATAAATAAATAAATATATATATATATATATATATATATAAATGCAAATTTGCACTCGGGTTCACGTGTACCCACAATCTACACCGTTGATATGTTCCAAGATTCGTGTTATAAAATGTACCTAACTTAACCAAATGAATGCTTATTATAGGAAGAATAGATTAGGTTGGTACACAATAAGTATAATAAGTATGTTGCATTTTTTACCAAATACATTTTTTTAAAATAATAACCATATATGACATTTAGTGCATGGTATTTATTTAACCCTTTTTTTATAACATGATATTTAGTCAAAATGAGAAAATGATATATCTAATATATTACCAAATTGATATCTTGTAAAAATGATATTCCCAAAATAATATATATCCTACCATCAAAAACTACATAAACAAGGTGAATTTAAGCTGGTAAATTGACAACCTCAGTGTTTTACATACAAGAAATACAAAAACATACTACTGGGGAACTGATCTTTGGTCGGTATCAAAAAAAATCGGAATAGTCCCGGTTCGAATAGGAACCAAGACTAAAAATCATCTTTAGCCCAGGTTAAAAAGTGTAACGGGTCGCGATGATCTTTAATCCCAGTTGGTATTACCGGCCGTGTCAGGCTGGTGTCAGGGGGCCGAAGATCTTTAATCCCGGTTGATGTCACCAACCGGGACTATAGATCCTCACTTTAGTCCCGGTTGGTAACATAAATTAGGACTAAAGATGATTTAGATCTTTAGTCCCGGTTGGTGTTATTAACCGGGACTAAAGTGATCTAATTTTTTATACATCTTCGTCCTCCTCCAGCCCGAGCCATTGCTGCCAAGAGAAGGAGGAAGAAGGAGGTGCTGCCAAAATTTTTGATAAAATTGTTTTGGTGATAATATACAAATCGGAGAGATCGAAAAGGTTAGCAAATCCATTCTCTAATAATGTATGCTTAGCATATTATATTTATAGCTTTGTTTCTATAAAATATTGTCTCCAATAAGGTTTATGCAAAATGATGAGAGAGAAAATATGTGTAGGCAAAATTAGGTTGATTTTGAAATTAGAAAATTTGGATACATATGTTATAAAAGAGATGACCGAGGGAAAATATAGAAAACTAAGATAAAAGAATTGAAAACTAAGTTAGTTTAATAAAATAGTTAGAAAAAAATATAAATCGTTAAAGATATGTTTTCAACTTTACAAACCATAAAAAAGAATAATATGTGGGACTAATGTAAAATTATTGTATGATTATTTATAAAAAAAGTAGAAAACAAAGGTAATTGGAAAATATGTAATATAGCTAGAAATACTGTTCGTACAATAAGAAAATATGTTTAGCGCTTTAATAAAAATTTTAAAATAATTGTAAACTTCTCTTCCTTCTTATCGCCATCTTTGTAGCTCTTTTTTAGAAATTAGTTTCACTTTGAATCATGAAGTTTTAAATTATTATATGATTATTTAATTAGTTTCAATTGTGTGGATTTCGTCAGTAACATTGGACTATTTGATGTATAGATGGATCGGCAATGGATGTACACCGCGGACCGACGGTTGAAAGAGTTTATTGAAGGCGTGCATTATTTTTTGAATGTGACCAATGCTAACAAGTACAAAGGTTTCATGTGTTGTCCATGCAAAAAGTGCAGTAATCAGAAGGGGTATTCATCATCAAGAACTATTCATGCACACTTGTTTGAGTCTGGATTCATGCCTGGATATAATTGTTGAACCTCGCACGAAGAGCTAGGGGTTACAATGGAAGAAGATGAAGTAGAAGACGAAAATATTCTGGACTGGGCTCATCAATATAGTGGATTTGAAGAAAATCCGGGAGGCGAGGCGGACGGAGCTGTTCAAGATAACGACGCTGTAGATGATCTTGGTCAAATGTTGCGGGACGTAAAGGACGGCTGCGAAAGTGAGAAGGAGGTCCAAAAATTGGACCGTATGTTAGCGGACCACAAAACTTCGTTGTACCTAGGTTACGAACAAGGGCACAAAAAGTTGGGTACGACGCTAGAATTCTTGCAATGGAAGGCCAAAAATGGTGTGAGTGACAAGGCATTTGGCGAGTTATTGAAACTCGTCAAATATTCTTCCGGAGGAAAATGAATTGCCCGAAACAACGTACGAAGCTAAGAAGGTGGTATGCCCTCTAGGACTAGAAGTACATAAGATACACGCATGTCCGAACGATTGTATCCTCTATCGCGGTGAGGAGTACGAGAACCTAGAAGCATGCCCGATTTGTAAAGCACTACGATACAAGATTAGACGAGATGATTCAGGTGATGTGGACGGACAATCTTCGAAGAAGAGAGTTGCTGCTAAGGTTATGCGGTATTTCCCTATAATACCACGGCTCAGGCGTTTGTTCAGGAAAGAGCATGCTAGCATGATGCGCTGGCACGCAGAAGAACGTCAACAAGACGGGATGTTGAGACACCCCGCTGACGGGTCGCAGTGGCGAAACATCGATAGAACATCTGGAAGTACGTAAAAATTATTCATATATTATGTCCCGATTTCTTATTGACTTCATATACTTATATCTCAATTTTTTTCAAATGATAGATTATTTACATAAGGGAAAAACTATTCAACGAAGAATTTATCAAGGCTGTTCAAGAACAATTGATGGGATTTATTAATGAGCAAATAATTGATCCCGTGGGAGAATTCCACTACGATGGAAGACCTATTGATCATCCTCATGTATAACATGTATTAGGTTTCTTCGTAATACACAATAGAACATTATAATTAATGAAGGATTGTAATATATGTATATATTTAGATGTGCATACATGTACTTATGTGTGTGAGTATATTTCGGTAATATATATATTTTACATGTATTCATATATATATATATATATGCATATTGCATATATATTTGTATAAATACATATATTACATATATACACATATTATATATACATATATATTATGCATATATATGTATGTATTTATACATATATATGCATAATATATAAACAAGCAGCTGGTAGAACCAGCAATTATTTTTTTTTTAAAAAAATATCATTAGTCCCGGTTGGTAACACTAACCGAGACTAAAGATGGCTCTTTTCTGGTTGCATAACCGAAACTAAAGGGTGTTACGAACGGGGTTAAAAATCCCTTCTCCACCAGTGACAACATAAACAAGTTATTTTACACTTGTAAATAATATTGTATAAAAGAAACATCGTGCATGGTATATTTTGTTAGCATCTAATGTATCTGTCCTAAGATTCGTACAAGTTATATATAAGGTTTAGATTATGGGTGCATGTGAAATGGTATATATAGACAAAACTAACAGGCATATATAAAAGCTAGCTTAGGTTTGCACTCCGTGGTAGCTATTCTCAGAACATGATAGTATCATCATTAATTGTCAGTTTGTCACACGTACGCAAACGAAAAAGCAAATTAGGCTGAGTTCGGCCCTTGCCCTTGTGAACTAATCCCCTCGTTTTTCGAGCGTACGTTTTTCAAACTGCTAAACGGTGTGTTTTTTTGCAAAAAAGTTTCTATCCGAAAGTTGCTTTAAAAAATCATATTGATCCATTTTTGAAAAAAAATTTAGCAAATACTTAATTAATCATGTGCTAATGAGTCGCTCCGTTTGATGTGCCGGAGAGATTAACTCCCAACACCAAGAAACCAACTCAGCCTAAGGTGTCTGTGTGCTGTTTGGACTATTTCATACCATGGATGTACTATAATTTTTGTATGTAGCTGTATCTGTGCTTGTGTCATTAAGTGTAAGCTGGTCTGGTCTGGTGATGACGAGGAAGGCACACGGAGTAAGAAAAGGCTTTTCTAGACAAGAATGGTCGGCTCAGGTTTTTCTGTTGGGATGGGTAGGGAGAAGGGAGAACAGCCAGAGTGACATGCAGCAATTTCTTATTAGGATTAGATAGGCAGGTTAATCATAATTGCTAACTGTAGTACTAGCTAGCTAGTTTTCCCAAATGACCAAGATATATATCTGTAGCCTATCCCTTTCTTTTTCATTGCAACTACAGAAAAAGTCTCATCATTGCCTACTCTTGCTGTTTACGGATCATATGTGGATAGGAAAAAATACGAATTAACCACTCCCCTCTCTCAAACTATCGCGGTCGACCGAATTATACCCCTAAACTAGAATACCAGACATTCTACATCCTTAACTATTGAAACCAAACAAATAAGCCCCCGACTCAATTCGGAGAGATTTTTGTCCTACGTGACATACGCGTGACAATCCAGTCAGCAATCCTTTAGAAAAATTCTGTTAGGCCCACTTGTCTACCTCTCTCCTCTCTCTACCTCTCTCCCTATCCTCTCTCTGTACCTCTCCCCGCTGCCAGCCACCGCTTGGCCTCTGCGTAGCCCCCTCCGTTCGATGCCATAGCCGGGTGGCCTCACTTGTTCGCCATGGCTGGTAAGACGAGGTGGGCGGTGCCATGTTCCCTCGCCGTGTTCACCTTCTTTGCTTCCTGTGCCGGTGACCAATAGGACCACGTCACTGTCGTCTGGATTGACGGCTCCAAGCTCCTCCGGAGCACCACCGCGGAGCCATGCGCCGAGGGAAGCTGAGGATGACATAGGTGCCCGAAGGCCACCAAGGTCAGGGAGGACGGGGACAAGCAGCGGAGGTTGGAGACGAGACGTGCGATGGCCACCGGTCTCGGGGAGGATGGAAGGGGCAGCGGCAGCGGTCGGGGTGGAGGGCGAGGTCAAGAAAATGTCGCCGAGGGAGCTTGAGACTGTGGCGGGCTAGTCGCTTCCTTCCCGTGAGCTCTGGCTCCGCCGCTGCTGCAATCGCCTCCGCACAAACCTTCGCTAGCCGCCATCTCCATTGCCGAGAAGGAGCACGACGATAGCAAAGAGGGGACGATGAGGGCAGATCCAGGGAGGGAGAGGAGAAGAGCAGTAGGCCGGCTTAGGGGAGGAGAAGAGTAGTTCGCTGCCCTCCCACACACCTGTGTCCCCTTGTTGCTATGCCGTCTCGTTGCCCTCCCACGCGTCGATGGAAGCCGAGGCCACGTCCCGTCTTGTCGCCCTCATCTCACGCGGCATAGCCGCCTGTCGCACTGCCAAGCGCCGCCCGCCGCCGACCCATTTCCTCCCCAGGAACGCTGCCGCCGTAGCTTCTGCCAGCCGTCCTCTCCTACATTGCCGCGTCATCCTCCGCCGCCCCTAGCAAGTGTCGTTGCAGCCGCGAGACGCATGCCGCCTGCTGCTTATCTCCTCCCACGCTATGTCGTCGCGTGGCTACCATAGACGAAACCGCTGCTGGCACTGCCCCTGCTCCTTCCTTCATTAGCTCCACCGTAGGCATTGATCTTGAGCACAGGAGCACTGCTACCTACCAGCCCTAGCGCACTGTTGGCCGGTCGAGCAGAGACGGGTGGAAGTCGTGGATCAGCAGCACATCGTTCTCCTTCGCCATCCCATTAAGGCCACTGCTATCTTCCTCCGTCTCCTCCTAGACTACGGCCGCCGTTCCTCCCTGCTCCTTGGAGAGAGAGAGAGAGAGAGTGATGGATAATGGGAGGGGAAGGAGGTGGAAGAAAGGAGAAGAGTGGAGAAGATGCTGACAAGTGGGGCTCACTATTTTTTATTATATTTTGGTTGATTGGACTGCCACGTGTGCATCACATAGGATCAAAACCACTTCGAGCTGAGTTAGGGGGGTAATTCGTCCGGTTTGAAAAGTTTAGGGTTTAAAATGTTTGGTATTGTAATTTAGGAGGGTAAATCAGATGAGTGCAATAGTTCAGGAGGGTAATTTGTACCTTTTCCTATGTGGATATGCACCTATTGGCCTGCCTCCACACTTTTATGTGCTCACATGGTTTAAGGCTTGACTGGGGTGCTACCAACAAAATATGAACTAGTTTTTCTCATTTTCCCAAATTGTGAATTTTCAGTTTGAATTTAGTATCTTTCTGTTAATTTACATTAACTTGGAGACTAAAGGATTGAAATCCTTTAGCCAACAAGAAAATCATAAACATCCAAATGAAAAAAATGTGGTTCTCAAAATTGTTGGAAACTCTATTTTTTTTAAATAGAAAAGTTGAGTGCAGCACTCTTTGGATGCAGGATCTATATATATCGATAGTTTGGTCACATGTTTCCCTGCTAATATAGAAAATATATATGGTATTTTCTAGGACAAACACAAATTAGTGACATGTACTAGTTTATTTTGATTATTCTCCCCGATCTAGTGATAGAGTTATATACTCCCTGTGTCCTCTGTCTCAAAGTAGTTTGCAAATTGGCTATATTTCAGGATTTTACTCAAAGTGGTGTAGAGGTAAAAATAAAGTTACTTTATTAAGGAAAATCAAGTAAAAATTGTTACTTTGTTGCTAATTAAAAAAAATTCTGAAACAAGGAGTAATACTTGGGAAACTCGAGATTCTGAGAAGCTCATCAATAGTCAGCTCGTGAGAATATGGAAAACCTGGTTTTCCAACTTTTGTTTATTTTCTAAATTCTACATTCTTTAGAATTCTAGACTATTTGGGAAGTTGGAAATCAAATTCTGGGAAAAGTTATATCCGGCAAAATCTCATAGGGATGAATCTAAAGTGTGAGGGCAATCTGGGCACAGGGAATCCGGTGAAGGAAGTCGTGGTCAGTCCAGATCATCCCACCATCCAAAGTAGATCGAACGAATGTCCCCCCATAATCGATGGTAGCAAATCATTGGTGGGACCCACACCAGACAATATCCCCGTCAGCACATGAACGTGTCAAACACAGCCCCTGACGAAACGTCAACGGTCGGCACACGATTTTCTCTTCTTTTTCTCCGATGAAATTAAGAAGAACAATAGTTTCTATCCATCTGAATTAATTTCTTTCTTGCTTCGCTGGGAGGCAACCCTTGTCCAGTAAACTGATCATGCTGTCCAGTAAAGTCCTTTTCTTTTCAGCTCTCTCATGTCTCATCACTCGACTCCATCGATCGATTGCTTTAGAGAAAACGGAAAGAGAATGTTGATGATGATAATGTTACTTGTCATCTAATTGGCAGATTTGATGTATAGTATGCACGAGCAACGCTGCTGCACGTAACACAATTAGCTTTAATTTCGATCTTTCGACGCAAATAAAGTTCTCTCAAATTTCTTCACGTAGTCTTTAATTCTTGCGTTGTAGCATAGTTTTCACAATTTTGTTATATATGATCAGTTATATTAAGCTGGAAATATATAATAAGTGATGTATATTTGTGCCGAAGATAATCAATGATTTATTGCAAATATATGCATAGAGTTATTGAACGACAGAAAAATTATAGAATGATATTTATGCTAAAAAAGTACCGCATATGGAGCCTTTCATAGTGCCTAATTAAAAACACGGCATATTAAGCCAAAAACATCAACGGTTTATACATTGCAAATGTTTTTTTGTTAATATAATACTTGTGCACAGTAATAGCATATACTTAAGAAAGTATCTAATGATACCAAGTTTTATGTTAGAAAATATGATACGTATATCTTTTTAAGGATGATGAAATTACAATGTATATACTCCCTCCTTTCACAAATGTTAAACTAATTCTATATTTTGGTTTTTCCAAGTAAGTTAGTCATACTTATAGTTTTCCATGTATCTAAAACTTAAATGAAGAGTTAAATTAAATGTTTAATCGAAACTTGATGAGCCATCTTAATACTTATTTGTTACGCATACATTCATTGATTTTTGTTACATGTAAGATGAGTTAATTTATTTTTATCTTAATGACAAAAGTAATATGTCTAACTCTTGTGAATGGAGGGAGTATATAGTAAGAGCCTCTCATGCTGTTTCATGTAAAATTAAATACTTGTGCAAAGTAAAGAAGTTAATTGAGTTGAGATCGTGGGAACTACTAGTGGCCATCTACACGTGTGGTGTTTTTAACAACTCCATGAACTCCATTTAAATATATGACACTAAAAGAAATGACTCATATTTACCCGCCAAAATAGGCCTTTGCTGGTTCATGCATGCAGGTTTGAGCCGTACTGTGAACACACTAGCTAGTTAATTATGTGCCAATCATATGCTATTAGATAGATACTCGATCCTAATTTATTTAATTATTTCTTTTTGATCTGCTAGATTCGGTTGAAGCTGATGACGATTTTATTAACTAAACAATATGAAGAGGACAAGATGTCAAGATATGGTTATTAATTAACTACTCCTATAAGGATAGACATAAACATGGGGCAAATTAATTAAGTAGGATTACATAGTTGTATATATAGCATATATGTTTGCCATGTGGCATACGTGTGAATCGGGAGCCAATCATTAAAACAAGTCCCTAATTAAGCTACTCGATGTGTGTGTGTCGCATGGATGACCTTGGTCGCTATTACTAATTACTAAATAATAATAATTGACCTATATATTAGTCAACTATACAATATACAACCACCATAAATTTTCATATACCAGGTTTATATATGACGCAAGGACTAATTGTCGCCATCATGTGGTAATTCGTGTTGTCTGAGTGGCAAACCCCAGGAATACTCTAGATCATATATATCAACCACATGCATGTGACTAATAATTTGTACTCTTCCTTGAGAAAAAAAGATTATATTACTAGTACTTAAAACGTATGTGTCCACGCAGGTTAATTTATAAGTGTTATATAAGTACTGGTCAATAGTAAATTAATACTAAAAGAAGATTAATTTGTGTATATATGTTGTTTTCTATGAAAATTACTTGTTTGTATCCTCTATATATTCTCTACATAGTTGCAACCCACTAGATAAATACCATTACTTCTATAAAGGAGTATATATGTGTGAGTCATGAAGAAGCTGAGCCAACAGATTTGATCTGTAGGGTCCTTGTCCATTCTTACTTGTCGGCATTGCTACAACACAATGTGTAAGGTATCAACTAGTTGTGTTATTACCTCCTTCCCTAAATGTTTGATGTTGGTTAGTTTAATTTTGAGCTAACCAACATCAAATAAATTTCATAAGTAGTAGAGGGAGTATTTAACTAGCAAACCGGTCGGATGAATTTCTTGATACGTTTGGCTGTTGCTGCTTCGTACATAAATAACTGGAACACAGAAAAATAGCTTGCTGGCTCGGGTTCTTCAGTTAATTACATCCCGATCATTATTGCCAAAAGTGAGGGGACATGACCAAACGCACAAATTATATGTTCTGCCGACTTCCAGCTAGCACACAGTGCATGCAGAACAGTTTGTTAATTTCGTCCTTGTGAGATATCAATATCTAAAAGTGATTGTCATGCTTGATTATATGCCTTCTTTCTTTTCCTCATGTAACCAAGACAATGAGGCCATGCTCTAGTAGTGACGAATCAGACCAGCTAATTAACATACATGCATATATTGTCTCATGTCAGTTAGAGTGTCCACCTCTAGCTAGGATAGAGTGTATATATATATATATAGTGTTTCAAGCAATGTACATGATGGGGTCCGGTCAGTGTCTTATGATCATCCCAACAAACTTGAAGGTGAAATAATGTATTAAGGAGAGACTGTTCATCTAAAAAGTTTGAAAGTGGTTGATGAACAAGGATTTGATGATCATGGCGCAATGACATCGCTGCAGGATATAGCAACCATTGCTTTAATTAATTTAAGACAACTTCTATTGTGCAGCAAAGTTGTCGTGGCAGAAAAATCCAGTAATCGTGTAAATGCGAAACTATATGTAAAGTAATTGATTACACCAAATAAAAAAAAGGAACTTCGACCAATTGTATACAAAACAGTCGGACACACTCTTTTATATCATGAAAAGCTAGCAAAAAAGAGAAGAAGAAAAAAATGATGAATTGCTTATACATATATATATATATATATATGCATGCTGGGGGTAGGTAAACTAAAATCTTTTCGTTATCTGGAATTTGGGAAAGAGCCTCCTACCTCAGTCAGGCATACCTAGAGAACCCAATTGGAGAGTGCAGATTGATGAGATGGATGAAATGTGACCTCTGACCCCCATCATTAAAAAGGTAGTTACAATATGAGCTAATCACCCCCCTGTCCCACGTCAAATAGACCTTTCCACCATTATATTGGCCCTATTCAACAAAGTCCCATGTGGAAAGCAATTAGATGGTGTGGAAAGATGGCAAATGCCTATCTACAACAGGAACAATATATATACACTACATATATTGATCAATTAATCTTTTCTTGGTAATAAGTAGGAACCTAATAATAAGTAGGAAAAGAAAGTTACTTTTGAGTAGTCACCGTGCATGTAGAGCTTATTAGGTGTGTGACTAGTAAATGGTTGGGTTAGTGGAGGATGAGTGTTGTTGGCACAATAGCACCCACCCTCTAGGTAGCTTCCATGCATGTAAAAGAATAAATTCCACTAATTTTCCACTAGCCAACCAAATGCATGTACCGCTCCAATCAACTCTTAATTAATTTACATAGAAGATTTGTTAATAAATTGTAGCTAGCAGTAAAATATATATATATTAATATATTATTGACAAATTAAGTCAGTAGCTAGGGGCCGGGAAAAATATGATGCACAAAAAATTAAACAGAAGGGGCCAATAGCTAGAATATAGTCCAGTCAATATATACATAATATCCAGTGAAGTAGTAATTAATTTTGTGGTAGCAAATTGCTTGGTATTCGCAATTGCTAGCTGAAGTTATTCCTATCAAGTAGGAGTGGTTAATTAGGAGCAAATTAGCAAGATATAAGAAGAATGGAAGGAAGCTAAGCGTGCATCCCATATATAATTAATAGTATATATATATACACACACACACATACACGCGTATAGCAGAAATGAAAAATAAATTCCTAGTAGCTGCTGGAGGATAGCACTTTTTTTGTCTCTTTTTTTAATTTGTCAACCTTGGCAAGTCAGAAGTGCGTTATTAATTGTGCCTCATCACTAGCTAGCTAATGTGTTTTGTCTCATCTCCTCTTCTCTCTTATGTGCCTTGCTTCCTCTCCTATATGTATGGGTCTCCATGCCCCCATTCTCCCTCCCCCTTCTTCCTCCTCCCCATCTCTATTCCCTATAGCTTCCTACCTACCTTTATCCCTCTCTTTCTCTCTATCTAGAGCTAGCACACAAGAGAGAGAGAGAGAGAGAGAGAGAGAGAGAGCCAGAGAGACCATAGCTAGCCGGCCAGCCTGTTGCTGCGGGCATGGCGCAAGATGATCAGGACGTGGGGCTTGCTCTGGGCCTCTCCCTCGGCTCCGGCTCCGGCGGCCACAGCCAGAGAGAATCGCCGTCGCCGGCGTCGTTGTCGCATGCGGCGTGCACGCTGGAGCCGTCGTCCCTGCTGACGCTCAGCCTCCCGGCGGCTGCATCAGACAGTGGCCTGGTGAAGGTGAAGAGGGAGGTGCGGGCGCAAGAGGAGGAGGAGTACGAGTACGAGAGGGCGCTTTACTCGGTGCAGGCGTCGTCGTCGGCGGCGGCGGCGGTTGTGGACGACGACGAGGGCTGCAACAGCCGGAAGAAGCTGAGGCTGACCAAGGACCAGTCGGCTCTGCTGGAGGATCGCTTCAAGGAGCATAGCACTCTCAACCCTGTAAGCTACCACTCTACTCAACCACTTGCTAACTACTACTCCTTCCTTTCCTTCTTTCTTTCTTTCCACATGAGCTAGCTTAATAATTACTTCTAATTTTTATAGCTCATCTAAAATAATTTATGAGCACATAAATTCGTTAATTTACAAAAAAAAAAAGAAGAAAGAAATTAACAGCTAGCTAGCAGGTAATCAATTTCTGCTTAGCAAACTTAAAATAAAGAGGTTTCTTTTTTTCACTGTATAATAAAGATCTTGTTGTTGGTTTTGGGGCTTTTTGGTTGATATATATATGGATTGGAGCAGAAGCAAAAGGTTGCTTTGGCGAAGCAGCTAAACCTGAGGCCCAGGCAAGTGGAGGTGTGGTTCCAAAACAGAAGAGCCAGGTTAGTTTAGTTGGTCATATTCACCTCTAACTCTCTATCCACTTCCTTCCTTCCTTCCTTCCTTCCTTCTGTCTTGTCTATTCTTTTTTTCCTTTTTCCCATATAAAATCATTTATTCACATGTCTTTTCATTTTGCAACCAAATTTATTGGTAAACATATTAATTTCCAAAAAGAAAATCCCTCTCTTTTTTACTATGCATGCTTGCTTGCATGCATATTTGTGCAACAACTGGTCACCAAGTGCACATTCTTTCTATGATCCATTCAGAACCATATTTTTGTTTTCTTTTCCAAACCATGAATATACATGAGTTTTTTTTTTTGCAAACATGCATATACAAGACATATACGGGGGAGTACTACTATCTACTAGTAGTTGAACAATTAATATTGAGAAGATCGATCAAGTGCAGGACGAAGCTGAAGCAGACGGAGGTGGATTGCGAGCTTCTGAAGCGCTGCTGCGAGACGCTGACGGAGGAGAACCGCCGCCTCCACCGCGAGCTCCAGCAGCTCAGGGCGCTCACCGTCACCCACCCCGCCGCCGGCTTCTTCATGGCCACCACCCTCCCCGTCCCCGCCGCCACCCTCTCCATCTGCCCCTCCTGCGAGCGCCTCGCCGCTGCCGCCGCCGCCGCCGCCGGAGCTTCGCCCACCGCCGCCATGGCCGCCGATCGCACCAACAACGTCAAGCCGGCCGCCTCGCACTTCTTCAGCCCTTTCGCCAAGTCCGCCGCCTGCTAATTAATCTCATCTCTCTCTGCATATGCTAGCTAGCTTAATTAACTAGCAAGCAAGATTAATTAATTAATTAATCATCAGTGTGTGTACATATAGTATAGTAGTACATATATTAATTCTTGCATGCTTTGCATCTAGTAGTAAATAGTAGCTAGCTAGTTAGCTCGATCATCAGCTGGCTCTCTCATGCATGTTCTTCCCCTCAGCTTTAATTAGTTAGCTTCATTTTTTCACAAGTTAATTAATGTGTGAGGAGGATGGACTGAGCACTGCCGGCCGTATGTAGGATCGATCGAGAAATCAAACAAAAATTTAATTGAAGTTGTTGGTTTTGCATCTAGCTATATAGCTAGCTAGCCATCACAATTTAGCTAGATGTTGCATGGTTACCGGTGATGAATTTTATTGTCAGCAGAGTTAAGAGTTGTTGTAGTTAGATGATGATGATATGACACCTAGCTAGCTAGTTCCCACACATATATATACTGTACTCTGTACGTGATCCCAATGTATATTATATTGATTTGTTTCAGAAATTATATATCAATGTATATTGATTTGTTTAATTCTTCAGTGATGATAAGGTAGCACCTTATTTTTTTCTGCCGATTATTAATCGTAATTTTGTTCTTTCATATATAACAAAAAACATAATAACAATTTAATACAATAAAAAATCTACAAGTAATTAAAATATGATTGATTGTAATTAAAGAGGGTGGCACCAATTACGTGGGAGAAGGCATGAAGGAGGCATGAAGAAGCTAGCTGGAGTTGGACAAGAACAGGAACAGGAGGTTGGGGTGGGTACCTGTTCTGTTCAGTAAGGCAGCTAGCTAGTTAAGCATATATGCATGATTTGCTTGCGTTGCAGGGGACACAAACAAACAATGATCTTTCTGGTGAGACAATATATATATTTTTGAACTTCGTTTCAAAATCAAAATAAATGTAGACTACGCTACACTTATTTTGAGAATCTTTCGGCATGAATTCAATGCAGGCATGCAAGACCCCGTCACCTACGGCAACAACCGCCTAGCTATATATGCTGCTTTGTGTTGCCAGTTGCCACGAATCTTCCATGCAATCCCATCATCCACGGATACCTGCAGGCTGCAGACCAGATGCCCTGGTCGGTCAAGCAACAGCTGCTCATCCCTCCAACACTCCAATCTATTTAATTTACTCTCCAGCCGCTCAATCCGATCCCAACACTACATATATAATAAGTCGACATCTCAGCTCTGTCCTTAATTACTTCTCCGTTTCAAATTATAGTTAAATTTTAAACTTATCTATTTTCCCAATCTACCCCTAGCGATCTATATCACACTGACAACTTAGCTCTAGACTATAATGAGGATATTTTTTACTTTGCATCATAATCCTTAATCTCTTCAAAAAAAATTTCTGTCTAGCTATATATTTTAGAACGGAAAAAATACTAATTACCATATATATAAATACATAAGAGAGATGCATGATCAGAAGTAACTATGCCTCTAGAAAACAGAAGAAAATAGTCCATTTTACTGTCCCAAATTATCTTATTGGTTCACTTAACTCTCTAAACTATTTTTTTACCTATCTTATATTCCGAGCTATTGAAAACAGATTACCTTACTCCCTAACAATATTTCTTTTTTATTCTTTCTATATAAGTCATTTTTACCAATGAAATTGGTAGAATTTTTTTGTTACTGTTTACATATATTCGAAACACTGAGCCTGATTTAAACATTGGTGTTTTAAATTTCAAGCAAATAGGCATGAAAATTTTGAAACATTGATAATAGTGTCATTTATACATGGCTCTACAAAATTTCAGCTTAAAATACGAGTCATAGAATAAAGAGAAATAAAGAAGAAAAATGTTATTAAGCAGTAAATTAAACTATTTTAAATACTTTAGGGGTAAAATGAGAAAAAAAATGGCTTAGATGTTAAATCAACTAATGAAAAAGTTCAGTGAGTAAACTGAACTTTTATTTTCTAAACAAACAGAGACTACAGTGACAATTATTTGGAAATGAAAATGAACGAATACGCCTATGTATATGTTTTGAATCAATCCTCTGGTTAGAACATTCAGTTAGATCATTATTTCCATGAAACTTCGTGTTAAATATTACATAGTTTCCACAAGAATGCCAAGTTATGTTGACGTGCATGCAGTCGCAAACATTTGATATGTATATATACTTGTGTCAGTTAATTGGTGGATATCAGTTTAATGGTAGGGTCAGGGTCACATGCATATGTCCGAGGAATTCTCCGAGCTTTAATAAATTGAATTTTTGTGCTGGCTAGTAGCTACTCTCTACGTTTCTGAAAATGCAAGGTGTTTTATTTTTGTCGTAAGTCAAATTTCATCAAGTTTGATTACATTTATACGAAAACCTAGCAATATTTTTAGGACCAACAAATATATTAATGATGGGTTTAATAAATTTAATTTGTCATTTTAGATGTTGCCGCATGTTTCTACATAAATTTCATAAAACTCAAAGTACTCTTAACTATGAAATGGAGTAATAGCTAGTGAAAAGTACGAAGGTTGTAAACTTAGTGTAGCTTAATTGGTTATGTTTCTTTTGGAGAAACCTGTTTATCTAGATTTAAATCATAGACTTTGCACAGGTGCTTGCTTTTATACCTTTTTATTATAGCCAATATAATTATGTTATAAAAATAAATACACAACGGAGACACGAGTTTTACGTGAAAAAACCTTTACGGGAAAAAAACCATGGGTACCGACCGGCGATGATCACCGTTCAAGAGTTGATTACAAACGTAGAAAAATAACAATAGATAGACGGCGTATACATTGACAACGAGACGTTTGTGATGGCTTCGTTAATTTTACGATATGTCGGAGCGTGTGTATACAAACGTCCATGTATTCACTGTATTTTTTTAATAAAAGGAAAAGTCTGAAGGTCGTCACGATTAAAAAAAAGAAAAGTCTGAAGGTCGTCACAATTAGCAGTACGACGTTGTATAGCTGTGGTTGGAAAATAAGCTGCTGGCTTATGGGCACAGTAATTAAAGAAGGAATGACTGAAGATGGACTAGTTCAAGCTAGGAATGATGGATAAGCTGTCCAATCATACATATGTAGATCCTGTGGAAGCACGTACTACACACACTTGCTGCCGGGAATCCCCTTCATAATCTTCAGGAGATTTGTATGGATTTATTGAGTAGACCAAGTCTACCATGGACACTACCTCAAATGTGCGTGCTGCATATGCATGCAACGTGCAATGTATTCCACATTAATTGTAAACCATAATATATCTTTTTCTTTTTCTAGCTTCTTGTCTTTCTTAGAGAGAACAGATTAAATTATAGCAGTTTCCATTGTCAATTTCCCGCCTGCGTTTGAGAACATTAATTATGGGGAGTTATTGCAATTGCATGAGTAGCGAGAACAAGAGCAGACTTATTTGTTGCTATCTCCGTTCCATAATAATTATATTTTTAGGATTTAAATTTGTTCTAAAATAGTTATCACAATAAAGTAATAATTGTCTCATCAAAATAATCTATAGTTATAATTATTTTGAGACGAAGCCAGGAAGTATATATCGAGACTCTCCATTGCCTGGAAGGAACTGAAACAACCCTTTGCCTAGGGAACGTGATAGCGATGATCGGATTAAAATCCAAACAAGTCTACGATCCACATATACAAGTACTCTGTAACTGTACTATATATGGATGGGAAAGTCGTCGTTCATGATATTTATCGGTCAGAAGTCAGGACTGATCGCACAAATTAAACGTCCCTGTTGAACGATGCTTAATTTAGTCCAAACTATGAATCTTTATCTGATAAATTACTTGATCCTGCTAAAATTCGTTGACAGTTTAATGTGGTTTTGCCTTGCTATATGGTCATAGGTAGGTTAAGATTTATATATCCGGATGTGGTTAAAAAGGTTGTGGTATGAGGGGCCAACCCCACGTGAACACACTTGAACTTGATTATTCCCTTGCATTGTCAATGTCCCCAAAGGCACCCCAAAAGCCAAAGAAAGCTACTAAAGATAACACATAAATATACACCAGTGAAGTATATATATGCATTCACGAAGAAGCTACAGTTTCAGCACCTATATATCCTGATGAGTAAAGTACATGAGTGATCTCTAGATATACGTGGATGTATTAACTAGGTATCTGAACTCTTAAAATATTTTTTTCTCAAACTTATCTTATATGTCATATATGTAGATTCAAACAAGCTTCAACCCACTTCGTGTATTGTATTGATTTCGTATATTGTATTGATGTGACATGCCACGATGCTATGATGACACCTATATATTATTCGGTCCATATGTCAACCACATGAAAAAAATAAAATTAAAAAAAGAGAAAAGAGAGGAGAAAAAGATGTTTTTTAATTTTAAAAAATAAAATTAAAAAGAGAGGAAAAAAGTTATTTTTTTTCTATATGCGACAGATACGTAGGTGTCACAGCGGCGCCATGTAAATGCACAGAGTGGGTTAAAACTCGCTTAGATCTATATACTCAAGACAAGTTCGAGGAAAAAATATATTTTAAAAATTTAAAGATTTATATGACACATCAATATAAGCTTAGTATCACCCGTACACTTTTAACTCTATCCTGATATATGGATCTTGCTGATCGTTATCAGGGGCTACAAACAAAGCTAGTACGAATTTACAGATTGCCTTTATTTCTGGAGCTTTGAAGGAAACTTAATTCCATATATTTTGTTTCTCTCAATGCGTAACCATGGTGTAGAGCTACCTTATAATTAATTAATTTGCTCGATCGCTTAATTTTCAGAGAGCTCAATATGTAGGCATGTCTACTAGCTTGAGCTCCATCGTTTTGGACCTCTCAATTGATATCTACAGTATCTATATCATATATAATATATATATATAGTTAATGCTCACTAACTCTTAAAACTTAACATGTAAATGTGTCACATCATCACCCACTAGCAATTATACCACATCATCACCCATTAATAATAATTATTATCTATAGTATTTTAAATATCATACAAACATAACATAGCATTTATAATTTTGTTGTATTTTTAGAACTCAATATACAAGCAATATCAGATCATTATCTTCACATCATTTTCATATTATTTAAACCTATACATTTATTATTTCTATAATATATAACATGTATTTATCTATATATGCACGAGGTATTATATACATATTTTGTATCAGTAAGTTGGTGGCATTGTGGGCCTTGAGCTAGCCCTAGATATTTACAATACCTTTTTTTATTTATTTAGTTAACTGATGAACATATATGTCATATCTTGGGTCGGTCTATACCACAGATCAACTCATCGAGATGGACCTAATTCAGATTCGATGGTCTTATCGAGTTGTCGACCAAGCTGATATATGCCACAACTATAATATTTTTTTTCTCACGTATACACACATACACGTGCAAGTGCAACACTTCTTAGTATACAACGGAAATCAACAAAAAGATCATTAAAGTTTGTGCAATTACACGACTAGCATCTATTTTATTTAAATTTCTTCCATAGTATTCGTGATGAGCACATCATTTTACTTTTTTTAAGATACACACAATACTTCTCAAGTTATTATGGAAGGTCCAATCAGTACAGCTCACGTCCGACAATTGAATTTACAGGTGAACTCGTTTCTAAGTATTTTTTATGTGATTTTGAGGATAGATTGTTACCCAATAATTTAATTGCGATTAGAAATTATGAAAAGGACCATAGAGCACTTGAAGAAAGGCTATGAGTCCCGGTCCACGGTGGACCGAGTCCACCGGCCGGCGGCGGGCGGCGCACCACGTGGCACTAACGCGGCGGCCACGCGGCGGGTGTGGAGGGGCGGCGCGACGCCACGCGGCGCACGCATGGCACCGACGTGGTGGCCACGCGGCAGCCACGCGGCGGCCAGCCGCGGCCACGGCGTAGCCAGGGCGCGGCGGCGCACGCGGGCAGCCGGCGCGGGCAGCGGCCGGATGCAGTGGGGTGGGCGCGACGAGCGGCAGCCGAGCGGGGCAACGCACTAGCGGAACCGAGAGGAGAGAGAGGGAGCGAGGGGGGTGCTCACCGGAGAGGACGAAGACGACGGCGGCGGCGGCGCTAGGGTGCACGGGAGGCGGCGGCGTTAGGGGAAAAAGAGAGAGGGGAGCGCGGGGAGAAGATTTATACGGGTCCCGGGGGCTAGGGTTGGCCGACGTGCTCCGGATTTCTCGCCGGAGTTCGGAGGGGAGAGAGGAGAGAGGGCTGGGATTCGGTTGCGAATCCCGGGCTCTACGGTGCGGGAGAGAGAGCGCGGAGAGGGGGAGATGGATGCCAGCAGTGCGGGCATGTCGGGGAGGTGGGTGGTGGCGGTTGCGGAGGCGCGTGCGGTGCGGGAGACGTGGGCGGCATGGGTGGCAGCGAGCGCAGGCGGCCGGCTGGGGAGGAGACGGCCCGGGCGGGCGGCCCGACCTGTTGGCGGCCCGGGAGGGAGAGGGAGGCGGGGTGGACTTCGCGGCGGGGTTGCGGCCTTGGGCCAACCCGGGGAGAGAGAGAGGGGACGGCTGGGCGGTGCGGGCAGCCTTGGGCCGGCCCGGGAGGGGGAGGAAGATGGGCCGACGGCCCGAAAAAGGAAAAAAAGAAAAAGAAAAAGGAAAAAAGAATTTCCCAGGGATTTAATTATTGCGGTGAAGGTTTTTAATTGAATAAAATTATTTCTAGGGCTCTGAAAATTCCACTAAAAATCCTGTTAATGTATTTTAACATGGGGAACTCAAGAAAAATCCCACCATGCCATTTCCACTTGATTAAATATATTTTAAATTAGAATTTTGCTCTAGGTTAAAAGGAAAATTTATTTTAAGCGATTTATTTCACGAACTTTAACCTGGAAAGCAAACTTCGAGGTGTGACAACTCAGTCTTGATTAATGGAAATTGCCAAAATTCACCCTTAACACCATCAAGACGAGAACGATCAAGGTCGGCGGAGCCACCATGACGACCGAGAACGACAAGATTCACGATCTCCGGCTCCAAGATGAGGGCGTAGTTGCAACCGCCGATGCTAAGGTCGAACACTCGATCATGGCGATCCCTCGTCATGTCTTCGTTGTCATCATCATTGGACGGATCACGTAGGCCACGTAGTTGCGAGCCACCCCTTCTGCCCGGAGGCGGATGTAAAGCATTCACACCTTCTCCTTAGGAGGTTAGATGGCCCTCTAAATTCCGCCTGGAACCAGTAGAGAAATACGATGGAAGCACAGATTCAGAAGAGTTTGTGCACGTCTACTCTACTGTCCGATATGCCGTCAGTGTAGATGATAACGCGTTGGCAAATTATTTACTAGTGGCGTTGAAAGGTTTTGCTCGGTCATGACTAGTTCATCTCCCTCTCTCCTCGATCTCCTCTTGAGCAGATGTTTGGAAGTAGTTCGTCGCAAATTTTCAAGGCACCTACAAGAAACATGCAGTTGAAGACGATTTGCATGCCCTTCGACAGAAGCCTGGTGAACCTCTTCGAGATTTCATCCGACAATTCAACGAAAGTCGAAACACAATCCCTGAGATCACCGATGCATCCTGTCGGTGACATGGGACCGGGGGTGTCATGACTAGAGGCTTGGGTAGCCGCGGTCCTCCACGTGTCCCGACCCCCTCGGGGGGGTCGGGCCCGAGGGTGACGTGGCCACCCCTTCCTCTGTCTCCCCGAGGGGTCGGGCCGCTCCCGTTTCGGCCCCGAGGGCTGGGGCGCCCCGACCCCCTGTGATTTTGGCGCCACGTGTGCGGGTTAGGTGAGCACAGCAGGGCTCACCTAACCGCATTTATAGCGGATCAGGCGAGCGCACCACGCCGCATTTAATGCGGCGCAGCGCACGCTTATCCGGCCCGTGACCGGTCGCGGTGTGTGACCGGTCACAGACCGGTCAGATCGCGGGTTAGGTGGCGACAGGCGGCCGATGGCACGCCTCGCCCTGTCCCGTCGGAATGATGAGAGCCTCCTGGCTCTCGTCCCTAGCCGGAGCCGGCGTGCTAACTCCTGGAGTTGGTATGTCAGTCCCGGTCAGATCCAATCCAGATTTCGGCGCAGGCGTGGCAAGGAAGTCGCCGGCCATTGAATGAAGGTTGAAACGGGCGTCCACCGGGAGAGCTGGCGAGCGGGGCAGAAGGCGTGCACCATGCTTGTCAGAAGTCACTTCCGGCTGTAGACTAGCCCTGATTGTAAAAAGAATGTTTCTTTTCTTAGGCAACTTGAGGCCCATGTGGTGACCCCCGATCAGATAAAAGGAGGCCCAGGCCTAGGAAAGGGGGGAGGACTCCGGCGAATACGTTGGAGAGAGAGATTTCTCTTTGTATTGTTGGAGACCCTCAGATCCACCAGAACACAGGAGTAGGGTGTTACGCTTCTCAGCGGCCCGAACCTGTCTACGTCGCTCGCGTCTTGCGCGTTTCCTCTCTCGCTGACGTTCCTCAGATCGAGGGCGAAGAACCTCACTTAGCGCCCCCGGCCGAACCGGCAAAGGGGGGCCCACGCGGTCTCCCGGTGAGGAGCCTCACGCTCCGTCATCTGGCGCGCCAGGTAGGGGGCGCGTGTGTCTTTCTAAGCCCTCATCCTCTTTCGTGTGTGCCAAGTTTCGCTCGCTCAGCCCCATGGCCGAGCGGGCAGTGGCGCACAGCCTCTCTCCGAGCGCTAGCGGTGACGACAGGGAGCAGAACCCACGCCGTCGGGCTCGCACCCTGCCGTCCCCCTCTCGCCGAAGTCTTGGGCGGGGGAAGGCGCTCGAGGAGGTCGAAGGATCCGCGACCTCGCCGCTCGCGGGTGACGGGGGAGGACGGCGAGACGGGACGCGTCGCCGCCTCGTCTACGGCGATGGCGGCACGCCCCAGGGCGCGCTCCAGGCCGCGGGCGCGCTCCTGCGTCACCCGCCCGTCGTCCCCGATCCAGAGACTCCAGCCCGACGTTGGCTGGATGACGTGGCCGACTTGGTCATGACGGCGCAGCAGCGCCTAGACGCCGGCGGACGGTCCTCCGCCGCCGGGGCCTCTGGCGCTGCCGCCGCCAACTCCATGTCGTCGAGGCGGAGGGCGGGGCGAACGACGGCCGTTACACGCCGCTCGTCCGCCGTTCCCTCGTCAACGCCTCCGACCCAAGAAGATGTGCGTGGGGGGCCGGATGCCCGGCTCGATATCGAGCGCCGGCGCGACGCTCGTCGCGCCGCCCACGCAATGGAGGGCGCTTCCTCGTCCGGAGCGCCACTTCGGTCCGGTCACGGGGGCCGGCCCCCCGTGTCCCCGGTCGGCGGTGCCGGCTGTCGAGCCTTTGTGGCGAGCCTTCGGAACGTCCGTTGGCCCCCAAGGTTCCGGCCCACCATCACCGAAAAATACGACGGAAGCGTCAACCCCGCCGAGTTTCTCCAGATCTACACGACCGGGATCGAGGCCGCGGGGGGTGACGACAGGGTCATGGCGAATTTCTTCCCCATGGCCCTGAAGGGTCAGGCGCGGGGTTGGCTAATGAACTTGCCACCTGTGTCGGTCCACTCTTGGGAGGATTTGTGCCAGCAGTTCACCACGAACTTTCAGGGCACGTATCCGCGCCCAGGCGAAGAGGCGGACTTGCACGCGGTACAGCGAAGGGACGATGAGTCTCTTCGCTCGTACATTCAGCGGTTCTGTCAAGTCCGCAACACCATACCATGCATCCCCGCACACGCGGTGATCTACGCGTTCAGGGGGGGCGTGCGGCACAACCGCATGCTCGAGAAGATCGCCTCCAAGGAGCCCCAGACCACCGCGCAGCTTTTTGAGCTCGCGGACCGTGTGGCCCGCAAGGAGGAGGCCTGGACCTGGAACTCCTCCGGTTCTGGCGTGGCAGCTCCGGCCGCCCCCGGGTCCGCCGCTCGGTCAGGGCGACGGGACAGGAGGAGGAAGAAGAGGTCGGCCCGTTCCGACGACGAGGGTCATGTCCTCGCCGTCGAGGGCGCTTCGCGGGCCCCCCGAAAGGGGAGGCCTGCGGGCGACAAAAAGAAGGAGGCCGGCGTTCCCAGCAGGGAGCGTCCGACCGGCAAGTGGTGCACCGTGCACAACACCTCCCTCCACGACCTCGCGGACTGCCGCGCGGTCAAAAGTTTGGCCGAGCGGACGAGGAAGTGGGAGGAGGAGAAGAGGCAGGAGCGCCGTGAGGGCAGGGCCCCGGCGGCTCCCGCCGACAACCGGCGAGGTGAGGCCAAGCAGAAGGCCCCCGCCGAGGACATCGACGATGGCGACGATGACCTGGGGTTTCAGGAGCCTGAGGCCACCGTCGCCACCGTCGATGGGGGAGCGTGTGCTCACGTTTCTCGCCGGAGCGGGCGGACCTCACTCTGCCCTACAACGCGGTCCTAGGGAGGCCCGCGTTGGTGAAGTTCATGGCGGCGGTCCACTACGCCTATCTCCAGATGAAGATGCCGGGCCCCGGTGGCCCCATCACCGTCCATGGCGACCTCAAAGTCGCGCTTGCTTGTATGGAGCAGCGCGCGGACCACCTCGCCGCGGCATCCAAGCCCGCGGGCGGCGACGAGAGGCCCAACACCTCCGTCCCGCCCGTCCCAAGGCAGCGGATGGTCACGAGCGATGAGGTCCCGGTCAAGGAGGTTGCCCTGGGCGACGGCCCGTCCAAGACCACCCGGATCGGTGGTCTTTTGGACGACAAATAGGAAGACGCGCTCGTCTCCTTCCTGCGGGCAAACGCCGACGTCTTCGCTTGGAGACCGGCGGACATGCCCGGGGTCCCCAGGGAGGTGATTGAGCATCGTCTCGCCGTGCGGCCGGGCGCAAGGCCGGTCCGGCAGAAAGTGCGGCGGCAGGCCCCGGAACGTCAAGCCTTCATCCGCGAGGAGGTGGCGCGACTTCTGGAGGCAGTATTCATCCGTGAGGTCATCCATCCGGAGTGGCTGGCGAACCCGGTCGTCGTCCCCAAGGCGAACGGCAAGCTTCGGATGTGCATCGACTACACCGACCTCAACAAGGCATGTCCTAAGGACCCTTACCCCCTGCCACGCATAGATCAGATTGTTGACTCCACCGTGGGGTGCGACCTTTTGTGTTTTCTAGATGCATACTCTGGTTATCATCAGATTCGCATGGCTAGGGAGGATGAGGAGAAAACTGCATTCATTACCCCCATAGGAACCTATTGTTATACGACAATGCCTTTCGGGTTAAAGAATGCAGGTCCTACTTTTCAGCGTACTACTCGAATTTCCTTGGGTAGCCAGATAGGACGCAATGTTGAGGCCTATGTTGATGACTTGGTTGTGAAGACACGCAACCAAGAGACCTTGCTCTCGGATTTAGCGGAAACTTTCGAAAGTCTCCGCTCCGCCCGCATAAAGCTGAACCCCGATAAGTGCGTGTTCGGCGTGCCTGCGGGCAAACTTCTCGGGTTCTTGATCTCTGCCCGAGGCATCGAGGCCAACCCCGAGAAGATACGAGCTATAGAGCGGATGCGCCCCCCCAGCAAGCTTAGGGACGTGCAGTGCGTCACCGGCTGCATGGCCGCCCTAAGTCGGTTCATATCGAGGCTGGGAGAGAAGGCGCTACCCCTATTTAAGCTCCTCAAGCGCTCCGGGCCGTTTACCTGGACGGAGGAGGCTGAGCGCGCCTTCACTCAGTTGAAGGCGTACCTCAGTTCTCCCCCAGTCCTGGTCGCCCCGGAGCCAGATGAGCCGTTGCTACTCTACCTGGCGGCAACCCCGCAGGTGGTCAGCGCGGCGTTGGTCGTGGAGCGTGACGAGGACAACCCTCACTCCGCGCCCCCCCACCCTGTGTCGGCTCGACCCGGGAGAGAGCAGGGAGGAGAGGCCCCCGAGCCGAACGGCGGCCTAAGGCCCCCGACGGCCGGAGCTGGCCCTCCGCCTGCTTGTCTGACGGTGCCAGGCGCCCCCGACCCCCAGGACGGCCCCGGGGCCACTGCGGGAAGGCCGCGCCTGTCGCCCTCCGACCCCGAGGTCGTCGGCACAGAAGCCGAGTGCGCCCCACACGGCCTCTCGGACGAAGAGCGCCCTGGAGACGCGGCCCCTGGCAAAGAGGATAGGCCCCGCCGAAAGGTGCAGCGGCCCGTCTACTTCGTTAGTGAGGCCCTCCGGGACGCCAAGACCCGATACCCTCAGGCCCAGAAGATGCTTTACGCTATTCTGATGGCTTCGAGGAAGTTGCGCCATTATTTCCAGGCGCATCGGGTCACGGTGGTTACGTCTTACCCCCTCGGCCAAATCTTGCATAACCGAGAGGGTACTGGACGGGTGGTGAGATGGGCAATCGAACTCTCTGAATTCGATTTGCGCTTTGAACCACGCCACGCGATCAAGAGCCAGGCCCTCGCCGACTTTGTGGCGGAGTGGACCCCGGCTCCCGAGCCCGTCTCCGCCCCCGAGGCCAGCCCGGGCCCCTCGCAGTTGCCTCACACCGCCCACTGGGTGATGCAAGTTCGACGGCTCCCTGTCTCTTCAGGGCGCCGGTGCGGGGGTCACTTTGACCTCGCCGAGCGGAGACGTCCTCAGATACCTGGTCCGCCTCGACTTTCGGGCGACCAACAATATGGCGGAGTACGAGGGACTCCTTGCGGGACTCAGAGTGGCGGCTGGACTGGGGATCCGCCGCCTCCTGGTGTTAGGCGACTCCCAGTTGGTCGTTAACCAGGTCCGTAAGGAGTACCAGTGCTCTGACCCGCAGATGGACGCCTACGTCCGCCAGGTGCGGCGTATGGAGCGCCATTTCGACGGGATAGAGCTTCGGCACGTGCCCAGGCGGGATAACGCGGTCGCCGACGAACTCTCAAGGCTCGCTTCCTCGCGAGCCCAGACCCCACCGGGCGCCTTTGAAGAAAGGCTTGCCCAGCCGTCGGCGCGACCCGACCCCCTAGGGGAGACGGACGCGCCTGAACGGCCCCCGAGGCCCGTCGGAGTCCAGGCCTCGGGACCCGAGGGGAGCGCTCCCAGCTCCCCTAGATTGATTGCTTGGATCACTGAGATCCAGGCGTATCTCGCAGATAAGACTCTACCCGAGGACCGCGAAGGGAGTGAACGCGTCCGTCGCATCTCCAAGCGCTACGTGCTGGTGGAAGGGACCCTCTATCGGCGCGGGGCTAACGGAGTCCTCCTGAAGTGCATTCCTCGGGAACAAGGCGTCGAGCTTCTCGCCGATGTCCATGAAGGCGAGTGCGGAGCCCACTCCGCCTCGCGCACCTTGGTTGGCAAGGCCTTTCGCCAGGGTTTCTATTGGCCGACGGCTCTCACCGATGCGGTCGACCTGGTCCGGCGGTGCAGGGCGTGCCAGTTCCACGCCAAGCAAACGCATCAGCCGGCCCAGGCCCTGCAGACCATACCTCTTTCGTGGCCATTTGCTGTCTGGGGGCTCGATATCCTGGGACCGTTCAGGCGGGCCCCGGGCGGGTTCGAGTATCTGTATGTCGCTGTCGACAAGTTCACTAAGTGGCCCGAGGCTTATCCGGTCATCAAGATCGATAAGCACTCCGCCCTTAAGTTCATCAGGGGCATCACTGCTCGGTTCGGGGTACCTAACCGTATCATTACGGATAACGGCACCCAGTTCACTAGTGAGCTCTTCGGCGACTACTGCGAAGACATGGGTATCAAACTCTGCTTCGCCTCACCCGCCCACCCCAGAAGCAACGGCCAGGTGGAGCGCGCCAACGCGGAAATCCTCAAGGGCCTCAAAACCAAGACCTTCAACGTCCTCAAGAAGCACGGCGATTCGTGGATCGAGGAGCTGCCAGCGGTGCTCTGGGCGAACCGAACCACGCCAAGCCGAGCAACCGGGGAAACGCCTTTCTTCCTCGTCTACGGCGCGGAAGCGGTCCTCCCATCTGAGCTCACCACTGAGGTCCCCTCGGGCCACCATGTATTGCGAGGCTGATCAAGATCAGCTTCGCCGAGACGACCTCGACTATCTGGAAGAGCGAAGGCGGCGCGCGGCCCTTCGAGCCGCGCGCTACCAGCAGAGCCTGCGGCGCTACCATCAGCGCCACGTCCGGGCCCGATCACTCTGCGTCGACGACCTCGTCCTACGCCGCGTCCAAACGCGTGCTGGACTGAGCAAGCTCTCACCAATGTGGGAGGGTCCGTATCGAGTGATCGGCGTCCCCCGGCCGGGCTCGGTTCGGTTGGCCACGGGCGACGGCACAGAGCTGCCTAACCCGTGGAACATCGAACATCTTCGTCGCTTCTACCCCTAATGGGGGTCGGGTGTCATGTCTCGGGCTCGGGCCAACCCCGCACCCCCCCTCGGGCGTGCAGGGTTGGCCGGGGGCTACCACATGCACATACTTATCTTTTTTCTCTTCCGTATTTCAATAAAAGCACTTTCGATTTCCAGAGGACCGTGTCTGTGCCGCCGCTTCCTTTTGAAGAATCTCGGCTTGAGTTAGTACGCTCGTGCTCGGCCCTGCCCTCGGTGGCCCGGGCCGGCTAAAACCGCCAAACGGGGCCCAGAACCGAGCCGTGCCCCGGGGCGTGGTGAACTCCGGGGGGGAATCGGCAAAGGCCCACAATCGGGTCCTCCTAACCCTCGGTCACCGCGCTCCCGGCCTGGCCAGTCTCGACACGCGGATCTCCCCAGGCACTAGCCCCGACCCGCGCCGTTTGAGGCTGGGACCTGGGCACGAGCCCTTGCTCAAGCCAAGACTCAGAAGGACCGCGGCACAGACCATCCTCGTCTTATACGCACAACAAACATAACTGACATAGAAATTTCCTCTTTATTTGATTGCAGATTAAACCAGTCTATACAAGCAGGGGGCTCGAAGGCCTCGGAAGAAGAAGGTAAAATTTAAGATCGGCGGGGGCTTGGGGGCTCACTCCGACGCACCCGGGCCGCCGGCCTCGCCGTCGCTGTCGTCCGCACCGTCGTCGCCGTCCTCCTCCTCGGAGTCGAGGGCGAACGCGAGCCGAGGGGCCGTACCCTCGAAGCTGTGGACGATGTGGTCGGCGGCGTCCCGGACCTGCGCGCGCGCGCCGTCCTCGGTTCCGGGAGGGAACTCTTCCAGCGCTGCCCACGGGGAGAAGTCAGGGTCCCTGGCCTGGTAGCTCGCCAGTACGAGCTCCACCGCCCCCCGGGCGAGGTCCCTCGAGGATGACTTGATCGTCTCCTCGAGCTCCTCGGGGAGCCGTTCGAGGACCCCGGCCATCTCCGAGAGGCGCTGGGCGAGGCCCCCCTGGTTGGCGGCGTACTTCGCGTACCGCCCGCCCCAGAGGCCCGCCTGCCGTCCGGCGCGGTCTAGACGCGAGACGGCGTCCCGAAGCATGCCGGGCCCCACACTCGCACGCCAGGCGGAGGGCCTCGACCTCCCCGGCGGACGAGTCCAGCGCGCCCTGCAGCTCGGCGACGGTGTGTTCGGCGGCTGCGAGGCGGGCGGCTAGGTCGTCGTGGCCCGCGGCCGCCCCGCCGCTGTGCGCTCTCTCGCGTCCAGCTCCTTCGCCCGCGCCTCGAGCTCAGCGGCCCGCTGGTCCAGCGCGGCCCTCTCGGCGCGGGCGCCTTCCAGATTGCGGCGCGCCTGCTCCTCCCGCGCCGCCTCGCGGAGGAACAGGCTGTCCGCCAGCCGCTGCGCCGCGGCCTCGGCCTCCTCGAGAGCTCGCCCCCGCTCGGCGAGCGCATCCTCGCGGAGGCGGAGTGCGGACTCCTCCTCGGCGGAGGCGGCCTCGTGCGCCGCCAGTGTTGCCTCCCGGGTGGCGACGGCGGCCTCGCGGTCCGCTAGGGCGCCCTCCTTCGCGTCCAGGGCGCGGGCGCGCTCCTCCAGCGCCGCGACGCGAGCCTCAAGGGCCTCTTCCCGCTGACGGGACGCCGCCTCGTTCTCCGCCGCCCGCCGCTCCCGGGCAGCGGCGGCGTCGAGGACTCCCCGGGCGGCGTCGAGCTTCTCCTCTAGCTCCGCCGCCCGGGTCCCGTATTGGAGGCGGAGGTCGTCCCGCGCCTCGTCGAGCACGGCGGTGGCGATGAGGGCGGTCTCCCGCTCCTCCTCTACCTCCCTGGCGATCTCCGCCAGGTCCCTACGACGGGCCTCGAGCTGTTTGGCGTGCTGGCGGTAGGCCTTGCGGCCCGCCTCCACCATGGCCTCCACCGAGCGCCGCCCCTCCTCGACGCGCGCCCACGCCGCGTCGAGCTCCGCCCGCTCCGCCTGCAGGGCCTCCATCTGGGCACTTAGCCCGTCCAGCACCGTGCTGTTCGCGGTGGCCAGGGCCTGCAGGAGGGGCTCCGCGCTCAGCGGGGTAGCGGAAGGCAAAGGGGAGAGCCGCCTCGGTGTGGGTGCCGCGCGGCTCGGCCCGCCGATCGGCGTGCTGGCCTCGGGGGCGCCCCCCGAAGCTGGCTCGTCCCGCGCGTCGCCCGGGGCGTCAGGCCCGGGCGGCGCGCCCGCGGCCTCGTTGTGGGTGGCCTCGGGGGTCGTCATGGTCTCGGGCGGAGTCGGGTCGGGGGCTTGGCAGGCTGCCCGGCGTGCACCCGCCGCCTCTGCCTCCCGGGCGGACTCCTCGGCCCGGCGGAGTCTGGCCTCCTCCCGAGCGGCCTCCTCGGCCTGGCGAACCCGGGCGGCCTCCCGGGCAGCCTCCTCGGCTTCCCGGAGGCGGTCCGCGGCTTCCCGTCGGTCAGCCTCTCGCCTCCGGGCCTCCGCGGTCACCGTCTCCTCGGCCTCGGACCGGCCGGACTTGGAATGGCGTGGGGGGCGTGACGGGATCTCGCTGAGGCAGAAGAAAAACCAAAGACAAAAAGAAGCGGGTGAGTAAAAACTCGCCTTGGGGAGTAGATACGGCCGCAGTGGGCGTGGGAACGAACCTGCGGGGAGGTCGGCTGAACGACCACCTCGGGGGCGAGATGAGGCTCCCCCGGCATGGCTCGCTCTCCCCCATCTTGCGGAGCCGTTTCTTCCTTCGCTCCCCCTCGGGCTGCGGCGCCGGCACGGCACCCTCTGGGCGCCTGCTGCTGGCACGCACCGCCCCGCCCCCTCGGGGAGGAGATGGGGGAGGAGTACCTCCCTGCTTCCTCTTCCCCCTGGCGTCGGCGGGGCGGCTGCCCCCCGGGCCCCCGTCGCGGGGCCCAGAAGCACGACCCCCTCCCGGGGTAGATTGTTCCCCCCTGCGGCTCCCGCCCGCGCCATCGTGGCCTCGGGGGGCCCGTTCCCCCGACGCCCCGACCACCTGCATGATGGCCAGGATGTTGGCGCGCTCTGGGTCGCAGCAGAGGGGGAGGACCCCTTGGGGGATGAGGGATGCCTCCACGGAGCTGAGATTCAGCACCCGTTGGACCACCATCCTGAAGTCCTCGGGGTCCCAGTCCCATTTTCGCCCCAGGTGGGTCCTCACGTGGTCCTCGGGCCCGGTGTACTCCCAGGCGCCTCGGGCGCGCCGCTGGAGCGGCGCGATCCGGCGACGAAGGTAGTCGCCGAACACCATGGCCCCCGTGAGCCCTTGGGATCGCAGACCCGCCAGGCGGTCAAGAACGGCGTCGTAGCCGTCCCCCAGATCCACCGCCGCCCGCCAGCTGGAGGCCTGCGCCGGGGGCTGGCTCGGGAGTCGGAGGCGCGCTTCGTCGGCGAGGGGGGTGTAGAACCAGTCGCTCTTCCAGTCGTCCCACTTCTTGCGGAGGACGCAGGGAATGTAGCGGTTCAGCACCTGCCCCCGCGGCTGGAAGTAGCAGCCACCGACTGCCGTCGGCGGCGACACCGGCTGCACGGTGAAGAACCACCGGAACAGCCGGAGAGATGGGCGCACCCCGATAAACATCTCGCACAGGTGTGCGAAGATGGCCAACGTCATTATCGCGTTGGGGGTGAGGTGCGCCATCTGGAGATCATAAAACTCCAGAATATCCATGAAGAAAATAGAGAATGGCGGGACCAGCCCCGCCATTGCGAAAGAGAGGAAGAAGACGGACCGCCCCGGGTAGTCTGGCGCCGGGCGTCCCTCGCCCAGCGTGACCACCACCCGGCCGGTGGCAGATTCCGGCATGAATCGGCGCGGCAGCCCGGCCTGCCTCTCGCTTGTAATGCGGGAAGGCGGCAGCACGCTACCGTCGAGCGGTGCGGAGCCCCGTGCCATGGCGCCGGCGGAGGAGGAGCTTGAGAGCGAGCGCGTGTGGCAAGAGTAGGGCACAGGAAACGAAGAGCTAGGGCACGAGTGGCGAAGGCAAAGGGAAAAATGGAGAGAGGAAGGAAACGAATCCCTTCCTCGGCGTCTTTATACCCTTGCCAACGCTATGCCCGGCTCCTCGCTTCCCGCGCCCACTACCTCGCCCCCTCGTTTCTCGCTCCCACGCCTCCACTAACCCCACTCGCCCGTTTGCGGCGCACGCGGCAGACGTGCGGACGTGGCGGTTGAAATGGGGCAGATAATGCGCGCATTAACTGCGCTCGCCGACCGTGAAAAACGCCATCATCATATCCCCAGGCGAAACGAACCGGCACGTCCCGATTCCCGCGCTGCTCGAGTAATGCAGCGGTCTTGAAGAGGCCGCTCATTATCGTCGGTCGGTTTTCTCTTGCCGATGCGCGCGATTCGCGACCGTTGGGTTCCTGTCCGCCTGTAGGGACCGGCCCCATCCGTCACCGGGCCTAAGGAGTGGCGTCACGCCCGAGCGCTTCCCTCGAGGGGGGCGGTCGCCCTGGCATAACGCCGGGGGCTATTGTCGGTGACATGGGACCGGGGGTGTCATGACTAGAGGCTTGGGTAGCCGCGGTCCTCCACGTGTCCCGACCCCCTCGGGGGGGTCGGGCCCGAGGGTGACGTGGCCACCCCTTCCTCTGTCTCCCCGAGGGGTCGGGCCGCTCCCGTTTCGGCCCCGAGGGCTGGGGCGCCCCGACCCCCTGTGATTTTGGCGCCACGTGTGCGGGTTAGGTGAGCACAGCAGGGCTCACCTAACCGCATTTATAGCGGATCAGGCGAGCGCACCACGCCGCATTTAATGCGGCGCAGCGCACGCTTATCCGGTCCGTGACCGGTCGCGGTGTGTGACCGGTCACAGACCGGTCAGATCGCGGGTTAGGTGGCGACAGGCGGCCGATGGCACGCCTCGCCCCGTCCCGTCGGAATGATGAGAGCCTCCTGGCTCTCGTCCCTAGCCGGAGCCGGCGTGCTAACTCCTGGAGTTGGTATGTCAGTCCCGGTCAGATCCAATCCAGATTTCAGCGCAGGCGTGGCAAGGAAGTCGCCGGCCATTGAATGAAGGTTGAAATGGGCGTCCACCGGGAGAGCTGGCGAGCGGGGCAGAAGGCGTGCACCATGCTTGTCAGAAGTCACTTCCGGCTGTAGACTAGCCCTGATTGTAAAAAGAATGTTTCTTTTCTTAGGCAACTTGAGGCCCATGTGGTGACCCCTGATCAGATAAAAGGAGGCCCAGGCCTAGGAAAGAGGGGAGGACTCCGGCGAATACGTTGGAGAGAGAGATTTCCCTTTGTATTGTTGGAGACCCTCAGATCCACCAGAACACAGGAGTAGGGTGTTACGCTTCTCAGCGGCCCGAACCTGTCTACGTCGCCCGCGTCTTGCGCGTTTCCTCTCTCGCTGACGTTCCTCAGATCGAGGGTGAAGAACCTCACTTAGCGCCCCCGGCCGAACCGGCAAAGGGGGGCCCACGCGGTCTCCCGGTGAGGAGCCTCACGCTCCGTCACATCCGTAATTCGGGCATTCAAGTCTGACGTCCGAGATTGTTATACCATTCAAGAATTGGTGACAAGATGGATAACCTTCACCATGAAGCTGTTCAAGACCATTGAAAGGTGCGGTTACGCAGATGAAATTGTCTGAAGAAACGACGAGAAATGGCAGCCAGTCGAGGAGAAAAAACTTGCTAAGAAAAACACCTCGGAATCAAGTCAGAAACCTGGACAGAGTCGAAGAAAAGAGGGAAACAAAAGGCACAGTCAAATGTTCTTTTCGCAGAACAAGGAAATAACGCTCCCAATGATCTCCTCCTCAAGACAACGGCCCAATACGTCAATGGTGCCCAGTGCACTAGACGAGCGCTCACACATTCGAGGAGTGTAACGTGTTCTAGAAAGCTATGGCTAGGAAGATAGCCCAAAATAAGAGAAAACGAGTTCGCATGATAGAGAAGGGCAACCACAAACCCTCAATCCGACGATGAACCAGATTTCACCGCCCGCACCTGCATGCTACCTATGTTATATCGAGCCCGATCGGTGGAAGTGGAACATTGGGAGATGAGATCGTTTCCGATGGATTTCTGATGGCTTGCTGGTTGGAAGAAGAAACTGCTGTCAGTGGGGGGAAGAAGAGAATTGATCATAGTAGTTCTTAGCTCACAGTCGTTGTACATCATGACAACACTCAGGAAAATGATAAAGTCAAAAGAAAATTTCTTTGGGATGGAGACGACGAAATCCATGGAGAAAAATGCAAAGTTAACTGGAAGAGGGTCTGTAGACCACTCAAACTCGGTGGACTTGGAGTCGCTGACCTGCAAAAAGCAGGACGAGCATTCCGGCTACGCTGGCTATGGTATGAGTGGGCCAACTCAAACAAACCATGGATAGGCATGCCCACTCCCTGCGACGAACAGGACAAGGGTATTTTTTGCCACCTCTACAGAGGTCCTAGTAGGGGATGGCAGAAAGGCACTCTTCTGGGAATCAACCTGGACATCTAGCATCCCCCTTAGAACAATTGCCCCAAATCTTTACAAGCACTCAAGAAGGAAGAAACGGACAGCTGCAGAGGCCCTCGAAGACGATAAATGGATAGAAGACATTAGACATGACCTGTCCACAACACTCGTCGCTAAATTCTTCCAAGTGTTTGAATGCCTGTGGACCGCAAACATCACACTAACGCAAGGGACCGTGGACAGCATCCGCTGGAAATGGACAAAGTCAGGGGAATACACAGCCAAATCGGCATACTAGATGCAATTCCTTAGCGGGGTCCCGTCAGCCACAGCAAGCATGGTGTGGAAGTGCTGGACGCCGGCAAAAATGCAAATTCTTCGCATGGTTACTACTCCAAAACAAGATCTGGACGGCAGATAGGCTCTAGCTAAGAGAATGGCCCAACAATTACTTTTGCCAGCTTTGTTGGAGGAATCTCGAAACGGCACACCACCTGCTGTCATCCTCGTGTACGTACGTAGCCGCTGCCGTCCTCTGTAGTGTAGTCCTTAGGAGGAAGAAGCGCATGCATTGTGCGCACTCTGTTGTGGGAAGGCGGAGAGGAAGGAGAGGCAGTTGATGTATCCTGTACAAGGAGAGGCAGTGGAGCATGTGTTTCAACCGCGCAATGCATGTGTTTGATGGATTTTCCCAACCAGTGCTCCTGCGGCCCAATATTGAAATTAAAAATCACTCCCGATTATTCCATTAATTGTGCATTAAGTTGCATTGTCCCAACTACGTGCAACGAAAGGCCTACATAAAAACCGCCCCACCGAGAAAATCGAGATAGAAATTAAAAATCAGAACACACTTGATCATGGGGTGCAACTGTTGACCTGTTTCCTTTCGAGTTTTCATTACAACGCACGAGCATCTTGCTAATATCTTAGATGTGGCTTATCACGTAGAAGAAGAGATGTCAGCAAGTGAGGAGAAGAATTCTACCCGGTCTATTTCATAGCCACACATCATGTCGACGTCCCCTTGTACACCAAATCCTGCTACTACCTTGTCCACCTCCATGGTTTCAAGGTTGAGAGTGTAACAGCGCTTGTCGGCGGTGAAGAGGATGAGGCCGCTTCTCTCGCAGAACCACCGCAGCTTCACCGCCGTCTTCATGGGCCAGGAAGAGCACGGAATGACAACCGATGACCGTTCCCGCAGCCAGCGCTCGCCGCGGTAGGGTGTTTCGCGCAGCGACATCATCATGTCGTCGCCGTCGCCGTCGCCGTGGTGTTTGGTGAAGAAGACGCGTATCCTGTTGTCCCAGGATACCTCGGCCCAGCACAGCCTCCCGTCCGGCAACAAACCCAGCAAGCTTCTCTCCGTCCCGTACACGCGATGCGACGACATGCCCTTCACGACACCCGCCGTCGGCAACGTCAGCAGCGCCAGCTTGAGGCGTGGCCACACCACCACGCAGCGGTGCACCACGATGGCGGTGTGCTGCCGCATCCTGCCGGCGCTCGCGCCGTCCACACGCACCTCTGGCCCCCACTGCCCGGTGCCGGGGGAGAAGCACCGCGCCGCCGTGAAGCCGCGCCGGTTGTCGTGTCGTCGTCGTCGCCGAAGCTCAAGTATTGGAGGTCGTCGACGGTGAGCAACGCGCACGCGTAGAGCCATGGCGGACGGTCGTTGCCGCGCAGGTGTGGGAGGACGTCGACCTCGCCGGTGATGGGGTTGCACACGCACAGCCTCAGGATAAGGCTCTTGGTCCGGCGGATCTCGACGACGAGGCGGCCGTTGCGGGACGCCACCACGCGGGACGAGGCGTCCTGCAAGATGGGCAACCCGTCGCCGTCGACGAGATCGGCGAGGCAGAGCAGCATCACACGGCGACGTGATGAGGCGGAGGGGCGCAGTGGCACGAAGACAAATTGTATATGAAATTAGTTTCCTTGGACAAGTAACACTATTACAGAAACATTATTTTGCAAACGGCTAGAATGCATTTCCGCAAACGGGTGTAGCACCTGCTCGCCCCCAAGTTTATGTAGAAATAGTTATTTTCCCAAGTGGACAGTTCAATCGCACGCAAAAACAGGATTATCGCATACCGAGTGCTATGCCGCTAAATTGCAAAAATCATTTTTGGCAAAAATAATAAAAAATGCAAAAAGAAAAATCGAAACCCCATATTGGGATCCACCCATCGCTGCCCTCCCCGCAACAGCAACCACCCATCGATGCCGTCACCTTAGGGGGATAGGCCGTTTGGTTAGCCCCTCCTGTCGTGCCGCCAGCTAATCCACGCGCAGAAGAGGTAGTGTTATGTGACCATGTCTACTATGGACACAACAATTATTCACATCATTGATACACGAAAAGACATCAAGATCAAGCTATCCAAGTGGTGGAATCTGATTCGGCCACTTACTACATTGTTGATTTCAAACGGCCGCCAAATGTGCATACGAGCTCAGTTTTGGGTCCATGAGTACTTGATGGAAAGCTCTTAGAGTCATCTTTTCAACGGATCCAGCGTTATCACCAAATTATATCTCAGTCATCCACAATTGAACAAAACAAGATGTTGCACCACCTGCCATGGGCCTTTGGGCTTGGAACTTTATTTGGGACCATGGCCCAAGTATGGTCCATGTATGGTGCACCCTAACCTGATGGAGCATGACCTTAGGGATCCCTTGGTCGTCCTCCCATCTCCTTAAATAGCTAGGTACCCCTTCAGGATTTCTCGGGTTTTGTTAAATTAAAGTTTAGCCATTGCTACTTTACCTTGTACTTACGTGTGTTGGCTAGACAATCTAATTACTCATCCTCGAAACCCCAACTTATCATGTGTATTTAATTCCTATCTGTAATATCAGTTGTTTTTATCTTGTTCTTACTTGTTTCTTTGATTTGCTTGCATGAATAAGGTTGATCTGCACTGACAAGATTAGCAACTCACAGAGAGGTGTATTGATCGCTAAGACGCAACACAACAACGTCTCGAAAGGTTGTAGTCGGATTGCTAACCTTTCTCACAAATCGTAGTTATCATCAACTCACTGAAAGATCAGGCTAATCAGAGCCGTGTGCTTATTGAGTGGAGCTTAGGGTTTATCAAGTGGTATCAGAGCTTTTGTTGCTTGGTGAATTTTTATCTACCAATAACCAGAAAATAGCCATAAAAAATATTGTGTCCATTACCTAGTCATCTTTGTGCCACTACATTGTTCTTTTCAGTTTTTGCTTTGTTAAGCTTTGCGTTGCATCGTTGTGTCGTGTTGCTGCTCTTAGCGTCTAGTGGTTTAGAGTTTCTGAGTTCTTGTCAAGTTTATTACCACCTTCGTCGTCGCGTCTTTGTCATTGTTGGGATCTTCCAAAATGGAATCGTGTCGTCACTAGAGTTTCATTTTTCTTGTTTCGGGCTTTTTTGTTGGTCGGTTTTGGAGTTGTATAAGTATTAGGGTTTACAGTGTGTTTGTGCCATGCTTCTGTTTTGCACGTGAGGAAGAAGAAGGGGGAAAGGAATATAGTGGATCCGTTTAGATTTGGTTGGGCTGAAGGAAAGAAAAAAAAGGAAACCCGAGTAGGATAAAATCTTGCGCAAGAAGTTGATGTCCCAAGTGGGGCCCATGTGGGGTGCACCCTAACCTGGTGGAGCACGACCCTAGGGACCCCTTGGTCATCCTCCTACCTTCTTAAATAGCTAGGTACCTCTTCAGGGTTTCTCGGGTTTTGTTAGATTAAAGTTTAGCCATTACTACTTTACCTTGTACTTACGTGTGTCGGCTAGACTGCCTAATTACTCGTCCTCGAAACCCCGACTTATCATATATATTCAATTCCTATCTGTTGCTTTTATCTTGTCCTTACTTGTTTCTTTGATTTGCTTGCATGAATAAGGTTGATCTGCAATGACAAGATCAACAACCCACGGAGAGGTGTATCGATTGTTAAGATGCAACACAACAACGTCTCGTACTGTTGTAGTTGGATCGCCAATGTTTCTCCCAAATCATAGTTATCATCAACTCATCGAAGGATTGGGCCAATCAGAGCCGTGAGCTTATCGAGTGGAGCTCAGGGTTTATTATAGTGGCCACCAGATCCACCCTTCCCATCGCCGCCACCAACGGATCCACACGTGAGGGATGGGGAGAGGCCTATGCACAGTGGACCGCCCCTACCAAGGGCCATGGCGCCAGATCTGCCTCCCTTGAGGTCGCCACTGCCACATTGCCACACGAGCGAGGGAGGGCACCATGAGGCTGTCGTCGGATCTCGCCTCGCCACCAAGAGACACTACTATAGAGAACATTTTTCTGTACGGGAGGGGCTTTAGGTTCCATGCGGGCGACCTGTGGGCGCGCCTGCAAAAATCGCCCCCCTGGGGGCAGGTTAATCAGCTGCATGCGAAGATTCATTATCGCATGCGGCCGTCTTAAACAGCCGTATGCGACGCATGCGGCCGTCTTAAACAGCCGTATGCGATATGCATACGGCTGTTTAAGACGGCCGCATGCGATAATAGGCCTATTATCGCATGCGGCCGTCTTAAGCGGCCGCATGCGATAATGAATCTTCGCATGCGGCTGTCTTAACGGACCGCATGCGATGATGGGCCCATATATCTTGCAGCTAGCCCGAACTTCACCATTTCAAACCGAGCTCTTCTCTCTCCTATGCATGCAACAAATAGGGGGGGAGATTTTCAACTCGAAATCTTTGCTTAAAGTTTATATGAAAGGTGAAGAACTCTCTCTCCTCCTTCATTTGGCTCCATTTTTATTAAATTTCGTTGGTGGAAATTATAGTTTTTTTAAAATTTTGCTTCTCTCTCCTATGCATGCAACAAATAGGGGGGAGATTTTCAACTCGAAATCTTTGCTTAAAGTTTATATGAAAGGTGAAGAACTCTCTCTCCTCCTTCATTTGGCTCCATTTTTATTAAATTTCGTTGGTGGAAATTATAGTTTTTTTAAAATTTTGACAAGGTTTGTTTTAGCTAGTTTTTGCAAAATCTAGCTTCAAAATATATGTTTTGATGTGTAAATTATGGATGCAAACACTTGTACATACTAGTTACTTGTATTGTTGTATTTTTCTGATGGATATATATATGTATTTACACGTCTTTATAAAATACCTGCGGTCTATTATTTGTGTCTGTAATTTTATTGTCTTTATATATAGATGGATCGGTCGTCATGGATGTATGAGATGCGGAGAACTCAGCCAATATTTATGAAGGAAGCATCTAAATTTATTGATCAGTCTAAGGCGCATGCTTTGAGGGAGAATATGGCAAAAAATTTTTGTCCGTGTCGTCATTGCAAGAATCAGAAATTGCTGGTAGATCATGGTGAAATTTTGGGACACATAATGCAACATGGATTCACCGCCAATTATAAGGTTTGGACCTATCATGGGGAAATTGCCGATCCCCAAGATGACGATGAAGAGTTAAGTCCAGAGATGAATGAGGCAGAGAATTTTGTAATCGAAGACATGTCCCGTGAAAGGATAAATGTAGACGTGTCCACAGATAGTGATGATTTTGAGGGCGGTTTTGATATAGAAGATATGCTACGCCATGTCGAACCTGAGGTTCTAGCGGGTAGATCACGAGGGTTAGAGAATTGGCAGGCACTGGAGAAGGCATCGAAGGATCTTCTTTACGATGAAATGAACAGATGTGATAAGGATTTCACGGTACTGCGTTCAGTGCTTGAACTTCTGAGATTGAAGGCTAAACATGGATGGTCGGACACAAGTTTTAATGATCTAATGAGCTTGTTGAGTGTGTTGCTTCCTAAGCCTAACTTCATACCTTCGAATACATATCAAGCGAAGAAACTCATATGTCCTTTATCTCTTGGTGTTGAAAAGATTCATGCTTGTGAGAATCATTGTATATTATACCGCAAAGAATATGCAGACTTGGAAAGTTGCCCAACGTGTGGCACAAGTCGGTATAAAACGGGAAATGGGCCCGTTCACACAGAGTCTACCGACCCAGATTCATCGGAGCGTAAGCGAAGAAAAATTCCGTCAATGGTGATGTGGTACCTACCAATTAAGGACCGCATGAAGCGTCTGTACTCAAACCCGACTGATGCTGAGTTGATGAGATGGCATCAAGAGGGCCGAAAGACAGACGGTATGATTCGACATCCTGCCGATGCTCGCCAGTGGAAAACATTTGATGCAAAGCACCCAGAATTTGGTAAGGATCCAAGGAATGTAAGGTTCGCGTTGAGCACTGATGGAATGAACCCGTTTGGTGATTTAAGCAGCTCACACAGCACATGGCCAGTTCTTCTCACAATGTATAATCTTCCAACATGGATATGTCAGAAACGAAAGTATATTCTTCTCACTATCCTCATACAATGTCCGAAGCAACCTGGAATCGATATAGATGTTTTTCTTGAGCCTTTGATGGAGGACATGGAGGAGCTATGGAAAGAGGAGTTACGGCTGTGGGATGAGTTCAAGCGGGAGCACTTCAATCTACGTGCGATCATATTCGTTACCATCAATGATCTACCTGCAAACTTTTCATTATCCGGTCAGATTAAAGGGAAGACTGGGTGTCTGATATGTCTGGATATGACTTCGTACAAATACCTGACGTCGTCTAAGAAGACAGTGTACATGCGACATCGACGGTTTCTACCACAAAAACACAAGTATCGTAAGATGGCCAGATTGTTCGACAAGACAGTGGAGAATGAGACTGCCCCTGAAACACGAAGTGGTACTTACGTGTATGATATAACAAAGAAGATTAAGGTTGTATTTGGCAAGGGAAAGAAGAAGACAGCAGAGAGGAAGAAAGTTGACGACGAGGAGAATACTACATTGCCATTCAAGAAGCACTCAATTTTCTTCAGATACTTAGATTACTGGAAGGACCTAGAGATCCGTCATGCAATTGATGTTATGCACCTCGAGAAGAACGTGTTTGATAGCACCATCGGCACCTTGCTGGACATCCCGAGTAAGACAAAGGATGGACTGAAGTCACGTAATGATCTTGTAAATTTGGATATAAGGCATGACCTTCACCCAGTAGAGCTGGCAAATGGAAAGACCAAGATTCCTCCTGCTTGTTACTCGTTGACACTTGAAGAGAAAAAAACCTTCTGCAAATGCTTACAAGGGGTGAGAGTGCCTACTGGTTTCTCATCAAACATCAGGAAGCTAATCTCAACGCAAGATTTGACCATTTCCGGATACAATGCGCACGACTGCCATAGGATGCTAGCAGTATTCCTACCAATTGCTATAAGGGCAGTCAAACCTGTCCATACCAAGGTGGTTATAACAAAGTTGTGCTACTTTTTCAATCGAATCTCACAAAAGGTATTTGATCCTCTCGAATTAGGTCCCCTTCAGACATTTGCTGTGGAGACCGTATGTCAGCTGGAGATGTATTTCCCACCATCATATTTAGATATGATGCAGCATTTGATCGTTCACATCGTCCCTCAGATTATTGAACTTGGTCCCTTATACTTACACCAGATGTGGGCGTATGAGCGTTACATGTCGATCCTCAAAGGCTATGTACGCAATCGTGCTCACCCCGAAGGATCAATGATAGAGGGATACACAACTGAAGAGACGGTCGAGTGTTGTATGGATTACATAAAGGATGGTAATGCCATTGGGATTCCTGTGCATCGACACGAAGGGAGATTATCTGGAAGGGGTACTATTGGTAGGAAGCAGTTTTTCGATAATGATTACAAAACAGTGGTCGTGGCACACAGCAGCGTTCTACAACAGCTCGCTATCGTCGAGCCATTCATTGAGCGACACCTTGAAGAAATCAAAGCCTGCTTCCCAGGACGATCCGCCGAATGGATTTCAAGAGAGCACAGGCGTCGATTTTCTCAATGGTTCAAAGATCTAAACCTGCCAGTCGGTGATTGTACGGAGCAACTTACTTTACAAAGATTGACAAGTGGGCCTTCAAGTATTGTCAACTCATGGCAAGGGTATGACATCAATGGCTTTACCTTGAACACGAGTACGAAGGACAAGAAAAGCGTCTCACAAAACAGTGGGATTCGTGTCGAAGCGATCGACCCAACTGGTGAAAAGAAGTTGTATTACGGGACCATAAAGGAAATATGGGAACTTGACTATGGCTTTAACATCTAGATCCCTATGCTCCGTTGTCAATGGGTGAAAGACACAACGGGGGTTTCCGTGGACGACTATGGGCTAACGATAGTCGATCACAGTAAGATAGGCCACAAGGATGATCCCTGGGTTTTAGCAGAGCGTGTGGCTCAAGTGTTTTATGTGAAGGACCCTTTGGATGAACGGATGGATATTGTCGTGGACGGAAAACAACAGATCGTCGGCATCGACAACATCGAAGACCCCGCTGATTACAACCAGTTCGACGATGTACCATTGTTTACCGATCTTCCTATGCGAATTAAGAAGGTCGAGCGAACCATCGACGAAGCTAATATGTCGTACGTTCGATCAGATGGTATCGCAAAGATAATTAAGCTCTAGTTCTTTTGTACCTTTAGTTGTCGTGGTGTTCTAAATTTATCGGGATGAATGAAAGTGACCCACATTTCGAACTGCTAAACGTTGTTTTTTTTTCTACATGTTTTTATACGAAAGTTTCTTTAAATAATCTTATTAATCCATTGTTATAAATAATGTACTAAATATTTAGGATGTATTTTGAAAATATTGTGTGTAATAAACAAATTTAGTTGTACCAATGAAGTTTACTAATATGGGAAAAAAAAAGTTTAACCAAAAGGCAAAATAATTTTCGCATGCGGGCCCTTAAGATGGCCGCATGGAAAGAACATTATCACATGCGGGCGGCTTTACCGGCCGCATGGAAAAATGATCTTTCCATGCGGCTGTATAAGTGGCCCGCATGGAAAAATTATCTTTCCATGCGGTCAGATAAGACAGCCGCATGGAAAGATCATTTTTCCATGCGGCCGGTAAAGCCACCCGCATGCGATGATCTAGGCCTATATATAGGGGAGCGCGGGATGGTGAAATTTTCTAAGTCCTAGCACGCCGAACCCTAGCCGCCAGGCTGCCAAATCTCGTCGCCGCCGCCGAACCCTAGCCGCCGCCGGTCGCATCCACGCCGCCGACGCCGTCGCCCTCGTCGCCGGCCTCCTCTCCTCCCCCCTAGCCGCCGTCTCGTCCTTCCCCCTCGCCACCGCCGGCTCCTGCCTCCGGCTCCGACTCCACGCGCACCGCGGCCGCCGCCGGTCGCATCCACGCCGCCGACGCCGTCGCCCTCGTCGACGCCGGCCTCCTCTCCTTCCCCCTAGCCGCCGTCTCCTCCTTCCCCCTCGCCGCCGCCGGCTCCGGCCTCCTCCTCTTCCTCCACGCGCACCGCGGCCGCCGCCGAACCCTAGCCGCCGCCGGTAACTCCTTTTTTTTTTGTGATGTACCATTTTTTGCAATGTGATATATATATGTATATGTATATGTATGTGTGAAATGTGATAACTGTGAATTTTTTGCAATGTGAAATGTATATATGAAATGTGATTTTTTTTTCAATGTGAATTTTTTGCAATGTGATATATATATATGTATATGTATACATATAATTAGTACTTATTAACTGTGTTTAGCCTTTAATTACCTAAAACTATATGTATCTAACGAGCATTTTATTAGTTAAGATTTCTTATTATGTTAATACACCATAAAACAGAGTTACTACCTCAGTTTTAAAATAATTATAATTTTAGATTGTTTAGCATATATTAATATTTGAGAAGAAAAACTATGATGTCCCTCGTTAAATAATGTATAGGTCAGTGTGAGAGGATGGTTAAGAATAAACAAGGAAAAAATTTAAATGAGAGATGATTGATGATATAATTAGTACTATAGAGTATGAACTATTTTAAAACAAAATTTGAATCTAAAAATATAATTATATAGTTGAGACGGAGATAGTAATTAAAAATTATAAAGATGATATAAAGAAGATAGGACTCATCATGGATCATAGTTTGTCGCATCACATTTTTGTTAGGTATATGTTTAGTTTATTATCGTAGATATAAATTGTCTCATTTTATTAATAACATATATCTCACATATCATAAAATCAGTTTTCTTACCAACTTTAATTACCATATTTTGTAGCATAATTTGTTCATCATATTTTTATGGCTATCTTCATTTACCGAACTTTTTCAGTTATGATAAAAGTATGACGGACAACTAAACACACCTTAATTAAGTCTCTCTTGCAATGCATCTACTGGTGCAGCTTGAGCTATGTAGGCAGCTGTAGTGATACACGGATCTTGGGCATGATATGGTGGTGTGATTGAGAGGGAGAGAGATTGCAATGAAAAGTGTCGTGTATATAATGTTAGGCTCAGTTGATAACCCTAGACTCGAAAGGCGCCATAGCCAGCTTTGAATTTTAAAACTTAATTACTAATAAATGGTTGTTTAATAATATGTTCCCTACAGAATTTGAGAAAAAAAAGACACGATAGTACGGCTCCTTAGTTTACGAAATAATATAACGTCGTCGTTGAGTGAGAGTGCGAAAACGACACGATAAATGCACGAAAATACCAAAGATCTTTAAAAACGTACGATCTACTGATGGCAACCTCTGTGACTGAGTTATACTCCTATGTCTTTTTGCAAAATTTTTTTAAAAAAGTAGTAACATATTTACTTATAGTTATATGAGAAATCATATTCGGGTTTGTGTACTCATTTGTTTTTACGTCAATGTGAAAGATGTCGAACGACAAGGTTCCATCGAATGCCCCAGTAGCGCCTGAAGAAGGCAAAGCTCCTCAGATTTCCGGTAGCAACAAGGAGGCTGACGCTTCTAGTGAAGAAACGTGGCGAACACCAAGTGACCCGATGGAAGTAATACAAGTCGCTCCTCGCGATGATGATCCGGACTACATACCTATGGAACAGGCCGTAAGTGTTGAACATCGTTAGCCATATATTAATTCGTACGTAAATACCAAATCTGCCTAATGATATAGAGAGTGACTTATGTTCTGCAGATGGAAGTCCGACGCCGCTCGAAACGTAAGGCCGGGAGGACTCGCAGATCGGAAGAAGTTGAAATGGACACTGCTACATCTGCCCCGGATCGTACGGATACATCTGCGAGTGCAGGCGGGAGTGGGAAAAGAAGACGTGGTGAGAGAAGCAAGAACAAATTACCAAAGGAAACATACAACGTGATTGCTGTCGATCAGGATGGGAAGCCCGTCGAGCCATCGATTGTGAGGTCCAGGTTCAGCAACACCTGTGGCACTCTAGTCAGGACACGTTGTCCAATCAATGTTAAGTTATGGGAAAAGGTGGACGAGAACATCAAGACACTGCTCTGGAATGATTTGCAGAGGTATTTCGTGTACCCTCCTGGATCGGAGGTCATAGGCAGAGAGTACGCACTTAAAAAGATGGGAGATCGATGGCGACAGTGGAAGTCCGATCTAAATCGGGATTACGTCCAGAAGAATCGCCCCCCGTTCAATGACTATGGACATATATCGCAGGCTGACTGGGATACGTTCGTTGCGGATCGTACCACAGCTGAAGCGTTGGCGTTGAGGAAAAAAATGTCAGATCTGGCGAAGAAGAACAAATATCCCCATCGATTGGGTTCGAGTGGATACGCTGGGCACGTCGATCGATGGCGAGAAACCGAGCAAAAGTTTGCAGCCGCTGGCAAGCCTTTGCTCGTAGACCCCATGGTGGAACGAAGCAAGAATTGGGTGTGGGCGCGCAGCACAGGTCAGGTCTCGGAGGAGGGAGATATACTATTCGAGACTCCTGACATAGAACAGATCACTGAAAATTTGCAGAAGATCGCCGAGAAAGAAAGATCAGGACAGTTCGTCCCACGGAGGGAGAATGACCAACTTACTGCAGCCTTGGGGACCGCCGAACACTCTGGACGTGTAAGGGGTTTGTCGTCAAAGACGAGTTGGAGGTTAGGGTTCCCACAGGACACATCAAGCTATAAGAAGAGAGACAAATACAAAGAACAACTATCGGACAAAATCTATGCGCAAGTGAAGGAACACTTCTATTCGTTGGCAGCTGAAAACCCCACGGCCTTTCCAAGGCTATTCCCTGATAGCCAGCAAACCATCCAATCTCCACAGCCAACAACTCAAGTACGTAGCAGTGCAGGCTCAGTGGACACAACTCCTTGCGCTGTGGATGGTATAACCGAACCAACTCCGTGCTCACTCGTAGTACCTATCGGCCGCGCTGGAAAGACTAAAGAGGTTGCAACGGGTTTAGCGATACCCGGCCGGCAATTCCACAACACGGCAATCCCTGAGGATTATGCAAGGGTACAAGTCGCTAAGGTACATAGCGAGCACACTTCTATGGAACTAGACATCCCTGCACCGGAGGGGATTGAACTTCTCGGCGATGCAGTAAATCAGTTTATATTGTGGCATCGTCGAGACATAATCCTGACAGCTGCCGCTCCAGCACCAACATCTTTAACTCCAACCTCAAAACAAGCAAAGACAGCTGCCGCTCCAGCACCACCGTCGCCTCCTGGACCACCTTCCCCTCCAGATCCAGCGTCGCCACCATCGATTAGGTCCCCGCCTCGCCTACCTACTCCACCGCCCTCCCCAGCTCAAGAGGCAGCTCCTCCAGCTCCCCCCTCTCCGCGAACAATTCAACCCTCTCCGCCCACACCCCAATCTGCTCCGGTGGAACAACTGCCCATACCTGAAGGAACTAAATCCGGACCGAGGTCTAATCCCTTGGAACCTCGTCGTCTAATTCCAAAGTTGATATCAACATACGACCCAAAGGAGATTGACAAGGATAAGGAGAAGTTCATGTTTTCAGCTTTCAGGAATTCTGATAAGTCAAAAGAACTAGCGCATGTCATGTCAGACAGTCAGAAGTCAGTACTACGAGCCCAAGATGAAGTCCAATCTTGGGTATCTGCAGATGTGCCTGAAAATTATGAATATGGCAAGCCATTTTTACCAACTTATCTTCTTAACAAACTACCCTGGGAAATGAGGGTAATGCATGAATGGTACATCAAGGCTGCTAGGAAGGGTCTCGGTTTCATAAGCGTCGCCGTCCCGGAAGGCGCTTTCATGAGTGGTCCTAATGGGATATTCTTTATCTCTTTCCGGGACCTATACGCCATCTACAAGCTAGACAAAATGGATGTGAATCTCCTTGCCGCGTTCTGCCTGTAAGTCTGAACTCTTATATGTTACACGTATCATTCCAAACAAAAAAACCATATCTCATTACTTCATTTACATTGTATAGGATGCAATTTCACGAAGCTGACAGAACTGGATCATCGGTTGGCTACGTCGATCCAACAAGGATATGCAAAACGCAACACACCGTACAGATGAGAGCCGACTGCCCGGAATTGGTTGACAAGACCCCTCCAGAAAAGGAAGAATATATCAAGCAATTACACAAGACCAAGAAGCTGGAGGTAGCAACATACTTGGCAATAGCAATGTTGGCGCACGCCGACAAAAATGTCGTGATGGTCCCCTACGCGTTCAGGTAAGCTTTCTCTTCTATGTGTTAAATTAATTTATCATTTTTTAAATTCTCTATCTCTAATTTGTCTTTCTTAATTGCAGCGACCACTACATACTATTCCTCGTATATCCAAAAGACCAATTGATTGTATCGTTGGACCCCGCACACTATGACAAGGAGACGTTTATGGAATTCCTAACTATTTTGAATTTGTAAGTGATAAACATTTGAATAGACATTTTTTTTGACTTCCAGTTTTCTTAGTACTGGAGAAACAATTGTTTTGTTCTAACAGAGCACACAAGTACTACCGCAAAAGAGGTGGACCAGTACATGATCCGGCCAAGAAGAAGTTATCCGTCAAGACTGGCTGGCCGGTACGAACATATATATGCCAATACAACAAACTATCTGTCACGCCCCAAACTGGCCTCGGGCGGAGACCAGGGTAGGGCGGTCCAGATTGACCTGTATGCCTGTACCAGTCCCAGGAAATAGCGCTGGTATAACAGGAAGACTGAATATCACAACCACAGCTGTCTCTTTATTAAGAGTAGGATTACAACCAAGGTTGGAACTGCGGACAGAACCCGAGTTCACAACAGCATTACAAAAAGGCGGAAGCGGAAAGCGGAGACTAGCCCTAAGCCACAAGCAAAGCCTTGGGGAAGGGCCGAAACCCTACTACTGCTCGAAGTCGGCTTGCTCCTGGAAGAACTCTTCATCAGCAGGGTCCATCTCTTCGTCTTCGAGAACTGGGGGGGGTTTAAATGTATAGAGCAAGGGTGAGTACAGGAGTACTCAGCAAGTCAGGGGAATTAACTGTTTAATGCAAGCTTCAAGGGAAAGCCAGTTATTTTTCACAATTGGCTTTAGTTTAAGACTTTAGAAACATCTAAGTAAGTGCTTCTCAACGACACGGATGAGAAAGTGCGTCTCATCCGGCCGGAGCAGTGAAAATGTATCGATTGATTCCTGTCGGCACGAGAGGCTCCCTGCCAATCGTTTACCGACCCGGCTGCACCAACAGCCACAACTCACACACGCCGGTACGAGAGGCTCCCTGCCAATCGTCACCGACCCGGCTGCTTCAATAGCCACAAGTCAACACATCGGTACGAGAGGCTCCCTGCCAATCGTCACCGACTCCGGCGGCTTCAACAGCCTTAAACCAAGCACAGAACGGAAAACCTCACACCGACAGCGGTTCACAAGGTGTTCAATAAAACTACACTAAGGAATCACCTCACATCCGCCCATGACCGTGGGCACGGCTGTTCGAACAGTTGTTAACCTCTGCAGAGGGGGTACACTTTACCCACACGACGTTACTAACCCCGAATCACCCAGCCCGCGACTCTCGGTCACGTCTGGCGACCTTGAGGCTTTCACGACAAGGCATTTCGAAAGCCGACTCAGGGTTATCTTATGCCGACGGGAGGGGTCCCACGGACCAACATCAGGTTAGGTCCCAGACCATACTGTGCCAGGAAGCCCAGGGGTCCTCCCCGACACCACCCCGGCGAATCCACTTGTCCCTTGGCATCAAGACTTCCCTGGCCTAGCTAATTACTCAGCTAGGGGCGTCCCATATCACCCATGTGGTCGTACTTGACATATGCTTGGATGTAATTCCCAAGGAATCGGTCCTTAGAGCGAGAACGGGCAGACCGTACCTCCAGTACGTCTCCCGTACCGCGAGTTTTAGAAACTCACTTTAGTTTTCAAGACACCGACCCAAGTGTCGGGTTTTCCAAGCATTTTGTAAACTCAAGTTTTACCCAGGTGATCAATTTTAAAGTTTGAGGGGAGTCCCGATATTCGTACACGAGGTACGGATACCGAGGCATCACCTGAGGGGTGACAAGGGTGTTAGGGTATTCAAATATCAAGGAAGGTGAATGCAGCAAATGGGTAGGGCCTGCCGGTTGTATTGCAAACCGAGGCCGAGTGCCAAGTGTAACCTAAACATGCATAGTTTGCGGAATCAAAATACTTAATTTAAATTATGGGTTCAATTGATCAAAGGTGACTTGCCTTGCTCGAGATCTTGAGCTTCTTCCTTGAAATCCGCGCACTGCGGGTCTTCGGGCTCCGAGACTACACGTGAAACGAGACGACTCAACAAAGCGATAAAAGAAGCCCTATTAAAGACCACTAAGCGTGCCATTGGATAGATCTCGATTTTTGAGGAATTTTGGAAGTGGAACGGGGTTAATCGGACGAACGGTTGAAAAGATATGAATTTCCGAAGATTAAATGATTTTCTGGAATAAAGAAAAGGAATTATTAAATTTATAGAAAAGAACATTCTCAAGAATATTCTTTTGAATGTGGGTTCCACATGTCAGTGGAAAGGATTAGGGGTGTACTGTGGACTTTGCTCAAGGCACTTGGTTTGGTAGGGGAGTGTATGTGGACCTTGGTCCACGGGCCTCAAGGGATAGAGCCGCGGGTTAAGTGAGGGACGGGAAAAGGACTTTGGACGAACGGGCCGAGGACGAGGTCGTGGCCCAGTCGGCGGGTGCGCGCAGCAGAGAGGCCGGGACACGGGCCGATGTGACTACGCGGCCCAACAGGCCGGCGCGCACGGGAGACCGAAGAGGAGCGAAGGATGGGCCGTTACGATAAGGGGGCCCAAGAGGCCGGCGCGGCGACGCGAGCGAGGCCGGAGGTAGGCCGCGGCCCAAACTGGTGAGGCGGCTCAACGACGCGAAAGGGGGAGCGGAGACGCGACAAGGCCGGAGACGGAGCTATGCGGCGGTGGTCGACGCCGGCGAGAGAAAAGAAAAAGGAAGACGGCGCCGGGCGGAAGGAGGGGGGGCACGGAGAAGGGGACGGCGGCCAAGACGACGGCCGAAAAGGGGTCCAACACGGCTAATTAACGGCCTAGAACACGGAAGCACGGAGGGGGGCGGAAAGCAGAGAGGGGGAAAGTTACCGTGGGAGGGACGGTGACCGGGACGGAGGGGCGGCGGTGCGGGCGTGGCGTAGCTCGGCTCCGGGCTGAGGGTCCCCGGAGTGAGGCGCCCGGAGTTCCCTCCGGCGTCCTCGGTGCGGCGGCGAGCGGCACGGACGACGGCGGCAGCGGCACGGTGGAGAAGGGGTGCTTGGCGGAAGGGAGCGGCAATGGCGGCCGAGCGGAGGGGGGGTTTTTGTAGGGGCGCTAGGTCGGTTTGGGGGCGCGGGGAGGCGGTGCGGCAAAGCGGAGCGGGGGAATCGGCGCAAGCGGACAAGCCGGCGCGGCCGGGTAACGTCGGCGCCGGTCGGAAAAGGGGAAAAGGGGCAAGGAAAAGGGGTCTTGCCCCCTTGCCGAAACGGGAAGGTGGAGGCTGCGAGAGAGAGAGAAAACGGGGAGAGAGGGGAGCCGCGGCTCTCCTCTGGGCAGCGCGCGCGCGAAGAGGCTGCGGGGCCGGGCTGACGCCGGCGCTTGGCGCGGCGCGGGGGCAGCGGCGCAGGGGCAGCGGCGCTGGGGCCCCGGGCTGACAACGGCGGCGGTCGTGGCGGTCGGCCACGACGCGTGTGGGCGCGGGGCCACTGGCGGGAACGGGAACGGAGGGGCGCCGGCGGGGGAGAGCTCCGGGAGAGAGAGGGAAAAGTGAGAGAGAGACCAAGAGGGCTCGGGAGGAAGAGAGAAAGGAGCCCTCTCTCTCACCGCGCGTGCGACGCACGCGCGTGACGTGGCAGGCCGTGCGGACCGGGCCGAAACAGCGCGGCCCAGCAGGGAAGGCTGGCCGAGCGGGCGGCCCGGGGAAGAAGGGGGAGAGCGGGCCGGGAGGCGGCCCAGGAGGGAAGGGGAAAACGGGCCGGGCGAGCAACGGCCCGAGGGCAGGGGAGGCAAGGTAGACTTTTCCAGAGAAAAAGAGGGGAGGAGTTTGGGGGCTCGGATTTGAAATCCGATTTCGCGGTTTTCTCCGGGATTGAACTGAGAGGGGAGACACGAGACCTTGGCACACAACAAGACTCAACTAAAGAGCAAACTTTCGCAAATAGGGTTTTTAGCAGATTAGTTTTCCCGCTAACGCCGCGACAAAACGGGCGTTACACTATCGTACATTAGTTCCTGAATTATGTCTAATGATTGGTCCCTCGTAATTATATCGCAGTGTTACAAACAACCAGCGGGAACCAACTTGTGCGGATATTACGTGTGCGAGATGCTCAGAGTCAACGGGAGGTACCGAACAACCAGTGACCGAGTACGTCAGCATATCCTTCTTTACAAAGAAACCCAACTACAACACATATTTTACTTAGTAACCTTTTGTTGACTTTGCTGTGCACAGATCCCGAAAATCCCTTATGTTGCACAACGATTCGACGACAGGACTATCTGGAACGTGTGCGCTGACCTCTGCCGATTCATCCGTCGTGATGTCTGCAACGCAAGAGGTCTCTTCTACGACAACCAGAGTGAACTCGCATTGGAAGACAAATTTCAACCTCTCAGAAAGTGGGAGAAAGAACAAATGCAATGAGATGTACACTAATTATATATGTGATGAAACAGTTGTGATATTTGTAATATATGCTTCGTATGTAAACAACGTTTTAATTTATCGTTATGTATTTGATATTTCTTACAGTAATATCATCAATCCGACTATCTCATATGTGTCTATTCGAAAATACAATAATAAATCATACGAAATATAATATCAAATACGATAGAATATTAATTTTGCTGTTGGAAGATTTGTTTTCCCAAACGGTTTACTTAATTGGACCGCATGCGAAAATCTATCTTCGCATGCGGCTGCTTAATATCGGCCGCATGCGAAGATCGGTTTTCGCATGCGGCCGTCATAACTGACCGCATGCGAAGATTGATCTTCGCATGCGGCTGGGCCGGCCGCATGCGCAAATGGTGATCTTCATAGACCTTTTTGCGCATGCGGCCTGGCCAACCGCATGCGAAGATCGAATCCGCCCGTCTGCAAAGATCGAATTCGCCGACCGACGTTCGCGAATTGCGACTCCACTGTGGAGCTAAGGAGGTGAGAGAGATGGTGAGAAGAAGAATGTATAGTTGAGGGAGAGGAGGGATGAGAGAGAAGGTGAGGAGAAGAATGAGGTGGAGGTATGAAGCTGAGGGGAAGACTTAGTAAATTTGAAGAGGAGGGGCGGTTTGTTTTGCAGACAAGGCTAGACAGGTCTCTTAAGTGGTTCGTCTGTGAATTTTTTTTTTCATACGGGTCTTTATTAAGTGCCATCCAAATATTTTTACATATGAATCTTTTTTTAAGTCCACCTGTGAAGAAAAAGGGGTCCGTTCACAAAAATCGTTTTTTAAGTGTAAACACTTCCCTATCATCCATTTTCACTGGGTTTGTGATTCGGTTTCTATAATACATGGCTCGAGCTCGATTCATCAAACCGGCTTAGTGTGTTTTGTTTAATCCTGAAAGCCCATCGGTGCCCATTATCAGATCTGCCATTCATGACCCCCTAACAAGTGCCGAATCAATAGTGCCGGTTCCAAAATTGATACTGGTGTTTGTTATGAACAGACACTGATGAGGGGTCATGGGGTGGTGGGCAGCAAAGTCTTTTTTTTCCATCATTCTTGGTCTCTCTTAATAAGTCGGAAAAAATTGTTTGAGCTAGAGGCGGTGGCAGACAAACTGACCTATGCGTAGTGTTAAATTTGCATTTTTATTTTTGAATATTTCAGTTAGGTCAACTTCAATTAAGCTAGCAAGCCATACAAGTTAAGTTTCAGCTAAGTTTAGCGTTCTATTCTTGTCGGACCGACCTTATAAGGTCATTCTAATATACTCCCTCCGTTCGTTCGTTTTTGAATGTATGACGTCGTTGACTTTTTAACATTGATTATTCGTCTTATTCAAAAAAATTATGTAATTATCATTTATTTTATTGTGATTTGACTTATCATCAAATGTTCTTTAAGCGTGGCATAAATATTTTTATATTTACATAAAAATTTTGAATAAGATGAATGATTAAACGTTGATTAAAAGTTAACGGCGTCATATATTATTTTTTTTTAATAAAATGAATGATCAGATTAAAAGTCAACGGCGTCATACATTAAAAAACGGAGGGAGTAATTGTCTGGTCCAACTTGGATGTATCATGCATGTTTATGACACTTAATCAATTACGTACACTGGAAGGTTGAGATTGACTACTTGCACTACAACCTCGATCTATTTTTTGGAAAAAAAAAACAATCGTTGACATTTTGTGATGGGACAGCTAGCGGCCGGCAGGGGCGGGCCCATATCAATTCATGGGTATTCAGATGAATACCCAAGTTTTTTGACAAGAAAATAGGTATATATACTATGTAATTCGTATGTGTATTCAAAGAATTGAGAAAACAGAAAAACAAAGCAACCATCTTGGGCCAGCTCCCTCCTCATTCCTCTGTTGTGCCATTCGCTGATTCATGGCCCAATTAGCAATTCACCTACTCGATTTTGCACAGAGAAATTCCCCAACCAACCCTATTATACACAGGACACGCACGCGGCGCGGGCGGCGGCGACGGCGCAGGCACGGCCGGCCGGGAGCGCCGGCGGGCGGGGTGCGCCGCCGCGACCAGCGAGCTGCTGGCTGCCACCACCACCAGATAAGAAATTTGCTTGGTAAGAATTTAACTAAGCATCGCCTTGCAAATTATATCGACTTAGTAGGAAATTTTTTTATGATTCTATCTAGAATCTATTACGGTCAGTTTAATCTAGCGTTGGAGAATACAAGTACGGTTTGCACATTGCTCCTTGCTGCTCGAGAAGATGGTACTTAGTAGGAATTCTTCTTGCAAGTTAAGGACGAGGACATCATCACTCATTTTTAAAATATCAAACATCGAAAAGTTCTTCTTTAAATTGTAAGATTTCTTACCATTTTACTATTTCCTATGTTGCAACTTTGATATGTCAAACAAATAATACTTCTATATGTTAAACATTTTGGACTTACAATCAATTCTCAAAGTTATGCTCAATTTTGTATTCTATATGCTATATATTATATAATTACTAGTATGTGATATAGTACAAGTCGGTGAATTTTTTTTTTACTTCTACCTATTTCGAATACCCAACCTCTAAATCCTGGGCCCGTCAAGTCTAAATCCTGGGCCCGCCCTTGACGGCCGATACATGGATTATGGATTATTGTCTTGTTTTTTTTACCAATAGTGAGTCCTTTACCATAATGACCAAAGGACAAGTAAAATATTTTTATTTGGGGATATTCTCTCTTCAAGGTTACCTTTAAGATGCTTTTGAAGAGTGTAAAAACAAATTGTGTAGTATGGCTATATAGGATGACGCCATCTAAAATTTACATTTGATATATGACTCGATCAAGCAAAGTCAAATCTAAAACTCCATGACAATAATATACTGGAAAATGACGCGCCATTTGGCGCATCCAAAATTTTAAACCTATATGACTCCTGTGTAATGTAAATAGATCCTACTTAAAAGACCCATCAATAGGATTTTTTTATCTTTAACGAATAGATAAATATAGTATTAAAAATAATTGATTATGGATTTAATTTCATTATATTTATTCAAGTTGAATTGAATTTACTTCCCTGTCCTAAAATAAACCAAGTCCTAGAGTTCAAACTTTATCACAAAATAAACCAATTCTTATCTTCTTAACTACCATCGTTTTGCAAATCAAGAAATTTTATCCATAAAATATCACCCACTTACCCATTAACCAATATGAATTTTCTATTAATGATGGGTATTTAAATTTTTATCCTTTGTCCTACTCCACATTGGGATGTTAGGAGTGGATTGTTTTTCAGCGACAGAGGTAGTATGTTTGAATTTGTAAGGTGTATGAATGTATCTTACTTCAAATTTGGGAGGAAAGATTTATTTGAAAATAATATAGCATTTTATTTGTAAAATATTTTATTTTTGTTTACTTTCAAACTTGGGCTTGATGCTGATCCATTGGCCAACCGGCTTTCTAAAACTTAAATACATGGAATAGATAGGACACCAATCTAATAAAGCCTATCATTTTGGTTGGGCCATCAATTGCTCAGCCCAGAGAAAGCCATCATCCATGCACAAACAATTTCTTGGAGTCTGGCGATGATGATCCAGAGGTTATCTTTAAGATGCTTTTGAAGAGTGTAAAAACAAATTGTGTAGTGTGGCTATCTAGGATGACGCCATCTAAAATTAACATTTGATATATGACTCCATCAAGCAAAGTCAAATCTAAAACTCCATGACAATAATATATATGACCACACTCAGGGCCGGGGGAGCCACATTGTCTTATGTGTATTTACTCTTTTGCCCTGATGCATGCAGTACTGGAGGATATCTAGCATTTTCTTCACCTGTTTTTTTTTCACAGCAATATAATGTTAGCAATATCTCATGATTAATTGGCAAACACGCGCATCTGCACTTTATTAAAAATCATACACACACATTTGTCTCAATAAACTATTTTATGTGTATAGCGCAACAGAAATCAGTAACGAATTGAAGGTTTTATTAATTTCTGAAAAAGGTGAAAATGTCTAAATTGATATGGTTAGATGACCAAGGGAAGTACTACCCCATATTATTCGGTTGGCCCGGGAACGGACGGGGTTGGGCCAAATCGCCGTGGATCAACCGGTGAGGAAAGAATTCCGGCCCATAAATATATTTTGTGTTCGGTTAAGCCCAGTCGAAAATTTCAACCCGGCCTACCCCGGGGTTTCTCTCTTTACCAGGCTCGGGTAAAAATCCGCTAGTGCTGTGGCGTGGAAAAAACCCTCGAGGTGGGCGTGCGACGTTGCAGCGGCGGCGACTCGAGGTGGCGCGACGCAGGGGCGGCGTGATGTGGAGGCGACGGCGACGGCACGGCTCTCTCCTCCGGCGGCTGTCTCCTCTCCGGTGAGTTTCTCCCTTTCCCCTCTCCCCTCCTCTTCCATGTCTAGGGTTAGGGCTTCTCGCTCGCGCGCGCTGCGGTGGCGGCGGGCCGCATCACACCCCCTCTCCACGGCGCCGTTGAAGCACGCTACGGCGAGGAGAAGCAGGAGGAAAAAGGGGAATTGGTGGGTAGTAGTTCGAAAATATAAATTGTTACTTTTGTGTGCAAATGCATTCGCCAAAGTTTTATTTCCTTTTTCTACTTATGTGAGATAGGCTCGAAATTGACTAGCAGAGATGTTTAGCAGTGCTCAGAGAGGAAAAGAATTCGTTTGATGGTTGCAGTTTTCTGATGGTACCATTTAGACTAATCAATCATCAAATAAATGGCCTATTAATGTGTCATTTGGGGATGTTGGGAGAAGTTTGGGATTTGTTGTGCATTTAGACTAATTAATAAAGGAAGTGTTAGGCAGATGGATGCAAACTTTCTCAGCATCAGTGTCTTCTGATGTGTGTGCTGACGGAAACCAGTGGCGACTAACTAATTATTCATGGAATGAATCGTTAATTTTGCATTACACCATGCCTCCAGCTGACAGCAGCTTAATTTTTGTTCGGATGTAATTGTTGCCATTGTGACATGTCAGGTCTTCACCAGTGCCTGAATGCACAGTTCTGATTCTACTCTCTTGATCAAGCAACAACATGCCTATCTGTGTTTTCTAGTTTCCTCTGAAATGGACGGTCTGAAATGGACGGATGCTTCTTTTGATTGTACTGTCACAAGTTCACTAGTACTGTTTTCAGGTGAAACAGTGGGAACCAAAGCCCGAAAACGAACGACTGAAAATCGATAACTGACGAGCACTAAAACCTGGCCAAAACCGAACACGTATTACTGAGAAAGGGGATTAGGAGAAAAGAAGGAATTCTCCCCCACAGGGATTGAGTGAAATGAGGAGATTCACTCAATCCCTCCTTGAATAGGTTCCCCTTGGGGGTTAAACCCAAGGAACCAAACAAGGCCTAAAAAAGAATTTAATTTCTATGGCGACCTCCCTTGCAGTCGATCTTGGGGTGCCCAGTGACCTCCTTCTCACAACCCTATCTCGGTCTACCAATCTCCACTACTAAACATCGCCTGCCTACCTAATTTCGAGCCTCTTATCGCCCACATTGATCAACGCTTGTCTCGCCTCCTCATGTGGGGCGGACAACTTGTGCTCGTCAATGCGGTCCTCTCAGCACTCCCATCCTACGCGATGGGTGCCATGCTCCTCCCTAAAGGAATTATTGAAGAAATAGACAAGTGCAGGCGAGCCTTCTTCTGGACAGGAGAAAACAAGTGCCATGGTGGGGACTGCAAACTAGCGTGGGACGTCGTTTGTACACCTAAAAACAAAGGTGGGGTCGAGGTGAAAAACGACTTCTAGTTCACGAGCTCCTTCAATCGATAGAGAATCCTATCACGTTCGAAAATTCATAAGTAACTATCAAACTAATTTGTGCATTAAACCCTCGTCCAGAAATCAGGCAAGGTATACAAATCGATAATTTAATAAACAAGGTATACAAATCGATAATTTAATAAACAGATTCATCATAACTCAAGTGATAAATACTTACACAAGAGACACTTAGTCCTCACCACGAAGAAAATTACAGAAGAAAATCTAGCGAAGCTTCAACTCTACTCCCACAGGCAGTTCAACTGGGATCTAAGCCAAAGGTCTTCTCCTTCTGGATCATTTTTCTTTAACTGAGATTGATGATTATCGTAAGGTGAGTACATAGAATACTCAACAAACCACACAACAAATATGCAAGTGCAAGGGATACCAAAGAATGACAATAATAGGGTTCATTTGCAAAGGCAACATTTAGCAAATATTTGATAGTAGTAAAACAATTGAGCAATTAAATAACAATATTAACCAATCACTAAACAACACTCCAATGCTGCACAGGTCCAACCATCCATGAAAAACCATACCCAGTTGCACAAACCCAACCTCAAAACCAGGAATTAGCCATTCCATACTAGAAGCTAAACCAATTATCACCATTTATCACATTATTATTATTAATGAGTAGTGTGGAACTAATCACGAAAAACATTGTTAGGCTCGCGCATAACCGCGGGCACGACTTTTCGAACAGTTTTACTCTGGCCAGAGGTTTATAGATTTATCCACAAGCCACAGCCCCACAACATGTTGCCATGCCCTCAGTACCACCATGATACCTTGAAACGAGACTGTGACAAGACACCTAGCATAACACAACTCAATATAGTGCACCGCTCCCGGATCATAGTTGCTCCCTTTAGCCAAGGTATGGACTTCCCAGCGATCCCCCGTGGGCTTATCTCCACCACTTCACAGTCTGGCATTCTACATTGAATCATGCTACACCAAGTATCGAGCCGACTTGTGGTTAGTACGGTTAATGCTTCACAATGATAGCTCGCGAACCGGTCCTTAATTGTCATGAGCACGACCATCAAAACCATGTGCTCACAACCCACCATTAATCAGGTTTTGGTTGGACCAATTAATTAACCAATCACGATTAGCCATTGTGAGCTACCATTAAATAACTAGCAATAAGTAATAATGAAGCATAAGTTATCCCATTATGTGCTAATGTTTCTAGGCAGGGTTAAGCAATTATATCTAATATCTAGCTGAACCAATATATAAGGCCCAAGCTAGTTAAATTATAACCAATAGGATAATCAAGTCATCTTTGACCATAACATAGGAAAAAGGCTCATATCACCCAATGACATTCGAAAATAAATGCATATTTGAATGGAATAGAGAATTTAAATATAGAACCAATATGCTCAAAGGGTGTTTTGGGATCTACGTGACTTGCCTTGCAGTCAAACGTCTTCAATTCATCTTTGGGAACTTCCCCAATGAACGAACGATTCTTCAAAACGATGGAAAACTAAACTCTAGAACACAAAACAAGAAAAAGACTAATAAAAACCAAATAAACAGTACAAATAAAGTTCATAAATAGGTAGAGATTGAATGAATTTAGAGACTAGAACAATCTCATTCTGAGATTAATGAATTAGTTATGAATTAATGAAGTTTTAATCATTTAAACCTATAGAGAAAACAACTAGATGATTTATTGCGTCAAAATTAATTATTTTATAACTGAAAAAGGAGGAATATTGCATCAGCCATAGGAAGAGAGAAATGGTTGGTGATTGACAGGTGGGACCCACTTATCATAGAGACAAATGGTGGACCGGGTCTACCATGAACCAAGTACATTGAGATGGTCCACGGGTCCACAAGATGGATGGCTAGGATTAGGTTGACTCGTGATGACCAAGATCCGATAGCTAACATCAACCCATTTGTCCTTCACTTTAGCGTATAATCTCTGTATACATAATATTTCTACAAGACAAGTAAAACTACATTATTCGTAACTAATGTACGTGTAAAAAATATTAGTTATTTTTTGAATTAGTTGATGGTTGAAATCAGTACTTAACGACCGTCAATAATAGCATTATTTGGCCACATTGGTCTGACTGGCGTGGCAACATTGTTTCGCCACGTCATCCTAGCTGACGTGGCCAAAAGATTTAGATTTTGGAAATAAGTTTTGCGAGGGTTTATTTTTGAAATTAAAACATTAAAAAGGTTTAAAATAATAAAAATGTGCTATCTTAATATTGTGTCCACTGTGTAAAATAGAAAAAAACGGATACCTAAGAAAAAGAATTCCAAATTAAAAGTTTTGGTTGCACAAAGCTGGCAGCACAATACGAAATGCACCTACGTATGTACAACGAATTATACATGTAAACTTTATATATGTACGTATACACGTATAAAGTTTATATATATACATACAAACGTTGTGCATACACATACTAAGCCTATATGTATCTAGGCCATACGTTCATATAAATAAAAAAGGGCTAAGCCCTCCAACAGCACCACGACGTGATGACAAAAGAAGAGAAATGGACCAAGCCCATGTATCCACCATTTTTATCCCAAAACAGTAAAATGAACGGGCCGATAAAATCTCACCTGGGCTGAAAATGGCAAAAGAATGAACTGATCGTGCGCTCGGCCCACCGCGTGGCTGGTCTGCCATTATCCTTTTCGGACGAAGAGTACAACTTCAGGAGGCAAGCATTGTAACACCCTGAAATCAAAATAATAAATCACGATTGAAATTGGTCCTAATCAACTTAGGCCAAGTCTAACAGTCCAACCCACTTCCCCCATCATTAAGGGGCAGCGAGATAGTGTCAATTACAGAAAGAGTAGAGACAGATATGGGGCCTGTAGCTCCGACCAAGTCAATTATGATGATCTCGCTGTTTCCAGTCCTTTCACCAGTGAATGTTGTCATGCGTTACTTCTCGAATCTCTGTGTCTAGTTCCTGTCAAAAAAGACTGCAAATGATTTACTTTTTTTTGGAGCGAACAATCGAATATTCCCCTGTTCCTGTGCGTCTTGATCCATGCAATGCTTTAGCTAACGCATCTGGTTTGAATATGTAGGTTTCATAGGACCTGGAAGAGCTGTCGGCTAGAGTACGACTGTCCAAAAGATGTCGTCCCAGGATCTGTTCCCTAGGGAGGGGCAACTTCCACCTCCCCACCCAACGCCGCCCACAGTTCACCCTCGACGTCTCTACTGGATACGACTGTCCAAAAGATGTCGTCCCAGGATCTGTTCCCTAGGGAGGGGCAACTTCCACCTCCCCACCCAACGCCGCCCACAGTTCACCCTCGACGTCTCTACTGGAACACATGAGAACATCATTTCTTTGGATACACATAATACTCGTGAAGTTATTATGCAAGATGAAAGGACCTTGATGTCGCCTAGAAGGGGGTGAATAGGTGTAACGTCCCGCCTCCACGAGGCCGGGCCCGCTTACATCTAGCAACTTAAATAGGACATAGACTGCCCTCACAAACCAACACCAGTCTTTTCTGCGCACTTTGTCCTCACTCGTGCACACCCGGGAAGACTTCCCGGTCGGTCACCCATCCCTAGATTTCTCCAAGCCAAGCACGCTTAACTTTAGAGTTCTTTGGAGATGGGCCTCCGGAAAAGAAGTTGCAACTTGTTGGCATAAGTATCCTATCAATCCTATTATGCCTTGGGCCAGGGTGTTACATCCTCACCCCCTTAAGAGATCGACGTCCTCGTCGATCAACCCCAAGCCAGGAACTCCCTCTCTTGGCCACGTCCGTGTGTCCAGTTCCAGCGCATGTGCCATGCTGTGTGACCATACCGGGTCCACACCAGCCATGCACACCATGCCTGCGCAACTGCGACACACGCGCCCGTGAAACCGCGAGAGTCGGCTCTGATACCATACTGTAACGTCCCGCCTCCACGAGGCCGGGCCCGCTTACATCTAGCAGCTTAAATAGGACATAGACTGCCCTCACAAACCAACACCAGTTTTTTCTACGCACTTTGTCCTAACTCGTGCGCACCCAGGAAGACTTCCCGGTCGGTCACCCATCCCTAGATTTTTCCAAGCCAAGCACGCTTAACTTTAGAGTTCTTTGAAGATGGGCCTCCGGAAAAGAAGTTGCAACTTGTTGGCATGAGTATCCTATCAATCCTATTATGCCTTGGGCCAGGGTGTTACAATAGGCATCTAAAACTTTTAAGAAAATGCGAAAGCTGAACTTTTTGGATATTTTTGAAAATATCAGATTTACAAGCAAGCTAGCAAGACAAGCAAAAAGGGATAGTGGCACAATTAGGGAAAGGGTTGCACAAACAACTAAGCTACTAGCGGCTCTAAATAGCAAAGCTAGATAAATGAGAGATATATCATTGGGATTCTTGTAAGACGATGTATTCTCAAAGTTTAAATCCTTGAGAGGATTCTACTCTTCGTTGAGGAACTCACAATGAGTTGAGTCTTTTCCAACCCTATCCTCGTGAGGTTGCAAAATGCACTCCTCCTTTTCACTAAGGGTATCTCTTCCCTTTCGAAGGTGAGATCTGACCTTCACAAACTCCCACAGCACATCACAAGCAAATCGGTGTCTTGAGGTTGATTCCTAGCCATCTAGGTGTCTTCAATCACCAAGAGTAACAAATGAAACAAAGATTACTTGGGGATGAATTGAGTGCTCAACAAATCTTCATGAAGTCAACACCCCCAAACACACTCAAATCAACCACTCACACACACACGAAATCCAAGATTGAAAATCGGTGAGAGGAAGAAGTGAGAAGGCAAGGCTCAAAATGAATCTCAAATCAACACAAGCCAAGGGCACAAGATAAGCAATAGAGCCAGCAGCCCTAGCTTGTGGGTGGAGGGGGCTATTTATAGCCATACCCTCATATTTGCCCGTTGGGGGCAAATATTTTATTTTTTGGAAATTTCCTAAGTGTTTTCGGAAATATCCGAAAATCACTAGAGAGCAAAATCACCTCTCGGAACTTTCTATGGTACTTTCGGAGTTTGCCACAATACTTTCGGAATTTTCCAATCAACGTAAAATTTTGGCACGAGCACAGCAGAAAACTGGGGAAAATTACATTTCAAAAAATTTCAAAAATATTTCAAAAATATCCGAAAAACACCAGTACTGTAATGCCTCGATTTTCGCCTTGTCAAAAAATCTATTTTTATTAAAAACCTATGTTCAAATTTTGGTTATTTGAGTGTATCTAGGTTTTTGTGCCAGAGAAGCTCAATTAATTCATTTCTTCTGAACTCAAATCTTGGCCAAACATTTTCCTCTAATTCTTAGGATCCGAATTTTGAGGTTCAGTTCTCCTCTGAGACCAATTCAAAAATACATTCAAATCCTCCTCTTTTGCCATCCAATCTACTCTCTACAAATTCATACAACATTTTCAATGTCAAAATCTCAATGAAGTACATTGTTCATGAAACTCTTTCTGAGCCCTGTGAATTTAAATTCCAAGTTGAATTTAAATGCTCACCCAAAGCCTCAAATATCTCCCCAAATAATTTTCTTTTCGTTCGGAGATTCTAATAATATTTGTTTCTGACTTCTACCGTCCGAGAAATATTTCCTATACATGTACGTCTCAAAACCAATAGTCGTTCCTCCCGTCAAATTTAATCGCGCAAAGACGGAACCGACAAACCCCGAAGTTTTTCCTACAATCACTCTTTTCCAAATAAAATCCCCGTGTTTAGATTTTGGGATCTGAATCACGTCCTAAATCACTCCTCCAATTTCTATCCGTTTCAAATCATCTTGTTTGAAGCTCTACTCATTCCATTTGTTACAACCTATTATCAAAAGCCAAAACCCCTCCAACCCAACTTCTATCTACCAAAAATCCTAAACAAATCATTAGAATTCATAGTCCAGTTATATTCCTTTTACAAGTTCAAAGCTGTTTACAACACATAGGCGAGACAACAACAGACAAGCATTCGAGCACGCCATTCTTTTCTACAATACAGCAAGCAAAACACAACACAAAAACCAAACACTCATCTCCTCCCTGTACACAGAAGGTAATAGCAACACATCCAAATTATACACGCCTGCTCCACCACTCGCTTTGTGTCATGCCTGCACCATCCTTTAATTTCCCCTGCACACTCAATGCCAACCTTGGCCTTGTGTCCCTCCCCCACCTCTTCGTCTTCCTCGCCAGGCAAGGTAGGCACCTCCCTGCATCTTCACTAAGCAAGGTAGGCACCTTCCTGCCTCCCTTGACACCCCATCAACCATGTCAAGACAAGAAAGCAGGCAACAACAGAGGGAAGCTGTGGAGGGAGAGGAAAACACAAGAGTGGGTTTGTCTGCCGTCCACTGTCCCCTACTTTCCCATGGCAACCTCATCGTTGCTCCCTGTCCAGTGCACTGTTGCACCATGCCAAGAGAGCATAGAGACAACAGTCTACGCCAAAAGCGAGCATCGCGTCCACGCCGTCCAGCATTAGCCGCTGTCCTCACTCTCGTGTGCCACCCTGCCGATAGCGCCAGCCGAACAGGGCAGTCGGCCCCACCTGGCCGAGCCCGCCTTCGTCACAATCCGTCAGTCGCGACGGCTATAAAAGCCACCATCTTCCACCCACTGTCCTGCCCCTTCTTCTCCCGGCTGAGCTGACGCTGCCCCGGCCCCTTCTGGCCACGTGCGCAGGCCAAGCCGCCCAAGCCGCTCGACGCCCTTCGGCCATGCGCCGCGCCGTCTCGTGCCCGCTCCGGCCTCTGCTCGGCCGTACCGCCCGAGGCCGCCCCGACCTCCTTCCTCCTCCTGTCGCCATACCCGGTCGACGTCCCACACCGGTGCCGTGATGTCTCTCCCGCGGCCACCCGGCCGACACCTAAGCCAGCCGCACCCGGCCACCCTAGCCGCAAGCCCCGGTCGTGCCGCCTTCCTCCTCCGTGTACGGCGCTGCTGCGCGCCGTCACCCCGGTTGGTGCCGCCCCAGCCAAGGCACAGCTCTGACCGTGTTGCCCTCTGTGCGCCGCCCTGCGCTAGCTCGCCACCGCCGGTGCTCCCTTTCCTCCTTCTCGGGAGAAAGGCAGAGAGGAAAGAAAGAGATAAAGAAAAGATAAGAAGGAGAGAGAAGGAGGAAAGAAAAGAAAAAAGAAAAGAAAAAGAAAAGAGGTGGGACTCACTCTCTTAACTCTCTCTCTCTATGCGCCCGTCTATTTGGCCACCTGACTAAAAAGTCTATGTCATGTCTCTCATTTTTCATTGGGGCAAGCCCAGGCAATCAATCCCTACCAAACTCTATTATACATCATCGAACTTCGGGCCGAAGCCCACCAGCAGCCTCCCTCCCCACCAAAGTCTAAATTACATCCCCTACATCCCAAGCCCCAGTTTGCATCACCTCCCTTCTTCATATCTGGACTAAAGCCCAAGCCCACCAGAAACAAAGTCCAACATTCGTCTCTCCTCAGCGTCACAGCCCGAGGAATATTTTGGGAATATTCCTTTTCAACTTAATAAATCTTTTTCACATTTCAGAAAATCTATTAATCTTTCAAAATTCATATCTGTCCAACCGTAACTCCGATTGACTCCGTTCAGCTTTCATAATCTTTCTCAAATTGAGATCTACCCAATGGCACTGTTTTTTTAATAGTTATTATTTACTTTATAGGATTTTGGATGGTTTCATCTTTTTGATCGTGTAGTGGACGCTCCGAAGATGCAACGGACGCGGATTTCTCGAAGGTTTGAAGACCAACACAAAGGCAAGCCACTCTTCGATCATATTGCTCCTAGTTTATAAAATGTGTTGTTTGCAAGATTGCACGCTTAGCGTACACAGTTAATTTGATCGGTCATCGGTCTACGAGCACACGACCGGCGGACCAACCTATGTAGTTGCATTATTTTCTCTAGGACCTTGTTAAACTATACCCTTGTCGCTCCATCATAGCGGTACCCCGATGCTAGCGCTCTCTAGGCGTAGGTGTCCACTTGCACCACTTGTTTATATCTGGTTATCAATGTGAAAAAACATGGGTTGTGAAAGGTTTACAAAACCCGACTCGGGTAGTCGATGACTTTGAAAATAAAAAGATTTTATGGGAGAAAACTTGCGGTGCAAATCCTTTCCTGTGTGGTTTTGTTTCGTAGTCCCGCATAAGGACCGATTCCTTGGGATTTAACATCCGAGCATCTTACATTACGACCACATGGGTGAAGTGGGTAGCCCCTGGATGAGTAACTAGCTGGAACATAGGTGTCTAGCATGTTGGCAGTTGAGAAGCACCGGGATGGTGGAGTAATTGGCAGTCTCCTAGAGTGGGCACGTGTTGGGAGCCATACGGTGGGGCCTGAGTAGATGAGGGCCTGAACCTGGCTTGATGCTTGGTGGAGATATTCCACCCATCTGTGTGACATGGGACATTTATGGGTTAGCTAGGGAAAGACCTTGTCACAAACTTCCGGTACCGGCCAATATCGGTGTAAGCTTCGTGTCTTGTGGGGAAAGCATATAGTCTCTGCAGAAATTTAACTGAACTGTTTCGAACAGCTGTGCCCACGGTCAAGGGCGAATGTAAGGTGATTCCCATAGCGTAGATTTGTTTTTAAAACTTATTTAATAAGTTGGATTCGTGGGATGGGAACCGTTATCAGAGTCCTTCTTTGTGATGGACGGCCAGCCTTCGTGGTTGGGAATAAGCATGTGTGACCTGGGGTGTCGTTTGGCACCATAGGGCCGATTTAGGGGCCGAGATGGCCGACATTGGGTTGGCGGGTCGAGAGAACCGGACCCGGTGTCGTTAACCTTGAGACTTAGTTAACATATGGTTGTTGGAGAAAACGTTAGTTTATATTTTAGAAGTGAAAAGAAACTAATAAATGAAGAGATGTTATAAATACTAAAATTTGGCTTTTCCGCTCGAGTTATTGCAAAGCAACTCGTGGACGGATTGAGGTGAGACGCCTCTTTTCGAAGAAAAAGTTTATTTTGAAACCAACACTTAGACCTTTGAAAAGTGTTTTAAAATAAATGTTTTGCCAAATAAACTCAGCCTTTCTTTGAAGCTTGCATATACACATTTACTAGTGGCTTACTGAGTACGAAAGTACTCGATCCCCCATTGTTGTTGTTTTTCTCCCTTGGCTCAAGTTTAGGTAAAGATGAAGCTTGGACTTTCGTCCCTAAACCCAAACTACTGCCATTGGATTTGGTGTTCTAGCTTCGCTAAGTTTCGCTGTTGTTGACTCTGATTGATGGTTGCAACTCAGGGATTACCTGAAGCATTAACATAAAGGTATGTTATATTTATTTAAATCTTGAATTGATTCATCATGTTACCGCTGGTACCAACATCGTTATCCTGGGACTGGTACCTATATCACGGTTCCGTGGGAAGACGATTCACCGTTCTCTTACAGCATGCCCTCCTCGGTGCCATTTGTACAATAATGCAAGGATGGGGTGTAACAAGTACCAAAATCTGCAAATGCAACAAAACACTTTCGGATACTTCCGAAAAAGACCAATACTAATTTTCCAAGATCAAAGCGGTTCAAAAATTTCTGAAATGACTTTCGAAAACTTTTGAAAATGACCAGTACCGTTTTTCGAAGGCAAAGACACTTTGGAAACTTCCAAACTCTATTTTAGAAAACTCGGAAAAACTCCAGTATACAAATCCAAGAGAAAGAACCACTTCAACAAAGATTTTGAGCACCAAACTCATTCCTAGACATCAAGGCAACATCTCACTTAATAGTACGACTTACTTACCAACTCAAGAGCAAATAGAAAAGCTATACCAATACAAATACCTTTACGTCATTTTCTTTCTTTGCCTTGATCAATGCTAATATGGAATTTAGCTTGAAGTTCATCAATGAATCACATCCTCTTGATTTTCATCATTTCATCTTGTGTTTCTTCTTCACCAAGGGTTGATCCTCAGCAACTTGTGACATCCTATGGCCTCGATTAGTTCGTCGGTATTCGGCCAAGCACTTGCTCCTTCACCACTATGTCGGGTCCTTCGGCGCCAAGCCTTCGCTTGCCCTTCTCCCATGCATGGTCTATCGCCTAGCCAAGTCTTACCAACCCTTCACCACATCTTACCATCTTCCATCACTTGTAGCTTTGCATCACAATGAGACCACAATGTATTACATCTTCTTCTTTATCATCTTCATCGGACTAATCTCTTACTTATACACTCAATAGGAGCATTAGTACATTAATCATTTGTCATCAATTAACCAAAAATCACTAGGGGCATAAATGCTCTTTCACAAGGTCCAATCACTAGAGTTCATGCCCGATAATTGAATTTACAAGTGAGCTCGTTCTTAGGTACTTCTTTATGTGACTTTGAGGATAGATCGCTACCTAATGATTTAACTATGATTATGAACTACACAGAGGACCAAGGTAGCACTTGAAGAGAGGCTAAAAGATGGACAAGGTCATCATGGCCGTTGAAGTCAAGATGGATGCCCAATTCATATCAATTTTAAGTCCACCCCGAACTCCGCAATAAAATTGTTGTCTAGATTGCATTCGGACTTCGTTTTTGATGATCTACATATGTATGGGAACTAACGAGACCACCTTTTCAATGGATCTGATCCCACATCAAAATTCCTTTTGAGTCAATGGGAATTGTCGAAACAAGAAGGCGTCCAAAATCTATTTGGGTGCTACGTCTTTGGGCCTGTTGGGCTGTGTATCGTGTCAAAGTTCAATAGGGACGCATCCAGGAGGTCCAAGGTCGACCCTAGAACCTATATATATATTTAGTGGCCGTCATCGAGTTAAGGTTGGGTTTTGTTTATATTATTTCTTCCATTCCACTTTTGCCATTCATCGGTTTGTGGAATCACAACTTGCATAGACAGTTGCCCAGGCTTCGCCAGCTTGCATGCAGTCATGCTCCAGTAAATTAATCCTAATTACCTTACTAATCATCTTACTTAGTCTCTGGCAGAAGCAGCAGTATATAGTCTACATACTTAATTAACATGCTTAGAGCAAACTAACAAAGCAATTGCTCATCCCAAAATAATATATAGATTTGTATAGAATTTTGTGTGTACTTGATTTATTGTTAGCCTTGTCTTAAGCTCATAAAAATTTCTGGATCCGCCACTGTCTCCAAGCAAACCCTAGGTGAGGCTTACCCCTGCTGTAGCGCAGGTTTTAGGTTATTTTTTAGTGATTTAACTGGTCGTTTTGGAGGGTTAGAGGATGGGTTTAGGTGCTGTGTTTTGGATTCTTAGTTCTGTGCACTGTCAGATTTTCTGTATCTCGGTATTTCGTCAATTAGAGGATCAAAACGATTTTTTCTGTGAAAGCATATAACTAGTAAGTTGAAGATTTTTTCATTAGCTTTCCATATTGGTAAAGTACACTTTGATTGGGCGAGTAGAACGCCAGATATGGTTGTTTTAGTGTGGACTGTCTGAATTCTTGGATAGATTCTGAAGCTCGTTTTGATGTGCGCATTAGGCTATTTAAATGGAAGCATAAAAATATGGTTTCTGCACGAAAGTTGTAGGTCTCATTCTGTAGTTTTCTAAAATGTATTCATTTGCAGTCATAGCCTCTGTAGTTTAGAAGATAATAAGTTGTGAAGTATCAATGTTGTTCATAGTTGGGGGAGATGTTCTTTGTTTTGCGTGAGGTTGAGATGGGCCCGTAGGAGTGTGCTACTTAATTTCTTATATTCATATTTGAATGTGTTTGCTGTGGTTTTGTTTCTGATTAGATGGTGGTCCTTTAGATTGTGCATGAGCGTAGCTGTGGTTTGCTATAGTTTTAACATGTTATTTTTCCAATCTTCACCTTGAGACAGCAATACCAACAATCACGATAATCCTATATGTGAAAATAAGTATTTTATGTATTTTGAACTGTGTCTACTTTGCTCACCTTCCCCTTTGCACTGCTGACGCTGCTGCTGGCGGTATTGTTTCGAGTAACTAAAGCCCGTAATCATATTATAGATTTAAGAGTACATGAGATACATATATATTAATACAAACAAGGAAAACAAAATGTTGTACTCGTGACACAGGGAAGATCAAAGTGGTTTAATTTAATTCGTTCTTGCCCTACTCCGAAATGAAGGGACGATATTAATTGGTAATTCATCGGTAGAGGCAGGGGGGATCTCGGCAAAAGCCTGCACGGGACTGACGGTTTGGCATCGGAGACCCTGGCGTCAACCCACCACGCCCGCCCAGCATCCTCCTAATTCCTCCTCCTCCTCCTGTTAATGATAAGTAAGATTAATTTGTAAGAACAACCTAGCTATATATGTTTTATATATCTAGCAACTACAAATACATCCTAGCTAATTAATTAATCGATAAATTAATATTAAGATTAGGAAACACGCGCGTTACCTCCTTGCACAGCGATGGCACAGCCAAGAAGCAGCACGCTATTTAGCAGCAGCAGCAACAGCAGCGTCCTGATCATACCTGCAGCAGCAGCACGAGGGCGACGAGCAGCTCATTCATGTACTTGATTGATCGATCCATGGCAGGAAGATGCTTGCTATATATATATATATGAGATCGATTTAATCGATCGAGCTGGATCAACTAGCTCATTGATCGTCAATAATGGTAGGCTTCCTTCCTTGTGCTCCGGTCCAAGCTAGTCAACACGTCTAGCTATACCGGCCTTATCGTTGCTTTCACTTTCATAGCTAGCTGCTCAACACTCGACTACTACCACTACATAGTGGCAGAGCTTGACCTCAATCCGTGAGGAGGCCAAGCACTAATTGGCACAAAAAGTTTTCGTTTCGGATTGTTTTTTTTATATCTATGATTAATTCATGATTATGACTTCGAGATAATTTTTATACGTATGTAATACTGTTGTGTACTAACATTGATTCAAGTTGGAGAGAACTTCTGCTTGGATATGGTTTCTTGGTTGACGCATGTGTAAGTGAGTCTTGATGCCTCGGGAGAGCATTGCCGATGATGGATCGGGAGTCAATTTAAGAGAAGATGACGTCCAGACGATCATGATATCATGCGGGATGCTTAGGTTAAAAATCAATACACGTGGTTGGTGAAGATTCCATATGACATACGATGGAGATATTGTGTGCGTATGGGATGAGGAGTCAAATTTGGAAGGAGCCCAAATTTGGCATTATTGATTTTGTAAAGTTTGTTTTTTTTATGAGAAGGTTTCTTAGAGGATTAGGACTTTTTGTATGAGTTGGATTCGTGACTTTAGGCCATGAATCTATGGATATAAATAGAAAGGAAGGTTGAGACCTCTCGGTATCGATTTTGTGAGAATTGAGTTTAGAGAAAAGTTAGGGTTTCGAGTTTAGTCGAGATTTTGAGAGGAGTGCTATTATTGCACTTTGTAAACATATATATTAGCAATAAAGTTCAATCTACTTTGGAAAGATCTTCTATTTGTGTTTGCTCGGGTGCAACAGTCCAACTTGCGAGACACCGGCGGTTAAACCTGCGGAATTGCACTGATCAGACCGGCAAGGCTACGGCGGTTAGACCGATGGCAACGGCGGCGACTGCGACGACAGGAGGCGATGTGTCGGGCGGTTAGACCGAAGCGACTACACCAGTCAGACCGAAGGTCTTAGCGTGGTCAGACCAGCAGATCAACTCCGGTCAGACCGATCTACATCGAATTCGAGGGTAACTTTTATATTCCGCTAAAAGTTTGGTTTTTGGGCACTCCAACCATTCATCCCCTCTAGTTGGCTTAGTTCTTGTGGTTCGATCCTACAAGCTAAGCACACCCCATACAATTGATGGTGAAATTTAATTTAGGAAAAATTGGTAACCTTCATTCGACACAAATTTGGGGTGGATTTCTATCAAGTTCTCCACCATTGGATCCAAGTGTCGTGATTCCCACTGCATTTTTTTCTCCTCCAACTTCAGCGAAATGCATGGCAGCACCCGACCAGTTAGAGTCGCAAGTTGGGGTCAGGACAGAAGGGAGGTGGGGGAAGAGGAAAAGACACTAGGGTTATATACAGCTAGACAGATGAAACTCACGCCAACACGACGAACACGCAAAAGCAGAGTACGAGCGATACAGAGTTTAATTTGGCGCCGCCAACTGTAGCACGTATGGCAACAGAAAATACGAGACACTCGGAAATTCTCTGAATTCTGAAAAACAAACACATAACACATACAATGCACTAGAGACTCGGAAGAACCTGACCAATTAAGTCAGGATTAACACATTACTTTTTACTTGCAACAATGTATAGGAGGTATGTTTGGAATGGGCGACCCCAGCGTCAACCCGCTCTCTCCTCCTCCTCCTCGCAGAGTTGCAGTTGCAGACCAATAAATATTAATGGCGCAGCAGCTGCCCACAAGCATCATCACGGTTAGCAGCAGCACCTTGCAAGTGACGATGCCCAAAGGTACAGTAATCGACATGGTACTCCTCATAAATATGATAAGTATATATATGCAATACTATGCTTCAGAGTTCAGGCTCTGGCCCGCCTTAGCTGTTTCTCAATCTGCAGTTTGCAGCTGCCAATCTATATATAGGCTCTTTGCCCCTGATTACGAGGGATTCTGGCAACGAATAGATGCATTATTTGTAGGGGTGTTTGGCACAGCTTCATATCCAAGATTTTTTTAGAGCCAGCTATTTTTAACTTTACAAATTTATAAATTCAAATCTACAATTATATTGATAATATTTGGGTGAATCATTTTGTTTTTATTTTAGATGAAATATAAATTTTTAAAGCACTATAATTTAACATAAAACTTTAAATCGGATCTGACATCTGGAACTATGACATATATCGTCATATATCTCGATAGATTTATAGCATGAGCTGATTTTTTTTTAACCAACGAAAAGGCTCCAGTGCTGAATCGCGCTAGCGTTCAATATAATGATCAGCACTGGCTGGCTGAGCTTAATTCGGACCAGTCATCGATCGATCCACACTGACCCACTCCATTGACCTTTTCAATCTAGTTAATTATCTCAACATTTACGCGCGTCTCCTGCATTACAAAACCAATTCTCACGTTACAAAACACGGATAACGCTCTCCCATTTCCATTTAACACAAATGGGTAGCCAGTTCAGTTGTCATATGTATGCACCTGACTTTATTGTATATCTTTCCAAAATATATAACAACGAAATAAATTGTAACTGGTTGTATTGGTGTGTGTGCAATATGATTGATTTTTTTTTACGTTTTCTATTTTTTTTCTCATGTATAAGGGGAGTTGAGAACATGATTTGTGTTGCATATACTTGTTCAAATAGTACCATAGCCATTTGGCAAGGGAGCTATTGGATTATTTTGAACTACTAACACATCTGCTACTATTTATTAATTACCGTACCAAAATATCAGTGAGTCAAAAAGTACTACCAGTCAGTGGGGAGTACAATAGCTGTTTGGGGATAAACATATCAAATCACCGCATGAAAATCGAACTATATACTCATGCGGACTGAGTGCATGCTGTGTGGAGGTAAACCTAACACACTTTCACTTCTGGTTCAATTTTATAAAATATAGGGTGCCGTCTGAGGAGATATTCCAATCATGGCAGAGCGCCCCCGCGTCACCCTCCGACGGGTGGCTCGGGAGACGGCCTCCGCCGCCATGTTCCCCTCCTCCTCACCTCGGCCTTACCGTTGTCTGAGCGTGTCGCCGGGATTCCGCATGAGCGCAAGAATGGTGGTGGTGGGGCTCTCAGCCCAGGTTGGAGGCAGTAGCAGCTCTATCGACTGGTGGCAACGGCTTCATTGACTGGACAGCAGTGGCTCCGTTAGTGGCTAGATACAGAGTCCAACCTGCCGGGTACATCGCCCCTCCGCCAGATCTGGCTGGGTGCAGCCTGAAAGCACCAGCTTCGGCGGGACAAGGCGGCGGCGGTGATGGTAGGGTGGTGGTGTGGCGGAGGCCAAGGCAAAGCATGGGCGATGGCAGGTGACAGTAGAGGAGGCCACGCATGGGGCGACGACATTAGGCGCTAGGAGTGGTCATACTGCTCCTCCTTGGCCTCAGCATCGGGAGCTTGGCACAGGAGGTGTACCCGGGCGTCTGGTGGTTTTGCCAACGGACCAGCAAGGTCGCCTACGAGGCAGGGGCGAGGCGGCGATGTGGTGGCGCCGACGCCAACCCACTAGAGGCCGCCGATGGGCAGTTTGGATAGTGCGACCGTCGCTCTTTCGTTGTCGGCTGGTTGTAGGTGGTGGTGGACATGAGTAGTGTCAGCTTGGAGGGTTGAGGTGGGTCTTCTCCCTTCTTTCCGACCGGGCACTTTTCTCTCTTGGTGGAGCTCCTTTTGTCCTTCTGCGAGGAGCTCCATAGGTAGAGTGGAGGTGGCGGTTGGACAACAGGGGTAGGCTTGGGCTGCCAAGGCAACACTGCCTTGCTCCAAGCTCTCCTTGGGCGGATCTGGTGAGGAGGTTGGCGGGCGGTGGGGCAGAGGAACCCTGAGATAGTGCACAAGGGAGTGGCGGCGAGGTAGAGAGCGTTAGTGGCAGTGGGTCATCTTCCTTGATGCCAGCTGCGCAACTTCTCTTCTTGTGGAGCTCCTCCCATGCTTTGTGGGGAGCTCTGTAGGTAGGGTGGAGGCGGTGGCCAGCCAGCAGGGGCAGGCTCAGGTTGCCAAGGCGACACCACCCACTACTTGGCTCTCCTTGATCAGATTTGGTGAGGAGGCTGGCTGGCGGTGGGGCAAAGGATCCCTAGGACAACACGTAGGGAAGGTGGTGGCAAGGTTCAATGGCGGTCTTGCCGGTTGCAAGACTGGAAGTCAAGTTGGCGGAGGGGCATCGGTCTGGTGTGGTGTTGACCACGTGTGGCTAACGTTTGGATGGTGGTATCTGAAATGGTGGGACACGGACCATGACGATAGGTTGCAGGATGTTCTAGGCGAAAGCCAAGCCTGATGGTTTATTGTGCCGGTAGTAGCCACGCTGCCACGTCTTCAGGTGTGGTAACCCTTTTGAGGGCACTATTGAGGTACCTTTCTTCTCCCTCTTTTTGTGGGAATATCTGGGTAAAAACCATGTCCAAATTCATTGGATAGGCGATGACAACGTCCTTGGTGACATAATCTCTGTGGAGACATCGTTTTTGGAGAGTTTGCTATGTGGTTTTGTTGTAGGCTTGGCGACGACTGACCACGCATAGCAACAGTCGGTTTGGTGCTAGGCTTCCTCATCAGTAGTATGTGCTTGTGTGGTTAGTGCGTGGTTTGGATGTGCCCTTCGGTGCACAGCCAAACTTGACAGCTTTTTCTCATTGATAAGCGTTTTCTATTAACTTTTTCTCACTCAATCTTAATGATTTGGATGACCTCCTTCGATCATTTCGGCAAAAAAAATTATAAAATATGGCTACAAGTGTATGCATGTCTGTGATGTCATCATCAGAACATTGTTGTGTTTTAAAGTTTAGAACGAATAAACTTTCGTGAAAGTTTAAAGAGTAAAATGGGTATTTTCTTATACATATACACTCCCTCCGTTTTAGAAAGACTTCATTTTGTTCCTCTTCATTTGTCAAAAAAAATCATCTTTCAATCGATTAATACATTGGTTTAGAAAAAGTGAGAAACAATACATTAGATTTGGAACAACTTTAAATCCTTTATGAGTTTTCTTCATGTATTGCATCATATTGGTGGCATTGATTACTCCCTCTGTTTTATATTATAAGTCACTTTGAAAAATGACTTATAATATAAAAAATAATTTCTTGTGTGCATTAATTACAATTTCTTGAATCTGTTTTTAAAAAACGAATCATTCAATATCTCAAGCGATGTCGGTTGGGGACACGCTCTATTATGATCAAAGTTATATAGCTTGACGTGTCCTACAGCTGAGCCTAGTTAAGACATGTAGCTTTCTTCACTTCGCTAGCCCGGCCTATACTTTACTACCACCTCCTTTAAAAACGATCTATCGTACGCATATCAATAGAAAAAAAAATAAGATACTCCTACTTTATCAAATTTTAATATAATTATTTCTCATTTTATCTACTTTTTAATGTATTTGTCCACTTTTTTACAACCTTTAATATAATGATCACTCAAAAGGAAACTTACTTCTAAAAAAAGGGAAAAAATAAAAATGATCTTATTTTGAGATGAAGAATGACAGTATTTGTTATAAGTTGGGTACTGGCAAGACGATCAAGAAAGAAAAAATGTGTCTATATATGCTTGGGTTTGGTCAAACCCATGCATTGACTTGGTTGAGAAAAAAAGGCAAAGACCGCCGTTTATATTGAAAAACCAAAGAAAAAGAGAAAAATACTCTAGTAGGAAACAGAGTAAACAGCGTGGACAGGCCAACCAACAGCCTCACAAGTCACAACACAAGTAATACAGAAAATATTAGTAGTAGTCAGTCCAAGCTGTTATTACCTTCGTCCTAAAATAAAAACTTACAATCGAATAAAATATATTATATAAAATTGATTATTATATTTTAAGACGAAAAGAATAATTAGCTAGAAGTCGCTGCTACGGCGCTCGTCATTATGCAAATTACACTAGGTTGCAAATTGTACTCTGCTAATTCTTCTGGACCTACATGCTACTACTCTGCTTCTACACCTTGCAAACATACGAGGAACTACCTAGTCAAAACAGCCTCCATCCAACCAAACAATTCATGCACGGTTTTTCAGGGCAAATGACTTTGCATCCAATTCTTCCATGTGCACGGTCATGCTGTATCGGTGCGTACAATTCAACACAGCATCATGCGACATGCCCCCCAGTCACTAGGATGCAAATTTGGCCTCAGTACAAAATAGTAACAGTAATAGTGAGTTAACAGTACCGGCATTCTCGTCTTTGCATTTATGCGAGAGCAAAACAGAACAAAATAGCAACAGTGAGTAGTTTTCCTCATGACAACAAAAAAAATATATTTACATTCTTTCATCGTCTACTTTCAACATTGTACAAAGACACATGAAAACTCTAAAAACAAAAAGGAAAAATATACATGAAAACTCTACAAGTTTTAGTCTGTTTAAAGTACATGTACATCGCAACACTGCTTCTCTGCTCATTCTTTTCTTACACTATATCGAGCCCAAGAGACAGCTAACCACAAACTTTCCCACAATCATGCACATAAATCATTCCTTGTGGTGCACAACGGGAATTTGCAATCTCTCATAGGTCCAGCGGAGGGGTTTCCTGTTACATAGCATGATCATATGGTAAGCTAGATATACTCAACTTGAACCATTCTGTCAAGTGGATTGCATTCAACATTGAGAAGCAATTAACCCACTTATTCTTCAGCCAATATAACTTACGTTTTGAAGGTCTACATATATTCCACATATGTAACCATGAAAACATCCCCTAGATGTATGGACTAACATTTCATACAAAATATTGACGTTGATAACATAACCAAATTAATTCCATCAAAGCACATAGACGATATTGTTTGCCAGCCAATACTCGACAATTGAAACACATAAAAATAACCAAGAAAATGGAACTAGTTATCAACAATTTTACACATGGACTATATTGTTTGACAATAGCCAATACTCGGTAATTTGTGACAAAAGTAAGCAGGAGAATGAAACTAGTTATCAACAATTTTAGACATTTCGGTTCAAAAAATAATAATTTTAGACATCAAAACAATCATATCATTTGCAAGTAGTGATGGATTTCACCTTGTGCAGCAGATCATGCGCAATGTAGTCCCAAGGAAGAGATACCGACATCAAGCAACATTTTAGAGGCAGAAGCTCATCATCAAATCGTTTGTTGGTAGATGCAGCCTCGTAGGCATGCTTTGCCAGCTTTGATGCAGCAGAGGCTGCCCTATGAACAAAGACTCGAAAGCTATCTCCTGTATCTTTCTTTGATCTCTCATGGCTCTGATCTAATAAAAGACAATCATTTCCATGTGAGAGTTTGACGGATCAACAACTTGCATCATCAGAGCTACAGTAATCCAAGACATGAATGCGCATGTTGGGGGTTGTACAGAAAGGATATTTGGAAGCACTTTTAATATTGTTATCATTGAACATAACAAATGCTAAATGCAAACGCATTGCAACAAAAAGTGGTGACAGTTAGAGCAATCAACAGTAATGAATATAGGACAGTAGTTTACCATAGTCAGATGTGCATCAGTTTTTTATCTGAGAGCCCCAAATCCTACTCATTACAGTAAATGCATGTAACAGCAAGATAACTTGAAGGCTTGTGAAACATATTCCAGAGTCAGCCCATGCAGTAAATCGCTACTCAGACTAAACATAACTGACCTGCAATTCCAGAAACAGCTACTTCAACTTCTCCACGTCCTTCAGGGCCCCTCATATAAAGTTTATCAAGTTTAGTTTGGTCATGCCCGAGTGAGAGTAAGCTCCCAAATTGTGATCTGCCAGCTATTACAGAATACATATCAGGAAATGTAAACCTAGAAGGAATGAAATGGTAGGTACCTACTAATTTTTAAAGAGGAAATTCTCTAGTTGAGCAAAGTGTTGATGCAGTTAAAAACAGTGTCATCAAACACATGATTCTGTCAAGTTTAGCTATGGAAGAAAGAAATGTTGACAGAAATATTAATACTTAATAGGACTAGTTTCCAGGCAGATAAAGTTGAAAGGACATAAGTACTTTATAGGACCATCTGAACAATAGTTTCCTTGGAGATAAGTAGATGGATGGACTCACCATTGTAGGCTTCTCGAACGTTTTGGTAGCTAACATAGCCTGAGAAGAGAGTCCTCTGCAATAATCACAGTAAGCGCAACGTAGGTGAGAAATGCACTATGATGTATACTTCATACAGTTGTGTTGCAGAAGCAGACAACTGCTGAAGTGTAACTATGTTCTAAGCAAGAGTGATGCCAGTAGGCAGAGAACCAGAACGTAGTTCTACTTTAGATTAAAATAATCAGAAGGAGCATAGTGAAAGATGTGGCGTAGCTGACCAATCCCTCCAAAGCATAAAAAAATATTATATCTATAGCAGCAGAAAAGGTTGAGGTGCAAAATGAATATTACTTACTGTGACATTGATAATATGGGGTCTGAACTCTCAAACTGTTGTGAGTTGTGGACACAATAATTTCCCAGTTGTCAACAACAAAAGTTTAACTACAAGATATATCTTACAGTTTTAAATACGTGATGTCGTGATCACAGTTTTACAGATAAGACGGATTCGGCATTCAATTACTAATTAAAACAAGAAATTACTGCAGATTAACTATACATAACTCTTTCAAAAACAGATTAAAACTTCTGATCTTTAATTGCAACAGTGACAAACAATATACTCCCTCCGTCCCAAATATAGCCACCTTTAGAGTGTTGCACAGGTATTAAGGAAATACATGGAATTAAATGGAGGATAGTTGTGGTTGAGATGACGTAAGTAAACAAATTAAATGAGAGAGGGTTGCGGTTGGTTGAGATGACGGAGTAGGTGGCGAAGTAGCAATATTTTGGGACAAAATTGGAATGCTCCTATGTTTTGGGATACAGGGAGAATTTACTAAGTGCTGAATTCAGAGAGAGAGAGAGAGAGAGAGTTTTGGTAGATTTGAGGGCAGAGGACCTTTGGTGGTTTTTCTTGGTTGCTCCCAGTGTTTAGTAGATTTGAGCTGGCATTCTTTGACTCATTGTCTTCAGGAAAAGCTGCCCCATCATGTGCATTGAGAATCACACAATAGCAATGTTCAGGGTCTGACAAAACCTGCTCAAATTTAGATGATCACATTACTCTTTAGGGCCATTCTATAAAGATGACAAAAGCGATGCAATATCATAGATACATCCATATGAACAATACTTGCTAGAATACTTTCTCTTCTACTTGGAAGAATTAAATGGGAACTTACAACAGCATCAAAGGTATCGTCGAAGTCATCAACAGAGAAACAAATATTGGGATATGCAGGTACAGTTTCCACAGCCTGTCCAACGATACAGGACTTTTTACTAAAACATCATCTCTTCCAAAAGAAAATGCCAGAAAAAATTACCTTTCTTCGATCAAGATGAAAATTTACACGGCTTGGGGATGCATACACAGTTTTTGTGACCTGTTTTAATAAGACAATGAGTTCAAACAGAATTACTTAATACCAAAAACATGTTAACTTTAGCTAACTAGTATTGCAACAATGAAATATAAAAATCGAGTTAAATAAAATGGACAGCTAGAGTCAGGCTCATTTCGACCCAAGACTTGGAAGAAAAGAAACCCCAGCTGTACACTCAGAAATTATCTTAAACACACTAAGAAGTGCCTCAACAGAAGCATGTTCCAGTCTTGTTCACAATCTGAATTGTTTAGCCCCAAAACAGGCAAAAACAAAATTTAAAGGAATTGTAAACATGGAGATTTGAACTGAACCCCCTTTGCCTTCCAACTGTAGAAAGGAATCAAGTGGACTAGGCCTACTGTTGGGCTATAATAAGCATAAGAAACAATATTAGGTTATATTAGCTCATAAACAACTCGAATAACTGTCGGTTTTCCAAATCATTTTGTCAAAATAATTAAAATGTTGCCATCATCGAACGGTGTTCCTACAGGAAAACCGGCGAAATGGCCATGTGACCAGGTCCGGTTTAGAATTGCTCTGCAACTGCTGTCCAGATTGACAGAAAATAAAGCAATAACAACAGCTAGTTTCAAACTACAACATTTTGGGATATAGACCTCTAAGATGTTAGGCTTGAAACTTATATTAATTTTGTACTTCTATTAACAAGCCTAAGACATCATGATATAACTGTATAAAGTAAGAAAATTCAATTTTCCGCAAGCATTCATGATATAATGAAACTTCCTGCAGTCATTGAACAGCAGAAATTGTGGAATGTTCTGAAACTATTAATCATAGTGAATTCTAAATAGTCATGACACAAAGCTCAACATTACACAACACAAGTCTGTGCACCTATGTAATAATAAGATTCACTGGTAAATGATGGAGTGCCGTGAAATGCTTACTTGTACAGTACCTTATAAACTGGTGATAATGGCTTGCTTTTCTCTGCACGGCTGCGAAGATCCCTGACACTGTACAGAAGATTGTAACAAACACAATTACATAATAGTAACTTGCTAGATATATCAACTGAGGTAAAGATGACACAACAAGAGCTCTCAGGTCGCATGACAATAGTTATTGTTGGAACCCAAACATCTGTGAGTAAACCCCCCGCCCCATTCCCCTATGATGCCAGGCCAAAAGTCCAAAGTAATATTGAAAGATATAATACATCAATCCAATTTATTCCGAGTTAATGAACTAACCTAGACCAGTTCTCAGCTGCTACAAGAAACAGAAAATAGAAGCATACACCAAGTACAGACAACATGTGGCAACTGTGTTGCATTACAGCAAAAGAAGGATAAGAACTTAAGACCAAAAATATAGGTAACGTTTTACTCTGACAGATTGGGACCAGCAAGTTGCACACCAGAGAGAATGTGCATCACTAGATCACCAAATAAACTTTTCATTGTTAACATAAATAACAACATGCCAATCATTAAGTATAAATACTAGATACAAAACTTGTGATATCTTGACAGAACTGGCAGAAAGGTACCTGCATATTGCAACTGTAACAGTGTATGATGTGTGAGCAATTAAATTCAAATAGAATGAACGCTCCCAATCAACTCCAGCTGAATTTATATTGCTGATCTTTTCAAGCTGCTCCACATAAAACAAAGGAGAACAAATAAAAAACCAAGAGTTAGTATGTATTATCAGAAACTTTTTCCTGTAGAAAGTATGTTATGAACCAAACACTAGCTTATGGAAGTCAATTTACCAAATTCAAGTCTATCAAATCGTGGCAGGCAACCATAAATACACTATAAAACTTACTAGTGCTAGTGCAAGGAATAATAAATGCTATTAGATAGAAAAAAAACATGAGCAAAAAAATATGGTATGGTTGATGCAGTTCATCTTGATACAGTTTTAAAGTGAATAACTCAACAGGAAATTACAGAAAAATTTTCTAAAATGGAAGGAAAGAGTAAGTCATATGAAAATTTTCCTTGAAGCTACTACCAAAGAGGGAAGCATGCATTTATTGATATGACCGAAATTGAAGAAGATAGTCTTGGTTAATTTACCATAGGAGCCCATCTTCTCACAAAAAAGGGAGGTGGATCTTCCATGTTATCATTGAACCCATACCCATGCATTTTCTGCACCAGCATTGAGCCTCAGTTAGCATACAAGATAACACTGTAAGCTAAAATAATAAGGGGAACTGAGCAGGATTGGAAGTTTACCATATTGTTATTAACAAAAAAGACAAGGTCATCCTCTTCCCTCCTCTTTGAAACCCTACCACGCACGAAGAAAAGATCAAGCATTTCATGCCAGAATCGATCATCCATTCCCACGTCTGATGCATCATCTTCAGCATCAACAACTGTCCACCCAATCAAATGTGAATGTTTTTTCACCATACTGAGAAGCTCGTTCCTGAAAAGACAAAAAGTATGTACAAGACAGAAGGTTGAGCAGTGCTTAAAGGATATATATAAGGACATACGCTTTTACAGAAAATGGAGATAGGCTCAAAACAAAATCGACCAGAATCGTTGGGTGGTATGTGGTACAGTGGAGGATTGAAGTTGTGTATTTTTTAAAAAAAGAAAAATATTTTTCAGCAGAAATGACAAGAGCGATCTTCTTAGTGATGTTTTCCTTAGAAAGGGGACCAAGAGCACTTTTGAAGCACGGAAGACAGGAGCAGGGATTAAGCATGCAGACTGAGCAAAGGAAGGTGCTTTGAGTGTTGTGATTGGGTTCAGTTGTAGTGAAGAATGCAACTGGGGTGTTAGCCAGCAGAGATGAGAGTTGCAGAGCTTAAATTGTTGAGCTTAGTGTTTGTCCAGGGTCCCTCCCCCATGATCCGATTAATGGCTAGATAGAAAATCCGACGTTATGATGGTACTAGCATTTCGTTACATAATGCAATTCTTTTGAATGAATTGGGCAGTAATCTGAGGAGCTAGAGCTAGAGAAGTTGAAGTTTGTGCGGAACTAGGAAAGAAAGAGTGAAATTGGGCAATACAGAAGAGTTAGTTGGGGCAAAGCTGAGAGATGAGAAAATAAAATAAAATAAAATTTCGTTGGAGGGCGGGGGTTGGGGTCCAAAATTAGGATGGGGATAGAGAGATAAGATAGGTGGTGCGTACGGTTACCTTGAGGGGGACGACGACGAGGAGGAGGGCTCCAAGCCGAACCCCGGTGATCTCTCGACTGCGACTGCGAGTGAAGCAGAGGGCGAGGAGGAGGGCGGCTGATGCGAAGGAGGAGGAGACGCCATAGATTTCCTCTCTCCTCTCCACAGATAGAGAAGAAGAAGAAGAGGAGGAGAAAGAAGAAGTGATTCTGAATCGAAGGAAGCAATCAGATTCCCTTCTCCTCCTTCCTGCCGCAACGCAACATGAGCAAGCAAACTTCTCTACTCCTATACTAGTCTACTACTACTAGAGACCCGCACAGCTCGCCTAACCTTTTGGCCCATCACGGAATAAGTCCAGTTGTCGTCCCTTATGTTTATGTCGAGTTTAATTGACATCCTTAAGCCGCAATACCATAAATCTTCACCCCTTATCTGGTGTGATTTGGATGGTTTTGCAAAGATGAGAGACGGAGATTTTTAGTATTGCGGTTTAGGAATACCAATTAAACTCGACGTAAAAGATAAGCGACGGGAAGTGGACTTATTCCCGCATTTCGCCAACTCAACCTCCATGGCTCGGCCCATCTTCCATCACTATTTTATTTACTGTTTGCACAATGACATATTACAGAAGCAACACAACATTTTTTTCGTGTGATACAAATAGTCTCAACATTTCATTTTTTAAACACAATGGAAGTATAACTTTCGATACACAGTTATATTTATAGGCACCTGTGGATTAAACCTTGAGGGACAGAAACGGTAAGCTATATATATGTATATACTCACGACTCTCTACGTACCATCTTAATGGTGCATCTTCTTTTCTTTCCTACACATCATTTGTTTGGGATACAAAGAAATTGTATATACACGTACGCTACACTATAAAGCAAGTGTCCATATTCACAGTTAATAAACTTAGCTGCCTTAATTACTTGATCTACTATAAAAACCCACGCATATTTATATATATGCCAAACTTGAACCACAGAAACACATGTACATTTGCGTGTGACCAGAATTACGTACATTCACTGACTCCCAATTTTTATATAATAATTTCCCTCTTATTTCTTATTATAATCTATGTATGGTCTGCATTAACCATGGAAGTGTTTTCAGAGATATTACCTCATCAACAGGGCAAATATAACGAGCTTTTATATATATATATATATATATATATGTATATATTTCTCTAATCTATAGCTATCATCGCGATCACTACATGTGTGAACGCATCAGCTTGCATTGCAATGCACGGCGCTGACACGTGCACCCACACAATAATGGATAAATTGAATCTATGCCATCACAAATATGTCTATTCAAATAAATACCATTATAATTCATCTATTATAATTCATCTATTCATAGCTGTGCCACTAAAAATTTATCAAATTAGAACCATACCACTACCATCACATTTTTCGTTATCACAAAGACCAAAATCTCCTTGTATATGGGGCTCACATGTCAGATTCATCTTCTTGTTTCATCCTCCCCTCTTCTCTCTTCCCCCCCACTCTCTCTCTCTCCACGTCTTCTCTAGTGGTGAGAGCGATAGCACCAGATCTAAGAGGGGACAAGAGGGATGGCGAGGTTGACGCAAAGCTCAGGCCGCGGAAACCATGGCGCCGGGGAAGAGATACCACTGTGAGCAAGGAGAAGGGTGGCGCCGACGGCGTGTGGGACAAGAAAAGAAGAGTTGCCATGGCCACCGTGCGTGCATCACCGGTGGTTTCTTCTTGATTCTGTCTCACGTGTGGGTTGACGACAGCAGATCACTCCGGGCAAAGGATGGTGGCACCTTGCGAGCACGAGTGGCAAGAGCATGGGTGGTCGAGGAAGGAGCCTCCATGTCACCCGACGGTGGTAGCACAAGGAGATGGAAGAAGCTCAGCATGGCACCTCGGAGAAACCTTGTCGTCCCGCTGCTTCGGTGCTCCTAGGCCATGTCCTCCTCACCGAGCGTGTGGCCAGGGAGCACGTGTGGCCCATCCTCACCGAGCGCGACCGCGGGAGTGGGGGAGAAGCAGTGGGCACGGCCGGCCTCGTTGGAGCTCGCTAAGGAGGAGAAGAAAAGAAAGGGAAGAAGGAAGGAAGAAAGAAAGAAACATGACAGAAAATATGGTGGTATTGACACAGTTTCAATTTGACAAAATTTCTAGTAGCGCGGCTACGAATAGACGAATCGTAATGATATTTATTTGAATAAGTATATTTGCAATGGCACGAATCCAATTTACCCCACAATAATTGGCAGCTTTGTGAATTAATTATTAGCTAACGAAACGATCACTCCATCAGTTATTTGTGTACACTAGTTAGGCATATATATACCCTGTCGCCTATCTGTGGATATTGGTGCGGGATTTTATACATCCTTCTAAAACACTTTAGAAACAATTCAATTAAAAATGAGACACAATTAATAAAATACTCAATAGATGTCCCTTAAAAGTAGTAGTGATCCAAAGACACTTATTTTGTTGATGATGTGGCATACTACCTTTTGTCACCAAGTTCAAGCAAAAATTAACTCATCCATCATATGATAAAACCAAGAACAAACGCGCACAGTGTTTTTCCTCCCGCGCACGCTTTTCAAACTACTACACGGTGAACTTTTTTGCAAAAAGTTTCTATACAAAAGTTGCTTAAAAAAATCAAATTAATCCATTTTTGAAAAAAAATTTAGCTAATACTTAATTAATCACGCGCTAATAACCGCTCCGTTTTCCGTGTTTACTGTGCGCGTTCTGAACTTGAATGCCGAACAAAGCCTAAATATGTCCAACTATTTGAAAAAAATAAAATATACCTTAGACTGTTAGATAAAGGGAGTATAAGCTGTTTTAATTATCAATTAAATAGTATATTAATACTTATGTAACATTCTTAAAATAAAAATAAAATCTTCCGCTGGGAATGTCCTGGCCTTATAGGGACCGAGGGACTAGCTTGATTTGTGTGTTTCATGGTGGTGCACGTCTGCATATACCACCTGAATAAATTGAACCGGAGAAGTTGTGTACTAGTTGCACCTAGTAATTAATTAAGGCGGGTCGATCAATTTAATGTCGTGATTCGTGAAAGGTAAACACCTTAATTAATTAGCAAGTAAGTTTAATTACGGTGCTAATGGTAGCTTCAATTTGGGGAGTACACACGTCTGCTGTACAGTATAAAGAATTAATTATTACATGTTGGGAGACACAGGCACTTGCACAGTCATCTTGCAACAACGTAACCCACCAATAATTAATTTGGCATGCATGATTCTACTCGATCGGCATCCCAATATAAGAATTTCTAAGTTTAAAAATTATTATCAATACAGTACTACTCATCTAAACTTAACTACCCTCATTTAATTAGTATTACACTATTTACTTCTTGCCGCACCCTCTTTAATAAGAAGCCTCATATACTGGTGATATTCTACAATAAAAGAAGCTTGTCCTATAGGATGAGTCTGATTGTGTGATGTGTAACAATGCAGATCTGGAAGATATGAATAACCTCTTTTTCTCTTGCTCTTTTTCACGGCAATATTGGCACTATCTGAGAATACTAATATGGAATTCATGAATATGATATAGTCAGCAAAGGTACAATTTAGCCACTCTTTCTTTGTTGAAGTCGTTGGAATAGCATGTTGGAATATTTGCACTCGAAGAAATGATTTTATCTAGTCACTACTACTACCGATTCAATTTTTCCATGCGACAAAAATCGATTTTTGCAAACGAACGAATGGCTCGCATGCGTCTAAAGGTATGCGAAAATTGAAATTTTGCATGCAGCCAGCGCAACCGCATGCGAAAATCTGATTTTCGCATGCGGGCGCTTAAGCTGACTGCATGCGAAAAGGAAAAAATCACGAAAAAAATAAAAAATCCAAAAATTGAAAACTACATCGAAACCCTAGCACTAGAATCCTCTCGTCGTTGCCGCCGCTGCCGCCATTGTCCTCAGCCGCCGCCATCGTCCTCGTCCTTCAGTCGCCGTCGTCATCCTCAAGCCACCGCCTGATCGGGGCGGGGGAGGGCGCCGTCAGACGGATCGGGGCGGGGGAGGACGACAGCCGATGGATCCGGGCGGTGGCCACCGGATACGGGCGGGAGAGGGCGTCGGCCGACAGATCGGGACAGGGAAGGGCGGGGATCGACGGATCGGGGCGGGAGACGGGGCTGACCGATGGATCCGGGTGGGGGAGGGCGATGGCCGCTGGATCGGAACGGGGGGAGGGCCGTCGCCGTCGCCCACGCCCGCCCCAGTCGTGACCCTCGCCCACCGCTGCCATCCCACTTGTCCGCCCCTGCCGTCGGAGTCTGCGCCTGCCGTCCTTGCGCTCCACCGCCGTTGCCCAAGCCCTCGCCTACCGCCGCCACCCTCGCGTACCACCGTCGTTGCCGGAGCCTGTCGTCGGAGGAGAGGTCCTGAAGGAAAGGGGAGAGGAGTGGGGGCGAGAGAGTGTGGTGTGGGGGCCGGGAGAGTGAGGGAGAGGGGAGAGGACTTAGTGGGAAAGAGAGGAGGGGAGAAATAAAAGAGTGGAAAGAGAGAGTAGTATTTTTTCATACGGACCACTTAAGAGGCCCGCATGTGGCCTCTTAAGAGAACCGCATGCGAAAATAAGTTTATTTTTGCATGCGGTCCTTTAATAGGTCTATATGCGAAAAATAGATTTTTGCATGTGCTCCTCTTAAGGAACCGTATGTAAAAATAGAGGTCGGTTTTTGCAGACGCGACCAATTACGATTCGTCTACAACCTATTGGGGTACTCGTAAAAAAAATTGTTTATGTAGTAGTGAGTGTTAAGATATCTTTTCTGATGTGGAAGAAATGCTTTAAAGATGATTTCGCGTTACATTTACATAGGGCAAAAGAATTATGTAAATGAATTTGACAATCATGGCTTGACAATCTTCTATAATTCTAATTGTAAATATTTTGTACATATTTATTAATTAGTATAGTGTAGTAGAAGCTTGTCCTGTTCACGTTAAACAAATTCCCTTTCTTCTGTAATATATCAACGGTACTACTTAGAATTCTTGTCTTGTGTAATTTATAGAAGTCGTCGTAAAAGGGCTCAAGAGTTTTACCAGCATAATATCTATATCCATGTACTACTGTTGACTTCATTCAGTTTTTTATACAAAATTGACCACTATTTAGAATAAAATAATAATATCTGACAGAATCATTATATTGTAATTTAATTTGTAAATACCCATATGATTTTGATGTTTAAACTAAATATTCTGAGTTATTGATGATAAAAATTTTAAAAATTTGACAGAATAAAGTCAACAATTTTATACATTTAAATATGAAGGGAGTAAGTTTTAACTATATCCCTCTCACCTGACAATACATTGGGTTTATTTCTTAGGTTGCGTTTGCAACTACAAATTCCCATCTTTTATTTTTTCGTTTTGCGTGTACATGCTACCAGAACTACTTAAATAATATGTTTTTAAAAAAAAAGTTATATACAAAAGCTATTTAAATATATTAATATATTTTAAAGCTTTTAGCTAACACTTAATTAATTATGAGATGATGATCTCATTTTTTTATAGGGGGAGAAGTTCCCAACTCCTCGTCACAAACATAACCTTAGAGGCCCTCGTTTTCTCGTGAAACACTATGCGAACAAAGAAAAATTCCGCTTCGAAAGCGCTACAGAGACTGTGGAGCTACCGTGTGCCAGAAAACATAAAAATTAGTATACCATATATGTAAAAAATATCAGCACGTCTAATTCCCTCCCCCCAACCCTAGCTCAGACCAAGGAGAAATATTCGGTCAAAAATTATTTTATTTCTGTTGATTATGCATGTCTCTGATTAATAAAATTATCCCATGAGCAAATTGTCAGTCACACCAATTTTCTTGTTCGCTAAATGTTCAACTTAATTAAATAGATGTTGTGTTAATAATTATATGTATAGCCTGATTGCTATATATTGTGGTATTTGCATATAATGTTATCCTGTTTTTATAATTTCAGACTCGTTAATTGGCATGATATACATATCTATTGAAGTTATATTTTAGTATAATTGAATAAAAGAACTTTTGATCCATGATACTCCCTCCGTTTTTATATTATACTAGTGTTAACAACAGATTTTTGTAATCTACTCAGAGAGGGAAGAGAAAACCGACACAGAGAAGAGGGGTTAAGTTGGAGTCGGACCAAGTCTCGTATCGGACTCAGCAAGCGTATCGGACTGGAAGAAGCAATGGTAGAAAGGGTATATCGGCCGATACGGACTCAATACGGCCATCGGTCGATAGAGGCAGGAAGTTGATAGAGTCATCATGGGCTTGGTTTGGGCTCAAAATAAGCTTCAAGGAGATTGCCAAATAGAAATAAGGCTCAGTTTTAGGCAATTGTATCTTGTAAATTAAGTAGATTTAGATCTAATCTTTGACAAAAGTCCGCCATAAGGACTTATTTGTTAGTTAGAGATAAGATCGTGTCCTATACGGACCATGTTGTAATTTCGGGTATAAATATCCCGGTAGTCTGTACATAGAATCTCTCTCAATCAATTCAACACAATTCAATCTACTTTCGGCGCATCGCCAACCCTCATAAGAGGTTAGCTTCTGACGAGTTCTTGCTTCCCTAGAGCAGAGGTAAGAACTCGTACCCGACGATCTACATCGTCGGGGCTAGCGTGTCGCTTTAGACACGTTAAGCCCTGGCGATGTAATCGTCGTCTATCATGTTTTGGCTAATCTCGATGTGGTTTTCTAATTTTATTTCGCCAGCAATTAACTCGTTTTAGGGTTTATTGCCGACGATGGTTGAATTAGTTTGCTCGTTTAGATTATCTAAGGCATCCACCATCCCCAAAAGCGATTGACGGCATGATTTTCTTTGTGTTAATTCTCGATCTATACTCTGAGTTGCTATCGACCTTAGTTGTGTTTCGAGGTTTAACTCAAAGCCTGTTTTCGATCGTAATTAAGGATAGCACCAGGGTTTCAGCCGGTCTTACCTAATGCATGTGATTATTTTATGTTTTTGCATGTATTTGCCACTTGTATGGGTAGATCGACAGATATAAGTGTATTTATTACAGATTGATCTCAGGGTTTTTTCTGTGATCATGTTAACGACGAAATTTGGTAAATCATGTATTGGATTCAGAGTTAAAGCCGAAGCCGATTGGAGGAGATAAGCGATTACAGAAACATAGTATGAATCGGCTGCAAGCCAAATCGGCTACGGTGTGCATCGGCTGAAACAAGGATAGCCGATATAGCCGATTCCGATGAGGAGATGGCAGGATCATTGTCAGGTTCGGTTGGTGTGCTTCATGAGGATTGTCACGTACGGATTGAGTCCGAAGAAGGCAATTGTATCTATTAATTAGGATATTTGTTAGTTTTCTTTTATCTTTGGGAAAGTGTGTTTAGTGTCCCTTAAGGACTTTATGTTTTTCTTTTATCTTTAGGAAAGTTTCTTTCTTGTCCTACAAGGACTAGTATCTCCCCATAGGTATAAATATGTACACCCGGGGTTATTGTAAGGAATCAACTCTCGATCAATACAATTCGGCGCATCGCCACCTTTTACTCTGTTACGGTTTATTTATCAACCGGCGGAATTTGGCACCTGACGCGGGGCTGCATCGGTTGTCGATCTCCGGCGAAGGGGTAAGTCCAATGTTCCGTCGGTTCAGGCAATTGTATCATCTACGTCGGTGTCGTTCAAGGCTGCATCAGTACATTCGACCTCTTGGATTGCTCTGGTTTGGATAATATATTTGCCTGGCTATTTATCATATGTCTTATGTTAATCTAGTATTAGCATCTCGATTTAGTTTTATCGGCTGCTTCTCGTTTTAGGGTTTCTGCCGGTATCGGCTAAATCGTTTTGCTAGATTAGATTAGCCTAGACATCTACCACCCTGAAAATCAGTCAAGGGCTTGATCATCTAGATACCGTGTTTCTTTACATACTTAGTGCTGCATCAGTTGAGTTTGACCTACTAAGTCGTGCTTAGAACCATGAATCTCTAGCCTGCTTTTTGATTGCCGATAAGGGTTTCATCGGGGTTTCAGCCGACGAGTTATCTGGACGTTGCATCGGCTTATAAGGATTGCCTATAAGTTGAATTTAGCCGATGACAATAAAGGTTTCACTGTTTAATCTAATCTTGTGGATTTTATGGCATTGGATCTATGTTAGATTCACTTCATCGGCTATGCTATGAATATATATAATCTCTCTCTTGAGATGTTTTTAGACATAAGTGATTTATACTGTCTCGGCGCCCTGTCCGATCTATCCCAATCACTTGGTTTAAATATATTTTGAGATTTAGATTATGTATCATTGATATCTACAGCCGATCGAGTATGTCTAACTTTCGTTTCACTTTATCAAGTCATTGCCGATCTAATGAATATTATCATCAGCCGATTGTCTCTTTGTTATTATTTACATCAAGTGTCAGAATCTACATTGAATACATAGCCGATAGCTCAAAACCCTATCGCTATCGGCTGTTATCAGGATCGGCTGGAATTACTACATCGGCTATGTTGGCCGATCGGTTCTTTGATCTGTCGTTTGTATATCTTGTCAGTTGCAGGATCAAACTGACTGGCACGCCCGCATCTCACTAAGATTTGGACCTGCACTGGAGCTAAGCAGATCTCCCAGGCCAGTGTGTGTTTTTTTTGCATCAACAGATCAGTATATTTATATTGGCCGATTGGCTTATACAAGTCTGCACTAGAGTATTAGCTAGTGTATTTATCTTTTATATATTCTTCATCGGTCAGTGTCATCTAATTAATATTCATATATTAGTAAAGGCCAATGAGATTAGATCTGTATCTCATTCTTATTTCATTATTACTTCAAGTAGCCCGATACAGCTTTGCTCTATCGGCTAAGCCCTCACGATGCGACATCGGCCTATCGACCGATCGACCATCGTTTATTAACTTGGTTTACTTGTTTATTCTTATTGATTGCAGATCAAATCAACTGGCACGCCCTACACGCACTTAGGCAAGCCATTGGACCTGCACTGGAGCTAAGCAGATCTCCCAGGCCGCTGTGGAAACGTGGAACCCATTTGGTTGCGAGGCGGGTCAAAATTCTACGCCAATAACTAGAAAAAATACATGTGTGTTGTAATAGGTGAAGACAATTTCCACGATTGATAAAAACTGTCAATTTAAATGACAAACTGAAAGAAGACAACAAAATAATATAGTAAAATAAAGTCAGAAATCATATATAGCATTGAACCCGGTTGCGCACGCTTCATGCATCATCACACGAAGAATCTCTTATGTACATATTTTCATAGCCTCACAAATCGATCAGATGACGATTCCATAAGTTAATGCATATACATTTTGCTATATCTCATTGACCAAAAATTAAAATTTTGATTATTCAATTAGTAAAAAATTTTTTGGTAGATGAAAAACGTTTGTAAAGTAACAAACTTGTCATATAAACAACTTAAACAATGATAAATTCAAAAAAAAATTATGAGGAGAGAAATTTGGTTGAGAAAAAGGAGGAAAAAAAGATAAAAGGACAAAAAAAAGAGAAGATTGGAAGGAGAGGGAGAAGATGAGGATTATTGGGAGAAAAAAAGAAGAAAAAAAAAGAAAGAGAAAAATACACCAATCAGGGGAGGGGTGTGCGGGATGGGATGGCAGGATGGTGTGGGTCGGTTGGGTTGGACTGGGGTAAGGGTGTATAATAGTTATTTTAGAGTCATGTCAAATTGGATACGGGCAATATATAACCAACTTAAAAACCAACTCAAACACATATGATGTACCAAAATTTCGAAGGAAACATTTTTAATTCTTATAATAGTAGAGAAGTCGTTTTGACTTTTTTGAGTTTGACCAAATTTATAGAAAAATATAGCAATGTTTTTAACCCAAAACAAATATATTATCAAAATATATTTAGTGTTATATCTAATAAAACTAATTTGGTGTTATAGATGTTGCTAAAGTTTTCTATAAACTTGATCAAATTAAAAAAGTTTGACTAAAACAAAATGAGAGTGACTTGTAATATGAAACGGAGGTAGGAGCTAACTTGTGTTAAATGGATAACACACATTTTCTGCTAAATATATTTGATAGGAACTAAACCTTGGATTATATATATTTATTGTCATTAGAAAGAAGGAAAAGAAAAAAGGAAATAAGTGTACAGATGGTTTGGCATATCCACGTGAATACGTGATGGACATGGAGAGCCGTCGTTGTGGATCACATGGGCCGGCCGTGTACATCATGCATGTAGGATCGAACGCCGTCTACGGCAGTGCAAACAAGTCATATCGATCATATCGTCAGGCAACTCGACAGCTACACCCCTTGAACTTGATATCATCATTCATCTAGCGTATTACTTGTTATATACGTCATTATTACCTAGCTCCTGATCACATTAATTAATTGTGGATTACGTAGCTCCAATTATGCAGATCGATGTATCGAGCTTCTTAGCTATCATCAGCTAGCTCAGTTCTCGATCGATCTGTCTATAAATAAGAGGGCTGGATGCATGCTACACTGCCTCTCAATCACCCTCTTATTTACCTTATATATCTAGCTAGCTACTTATATCTCACTCGTTCCAACTATCTAGTAGCGCTGCTGCTATATCTAATTAATTAAGCCAGGGACCCTTTAATTTTTCTAGCTTGCAGGCAGGTTAATATATATATAATCCATGGCCTCCAAGAAGATGCAGCAAGCGCTATTGGTGGTGGCATTTTTCCTCATCATGGTCGTCTGCATGATGAGGGTTTCACAGGCTGCAAGGCCTGAACCAGCATCACCCATTATTATTAGTGACCAAATCAACAAGTACATGATCAACGACGACGACCTGATGATGAATCAGGTATATATTTCTATAAGTATACATGCATATGCATGATAGCTATACTAGCTTATATATTGTCTAGGTAATTAAGCAAATCAGCTAGCTACTACTTTCTATGATTTTGATATATGAAGCTGTTGAGTAACGTTTGACCAGAGGGAGTAGCTAGCTTGTACTGCTACATCATGCATTCATGTTAGCTATCGCTGCTATAGTTGTATTACTAATTTGCCGTACCTAGCTCGCTTCTTTAGTCGTCGAGTGCATGTAATTACTGTGAGATCGATTGACCCAGAACGCTGACTATATATGTAGGTTTCTTTGGAGAGGAAGGAGAAGGAGAAGAAGACTACGGTGACGACGACGACGACGCTGCAGGGGAAAGAAGGAATAATAATAACGGAGGAGGAGAGTATGGGCCAAGATCAAGAGCAGGAGATCAACCCGTGCCATCAACCACACGACGACGACTCATTGCAGGGGAATTCAGCAGCTGCTGCAGATGATCATGAGGAGGAGGAGAAGCACTGCTTGATGAGGAGGACGCTTGTCGCTCACACTGACTATATCTACACCCAGGGAAAACACAACTAGCTAGCTTAATTAATTGATTAGCTCAATTACCTACCAACAATTACCCAGCTAATTGACAATATCTACATAAATATGGCGCGGAGGCATGCTTTATGCATACGCATGCCCCTCTTTGTACTCCTCCCTCCTCATCCTTCTAATTTCTTTTGCTTTTTTTTAGGCATGTACTGTTTGTCCCTATGCATGTATACATTCCCAATCATTATAACTTAATTAGGGTTGAGCAGATGGGAATTAGCTAGGGATTTAATTTCGAAGCATGCCTCAGTTGTTGGTGACGTTGTAATGTTAATAGTATTTAGTGAGAGTGTATGCATGAGCTGTTAATTAGTTAATCTATATATATATCCTATATAGTTTAAAAAAATAGAGATTTATTAAGTACAATATACTACAAGTATATACTACTAGTATAAATGATCTAACTGTATAAATTTATTCCTCTCCCCACTTAATAAAATTGTAGTATAAAATAAAAAAGGTCAACTTGTCTTTTTTTGTAAACAACCGGGTTACAGTGAACAAATAAAGAAGACCCGACACACCCTGCTGTAAACAGCCACCGCTCTTAAACGGTATTGCATAATCTCTGAAACTTCATGCTTCTGCCTAATGAATAGCAGAGCTTCTGTTTCCCATTCCAGAGAAACAAAACATGTATTATAAATGGTGTTTGAAAAATAGAAGAAATCACCACACAAGCGACAGATGAATACGTTAACATGCAAATGATCGAGGCGCTCTAAGTTGCCCATTGGGCTGGTTTCTGGCAATCTAGTCACGTGTGGGAACAAACTTCACAATTAATTACAAACTTGCATTTTAATCGCCGATCTGTGTACTAAACACATGACAAGTCCTAGGGTACATGTTTTCTGTCTCACGTTGTGCATACTAGCCATTAGCCAACAATTTTAAACAGAATCTACACTGAACGAACAAGATTGCTGAAACTAAGGGTGTGTTCCTTGATGTGAGTTCTCAAAAACACAGTACGCACGAAAAACAGAACGATCCATTAGCGTATGATTACTTAAGTATTAGCTAATTTTTTTTGAAAAATGAATTAATTTGATTTTTTTAAGCAACTTTTGTACAGAAACTTTTTGCAAAAAACACACCGTTTAGCAATATAAAAGCGTGTGCACGGAAAACGAGTGGGATGAGTTGGGAACTCACAGCAACAAACTCAGCCTAAATCAGCTCGTCGCAGTATCTTGCGATGGGTCGTTACTACAGGACATGCAACCTTTGCCAATGTGTATCTTGCGATGGGTCGTCACTACAGGACATGCAATCTTTGCTAACGGTGAAATCACCGTTGATAATCCCAAAAAATGGTATGGAGCATTATGATCGAGAATCATCGGTCAGTAATGAGTGTGTTGGGGATTTGTCAACTCGCCAACAATGATTTCTGTTTACCATCGGCGATTTATATTTCCAACGAAATATTGCTGATCATAAGCCCGTCGGGTTTCATGGATATTTTAGGATTTCCTATAGGACAATTGAATTCCCGATAGATTGCAAACTCTTGATAATAGTTGTTAAACTAATGGTCAATAATTGATGACACTATTAGCAGTTTATATCACATAAACCCAATATTAGCCACAAATGATTGTAACCTTGCTTGACATATAAGAAGAATTTTTTTATAGTAATGCAGTTTAATAGTAAATATCAACAAGATTCCTGACCAAACAAACACTCTGAGTTTTCCACTACTCGATCAACATAGTAAAATTGGCCAAACATTTGGCTTAATACAAATAGTTTTCTTAATGAAACTCAAGCTAATCAGTTCGAATGAATGCCAAGAATATGGCTTCAGCTATGCACAGCATCATCATAATCATCATCATAGTACTCCCCAATATCATCATCATGATCACCACCATAGTCTCAAATATCATCATGAGCAGAACCACCATCTCCATGATTTGATTTATATGCTTTTCTTTTTGAGGAGCTTGATGCACCATACATTCAGCTTGATGATGATTGTACATTCATAGAGAAAATTAATCCAAGATTATAATAGCAAGTTAACTTCTATAATACTGCCAATTCACAAACATTTTACAAGACTATAATGAAAGCAATTGGTGGTAGAGCACACATGTTAGTATTTTGCTCCATGAAAAACTATGATTCATATTATCAATTCATAACATGTACAGACTACCAAAACAGATGGAAGCATCAGGGAGCACCCAAGTCGACGGAAGCATCAGTGAGCACAACATGCTGCTACATGAGCAGAATCAAAGGAACAACATGTCAATTTTATTTTCTGACCAAGACAGACATATAAAATAGTTTAGCACAGAAGAAATTGTTCTATTTTTTCAAACATAACTATTTCAGCATCAGAAGTACAGAGCATATGGTTTCTTCTCCAAAAATATGCATAGAACACTTTTCACAGCATATAACATACTAGTCCATTTTTACAGACAACTAATCTAGCATCAGGGCATATGATTTCTTCAGAAAACTTTGTATGCATAGATATTTCTCTTCTTACCTTTCTAGGAGGTCTTTTACAGAACAATGCCCTTATGTCAATTGGAATAATACCCGCCATAGCCTGCAACATACACACAAACACATATATATATATACACACACATACATACATACATACATACATACATACATACATACATACATACATATATATATATATATATATATATATATATATATATATATATATATATATATATATATATATATATATATATATATATATATATATATATATATATATATGTATATATATAGACACACACACACATATATAAAGAGAAACAAATATCACAAGCTATGTAAAGAGAAACAAACCTCGAGTACACATTCAACACCATCACACCACTTGGTACCAGCTTGTAAGTTAGGTTGCATTAATCCGCTAATATCCATCCCAATCTTTTCCTGGACCATCACACCACTAATTTGCGAGTTTGGACGCAATCTTTTCCTGGACTTGATAGAATTAATATCATCTGGACTGATCACACTATCTCCCATTGCCAATCTCCCATGGGGCAGTCCTATAAATATAATTTAGACAGATAAAATTGCTAAGAAAGACATCTAATAGCAATATCTCATGTAGCAAGCTTAGGAATGAAAAGACACGAGCTGCACATATAAGTCCTGAACTACATCATTTTTACACAACAAAAATGAAACATGAAAAATTGTAATTAGTTCTACACACATTTGTAACTACCTGCACTACAATTAATTGAGTTGATTATGACCTGATATGTCATGTACAACTGCATGATCTATGTCCAGATTCTGAGCTTGCCAATCTTCTCCATATTTCGCTATCATTGCATCATCATATTTTGCCTTTCAACAGTAAAAGAGGTTCAACATTAGCTGAAGTCTTGATACAGATCCTACACATATGATCAATTTCAAGAATTCACAAAAGATAACAAGAGAAACTAACCCAAAAATTAGCAGTTTTCTCATAGTAAAGCCCTCTTGTCCCATCATGTTTCATTCGGTGTTGATGATGCCATGGTCCTGCCTGCCCAGGATCAACTCCATTTTTGGTCTTCTATATAATTTGTTCAAAAAGGCAATAATTGTTACAATATTATAATTTTGTTAATAACAGCAGCAGCAACACATGAGAATGACAACTATTGCAGAACAAATTATTTTGTGCTGATACAGTTGGGAACAGATAAAATACGGCATGCCATAACAATACAGTTCATTCAGGGAAACACAAAAATGATATTAGTACAACTTGAGCAGACAGAATCATGTGGGCATGTAGCATTCAACTTAACTACACATCATAGACTAATTGATCTGGAAAATGTCATACCTCAAATTTTATCTAAGCATTACTAAGCTTAACCCTTTTGTTACTCTATAAAAGGGATCGTATACTTACTTTCCAACAGGCTTGATAAATGGCCTTTCATTCTCTGGCAATGGGTCACCAGCACTTGTCCTTTTTCGTGGTGCCTTTTGAACTAATGATGACAAACTTGGTTCTTCTCTTGATCATGATGTGGAAGAGGGTCCAGCAGCAACTGAGGTAGTTGACTTTGGTCGATGACACAATCGTCCACTCATCCCGCATTCACATTAGTTTGAAAAAAAATAAGGATCTTGATATCCCGAACAATACTATTGAATCAGAAGTCAAATATATTGTGAACATGAAATAACTCAACAAATATCATATTTCTATAACATTTAATAAGTTGCCATGCTGCAGATGAAAAATGTTTCAATAATTTACCTAATGCACTTTTAGGTCTATCCTAGTAATCATCATAGTCGTGTTGTCCCCACACATATTATTGTCTAGAAAAATAATTTGAACTTAGAAAAAAAAGGAGAATAGTCGGGCATTACAGCATCTTTAAACCAATCGATAAACCATTCTGTAGCAATTGCATTGTTACCTCTTCTCTCTTTCTCTTGTGTGAGCACACACATTTCCTACATGGACACCCTTGAGGTCCCATCACTCAATGCCTCAGGTAATGATAATGCATGCATACATACACTAGTATTATTGACAAATCACACCGGTTGATACAAAATAAGATAATGTGCATTAAAGATATGCTCTATAAATAAATTTTGATTTAGACATAAAAAATGAGTTGGTTAGATGTCTCAAGCAAACTTGACAAATGGAAAACCAACTTTGAAATAAGCTAACTCTATTTTGGCATCTTTTCAGTTTTCACCTAATAGCAATGAAGGAGTCGAGAGAAAAATACAACAAAATCTGCAAAAATTTCAACTAGAACATCTTCTGAACTCTAAAATTAGGTAACAACTATCACTGTAGATGATAAAATACCATTTCCCATCAAAATTTAGGAAGAAAGCATACTAGTTGTCAAAGTGCAATCAGTGACGTGCAGATTCCAAAATATGTTGGGAGGAGTATATACTGATACTGAACCAGCAAGCTACAAACCCTAAAATTTCTTGCACCGCCCACAAGAACATGGTCCTCCTCAACTAAAATAGTGCAATCTGAACTAAAACAAAACCTGATTGAGCTATGGTCCTAAGGCTCATGATGGGCTATGGTCCTAAACCATCTCATCCAAATTCAGTTACCTGTAGTTTTTTAATTAGTTGAGCCACTGCATAAATTTTTCTAGGAATAATAGTAGCTGTTATAATATGTAAATAAGGAACTGTAGAAGGAAGAAAGAAACAATTATTGATGCAGGCTTAGGCACATTGATAGTTTATTTTCTCCATTTAAAATTCAGTCCTGGCATTAGTTCGGTTTTGCTAGACATATTTTTTTTTAATCTCAGTCAGTTTCCTGTCCTGATTGCTCCACGTACAGGTACAAATCTTTAGTTTACCTGTTTTGGTCCGTCCGATTTTTTTGTGTGCGGCGGCAGATTACCTTTTAACTTTGCACTAATACCTCCTCCAGGAATATCAAGCATAGTACATAGCAGCGCTTGCTGCTTTAAGACCTGTGCCTTTTTTACCCGCGGACCCGCTCAGGATGCTATTAGTTGCTATTGGGTGAGAGTTTGCAGTCCCATTAAGGTGTGAATGGGCTTGTTTTTGAACAATATATGTTCGTTAGATTGTACTTATATCAACTTACATATGTAATTTTAGGACTTGTAATGTAAATACATTAAAATTACATATGTAATTTTAAGGACTTACAATATGAATACATATGAATACATGTTGACTATTTTTTCATAAAAAATATGGCGGCATATGTATAGATAGTCCCCATTAGTTTTAACACATTAAAATTTAGGAAACAAATACTACATGGCACGATAAGATTCTGAAGGGCAAATACCTTAATTCACTTGGAAGGGTAGAGGTAGCAATCTTCTTTCAATACTAGGTTTGACAACAAACTTGGCCAGAATATACCAGCTGCAAACATGAAAAAATATACCTGAATAGTTGTATTACACTAGTGTTATTGACATTTCACACTGGTTGCTACAATATAAGAGAATGTGCAAGAGGCAGAAGCAAATCCAACGTAAAGTGATGATACTATGACCATTTGCACACACATTCAAGCTTGGAGACATAAAAATTCATGAGAACTTTGCAACTCAGATCTAGTTATCACCTGCTCATGCCAAATCACATTTAAAAATAGGTTGCTGATGCTAAAGCACATTTAAATATAGGATACAAATCAATCTAAAACACAAAACTCACATGTAAATCTATGCTTTTAGACTTTATACCCTAATTTTAAATTGCATAACGACACCAAAATTGCCAAGGAATTGAATCGCAGAAATATAACTCTAGGTCATATGCCCTAAGTCTCAAATCTGGAGCTACAGCAAAATTCAAACCATAAAATTAGGTTGCCTAGGAATAGAATCACAGAAATATAGGTCTAGTTCATATTCCATAAACCCTAAATCTGGAGCTGCAACAAAACTCAAACCAAAAAACTAGGGCATCTAACTAGTTGCTTCAGATTAGATGGGATGGAGACTAAGAGAAATTTGAGCTTGCCTTATCACACGATTTGTGCCCAGTGATTTGAGAAATTTCACCCAAAAATCTGCTTGAATGAGCTCAGTCGAAGAGCTTGTGGTAGGCGACTTCCCGGCTGGTGGTGTTAGGTTGTAGGAGGCTGGCGTCCTGGTGGAGGCGGCTGCACGTCGCCGCTACCGGCGATAGCGAGTGGCGTCACTCGATGAGTTTTTTTTATTTTTAATTTTATTTATTAAAAGATTTACAAAAATAATTTTCCGTTTTGAAAATTTACAAAACTAATCGCCCATCGCCCTCTGGGAGGGCGTTTTTTAAAAATCGCCCTCCCAGAGGGCGTTTTTTATGACGTGGCTGACGGCCGTTGGCCGAGGGGGGACGGCCGTCCGAGGGGGCACAGCAAATTTGCAGGCGGCCCCCTTGCCGCCCTCTAGGAGGGCGATTTTTACTGTGGGGGGTACAGGGGCGAGGGAGGGGCACTTTTTCAGGCGGCCCCCTCCCCGCCCTCTGGAAGGGCGTTTTTTTACTGTTGCTTTAAGATTTGAAAATTTTAAAGTTGTTTTTGTAAATATAATTTTGAAGTTGTTGTTGTAAATAGATTTTTTTTTGGAAATAATATTGTTGTTAAGTATAGTTTTTTTTTGTTATTAATACAATTTAATTTGTTAAGAGTTGTTTTTAACTTGTTATTAATTAGTTAATGACATATAATTTATAATTTATTAATTATAATTTGTAAGTTGTTTTCATAATTAAGTTTGTAAGTAGTTTTGTAAATATAATTTTGTTATAATTGATTAATACCCATTTTGATTTGAATGTTTGGAGAAACACATCGTATTTTTAATTTATTAATTTTAGATATATGTATGTTTAATTTAGTAATGTACAGAACTTTTTTTTTAATTTGGTAAGAATTGTTTTTAATATGTTAGTAAATAATTAATGACAGAATTGTTTATAATTGATTAATTATAATTTATAAGTTGTTATTATAATTATAATTTATTATAATTGACTAATACACATTTGTAATTGCATATTTGGATAAACATATCGGAGTTATAATTTAATAATTTTAGATATATCCATTTGTAATTTATTAATTTACAAAACCTTATTTTGTTTATCGGTTATTTTGGAAAATTCCAAAAATCACTTTCGGATAGGGCCAAAAATTTGCAGAAGGAAAAATTGGTTCTATCTATTATCGAAAATTCCGAAAATCATTTTTGGAGGACTAAAAAAATTTTGAATTCACAGAACATGTTTGTAGAAACCGAGAAGAAACTTTTTTTTAAGAATTGATGTTGCGCACATCCATGACCGTATCGAAGCAATGAGAAGTTGTAGTACAATTTAAACATGATACACCTGGTTCCATTGCGGTTACATAGATAAGATTAGATTAGAACTAGAAGGAAGGTAGTGCAAGAGTTGGACACAACGAGGATACAACTACCAACTCGTGCATACTACTGAGTGCAACGAGGCCATTTTCCCTTCCTCTGCGCATCGGGATTCTCCTCCATTGCTGCCTTCGCTCGCCGCGCACGCTCAAGCTTTCGCTCCCGCTCCTCCCTGTACGCAGCAACACGCCTCCTTTCCGCCTCAGCCTTGTGCTCTTTTTCTGCGGCCTCCTCCTTGCGTCTCTGCTCTATCTTCTCCTTGCGCTCTGCTTCCCATTGCCGCATGTACTCCAACTGCTCCTTGTTTTGCGGCTTGATCTCGGTGTCAATCCACTGCTCAAAATCACATAGCGGTGGAGGGGTCTGCCACAAATGCAATGTTTACTAATCAAATAAGTTGTTCAACACTACTTAATACACCAAATAATTATTACAAAACATCAATTCCTCACCATTAAGTTAATGCGGCGGATCTCAGGTGTTGGCTCAAACTCAAAATTGGCACACATCCAGTATCTCTGCATGTACGTCTCCTCTTCATCAGACTTGGCTACCTTGCAAGGATCACCGCACCAGCACATGGGCACTGGAACACCGCTAGGCAAAGGCAATGGGTTGAAGGCATTTCCAGTCTTCGGGCGATAACTACAAGTCAACAATAAATGAAACACCCTAACCCGTTAATCTAGGATTCCTCATTTCATGCACAACGAATAACACATAATATCATAGAAACGATTTATGTTACCTTGAGTTGGTAGCTTTTCCACGCCTTGGCATCCTACAGTTTTAAAAAACAACTATCAAATATTGTAAACACCCTTAATACTTCTCATTGTATTGTCAAATATAGTACTACTACAAACCAAACGTGTGCACAACAAATCTAGCCTAAAACTATTGACACTTCTAAGTGCTACAGATGTACTCACAAATTTCAACATATCTACTCACAGTGCTACAGATCTACTCGCAAAAAATCCTGGGTCCGCATGTAAGTGCTACAGATCTACTCACAAATTTCAAATACATGGTAATTACACTAGTATGCGACACAAAATATAACCATACGTCGGGATATTGTACTAACCTGCGATCGAATAAGCACAGCAACAACGCTTCGCGGCTCTTCTCCTTCTTCCTCACCTCTCTCTTTTTTTTGTTCAATTGTGACCGGTTGAAATGACCACTTCCTAGGGCCATTGGATGAAGAGCGTGTATTTGAACCTATGTAATATATAATGGAGGAAGGAGAGGCACATATCCATCTAACGTGAGTTCACCGGTAGTGTGGATTTGACAACACGTTCACGCGGCAACGCAAATTGAATGATTGTGTCGAACAAAGCATCGGCAAAAGCTGAGTCCGGACGCCTTCACGCGCCAAAAGATGATAGCGACGTATCGTAAACGTCAGTCACGGGCCAAAAACTGATAGGGACCAATCGTAGCCCTCTGTTACGCGCCGAAAGTTTTTCGTCGTTTCGTTGAGTAGATGTATAAGTAGTTTTAGCATAGTACGGACGACGGTAGGCCTATGTACTAATCGGTAGAGGCAATGCAGCGGTAGCAGAATTATAAAAGTAGTACTGGATCACAAAAATATAAACCAGAAGAACTGTATGTACAGACACACTAGAGGTGGACCACTACTGCCGAGCCCTCTTGCCCCTGTCTCTCCTACCCTGGGCCCTAACGTGCCCATGCGAGTACGTCAAACGGTCCGGTGGTACGGCACGACCTGCCCGTCCCTCCGGTACTGGTGTGTCCGCTGGCTGCTCCTGGGTCTGCGGTGGTGGAGCTCCGCCAAGCTGTGACGAGCCAAGTATATCCTGCTGTGTTGCGTCCTCCAAGTCGTCGTCGTAGAAATGGTCGCTAGGACCAGCCTCGCCGGCGTGTGAAGAGGACGCTCCTGCACCAAAGATCCCCGCCTGAAACCCTGTGGGAGGAATGACATAAGATTCATGGAAGTAAAAAATTTTTGTATGAACGAGTACAACGAACGTGAATAACGGATCACGCACGCTCACCTAGAGGGACACGCGGCTGCATGTCTGGACGAGGGATCGACGCTCTGTGCGACGAACTGCTAGCTCCAGCGAAGGCGTGGGAAGGCAGAGGGGGACCTGCGTGTGCGTTTATTTTGTTGTGACGTGGTCATGTTAGCGATAATAAATCAAATATTGTGGAAATAATCTATGGGCATAGCGGTACCGTGGGAAGCCGTTGCTGAAGATCGCACAACGTCAGCCCTAGGGGCGCGTGGACGTGCTGGCTGTGGACCACCTGGAGGTACCGCATCCACGGCACTGCGACAAGAGAAGAAGCGCATCACAGCGCTCATCTTCGACTGCATCCGGTCGAACGTCAGCCTCTGCTCAGGTTCACTGAGGTGTAACCCAGCGTCCAACCTGACTAGCACCGAGTTAATATCGGCGTTGACCGCTCGTGCAGCGTCGGCCTATTCACGACATATGAAAGCATGTCAGTATCAATCTGACAAAATAAATGAAACAAGCGAGCATAAGTTCAACGTACCCCCAAGAAGTACTCTCGGTCACGGTGCGTGGGGTATGCGTCCGTGACAGCGGCAACGTGTGGCTGTGGAACGGCTGGAATGTACGTCACACGAGCACGAGTGCGAGGTAAGTACCAGCGGAGGTAGTCACGGTAGTGGTCGTCTGTGTGTGGAAAGATCTCGTCGATCACCTCCTCCGGTGCTAACAGCCAGTCGTCCACGAACTGCTGTACGCGTGGTGCCCACAGTGTGCCGGCTAGCTGTCCCCGGCGGGTCAACCTGTGAAGAGTAGGCACTTAGATAGCTCAATGAATGTAGAAACATCATATGTGTAATTTGGACACATTGTACTCACGAGTGATCCGCAGGGAGGATGGTAGGCGCCATGTCTCCGGGGAAAACCTGCCTCAACCCAAACTGCCGCATCACCCGCTGCGGGCAGTGAGGCTCGACGAAGATGTCGAACACCATCGGCATCGTCGTGAGCCAGTACGCCGCGTCACGTGTGCAGAGGGACGAAAGTCCAAGCGGTGCTCTCGCTGCCACCGCCTGCTGCGTGTACGGCTGCTAGACGACGTCATTGGGCTGGAGACGGTCGAACTCGAACACGAGGTCCGGGTAACCCCGTCTGACCTGCACGTGGGCGTAACGACGCTGCGAGATACAAATATGGTACAAATATAATTGATTGTTATAGACGAACGTGAAAGAAAATGGACGGTGCAATGTACGAAAGAACTACTCACCCCACGTCGACACCAGTACGTACCCATCGTGGGGCCGTCCTCCGGCTACTCCGCGCTGCGTCCTGTCCCGTACGGTGCGGGGTCCACCACAGGCCGTCCTATGGCAAACCTCTCAGCTGCCCAAAGCTGAACCAGCAGAGGGCAACCAGCGAAGAGCGCTCCCGCGTCGGTCTTCGTGCACGCCTCACAGAGGGCACGGTAGGTGGCCGCTAGCACTGCTGACCCGCAGCTCCACCTAGGCACGTTGCCTACCTCAGCATCCGCGATGCCACGTGCGTAGTGGATCAAACCCTTGTCCACAGCGTGGCCTGAAGTGCTGGTGAACATCACCCATCCGAACAGCCAGAGCAGGTACGCCTCTAGGGCACGTCGAACTGAGTACTCATCGGCGTCCGGGTGGAGCTGGTCAGCCTGCAGCAATGAACCAAATATTAGTACAAATGAATATATTACTTCCAAAAACCATAAACCCGTTCAAACTTTGAACTTACGGTGAACTGAAGCAGCCAAGCCTTGCTCGGCCCGGCGGTAGTGTACGGGTGTAGGCCAGTGGGCTGAGGTAGACCCGGAAGGCGCATCACGTGCGCGAAACGCTCCGTGAGATCCTCCTTCCATCCCCCAGCACCGTCCACAGGCCCAACTGCGTCTCCAGCGAGAGGTAGACCCAGGAGGTACGACACGTCCTGTAGTGTCGGAGCCATCTCCCCACAAGGAAGATGAAACGTGTGCGTCTCGGGCCTCCAGCGGTCTACCAGAGCGGCAAGGAGAGAGCGGTCTACATCCCAGCGCCTCGCTGGGTCTCTCTCGTCCGCCCCAGCCTCAACAAGCCTACACAGCGGTAGGAGCCCTGCCTCACGCAACCTGCGTAATGTAAACCTCACACGTTAGTAGCAAAAAAGAATTACTGCGGTCAAATATGATGATTTAAAGTTTGAACGAGCTGTACCAGGGAACGTGTCGCGGGTCGACACGCAGCAACTGGCGTGAAGTACGTAGGTGGAGGGTGCCGAGCTGCGCACCCTGCACGGCTGACCTGTACGAGCGGTGGTTCCTGTCGAGGCCACGGCTGAACAGCTCAGGTGTGTCGTCAGCCATACCTGCATGGCAAATTATGATTAGAAAAACAGTACAAATTACTTAGTCATAGTTACGAACAGTACAAACAAATATTACTTCAGCACAACGATATAGAGTTTACGACAACATTACGGTGCTACATAAAATTGTTTGCAAGTCTAGCTTACATTACCGAAAAATTCGCAATACAATACCGGTGTACAATAAGATTTTGTAAGGTTCACAAACATCAGATTTACAACAAGATTCATTGAAATTACATGATACGACTACTTAGTTCGAATACTCATTACGATACAATATCGGTCTATTTCATGGTTCCTAAACAATATTAGACCATCGCATCCCCTGCCGCATGAGGACGCCTGGGACGTGCTCGCCTGGTTGTTGTTCCTTCCCCAGGTGGTCGGCTTCCATCACCTGCCTCTCCAGATGGACCGACATCTGAGACGCTCGGACCCTCCGCATTCTTCACGCATTTCTTGTAAGTGTGGTCGCGTTGATCACACTTGCTACAATGTATAGTCCTACCACCAGCTTCGGCCTCGTCCATGTCATTTCTGATGCGTCTTGTTTGACGCCGGCCCTTTTTCACCCTTACCTTGAATGGATCTGGAATGTAAAAAACTTGAGGCCTCAGAGTTATGTAAGATCCTGTGATCCCGAACCCATATATCTCCTCACTCCATGTATGAAAGATTGCTTCTTTCCTGAAATAATGTGACACGTACACATCGGGAAGTATGCCACAATCACCGGCTGCGGCAAGTACGTGAGAGCAAGGCAGGTGTCGAAGCTTTGGCTTCATACAGTTGCAACTGCATCCGCCATCGGCCTTAAGGACACATTCCTGCACGGCTTGCTTGCGGTAGATACCCCGCCTGCTCCTATCAACACACATTATTTCATACCGATGTACTTTTGTGCCTTGAGAAACAACTCTATGCCTCTGTGCCTTGGCAATTTTATCTTCCATGTACTTGGTCACTACAGTGCCAAATATTATCTTGTTATCAGCCATTGAGGGAAAAATTTTGTTGTATCGATCCCTAAAGTAGGCCTGTGTGCCGTGAAGGATAAATTCGACAATACCAACCAACGGGAGTTCTCGCACTCCTTGCATTACCCAGTTGTAAACCTCGGCCAGATTAGTTGTCATTATGCCATACTGAGAACCATCGGTGTCGTACAGCAGAGACCACTTCTCCTTTGGTTCGTTCTCAATCCAATCGGTGAAATTTCGGATAGATGATCCCGACCTCCTTCTCATTGTGGGTGGATCGTCATGCAGTGGACCAAGAGGTATGGGAGCCTCGTCAACTTCAGCTTGTGGCCGACGAGATTGCTCGTCTGTTTGCTTAGTTGTCAACTCATCCAACCTTCGCCACAACTCATTAAATTTCTTCTCTTGATTCTGTGCACAGAGCCTCTTGAAAAGATCCGTCAGATGCTTGTTCTTGAATTGCTTGTAGAAATTAGCACCCATATGACGCATGCACCACCTACTACATACATCGCGCCACCTTGCTGCAATTCCCTTCTCATACCAACCGTTCTTCAGGTATTCAATAGCCCGCAACATGCCCGCATGGCGATCATGTATAAGGCAAACATTGGGTCTCATACGGACAACTGCCATGTGCACTCTTTCCAGGAACCAGTACCAGCTTTCAGTGTTCTCGCTCTCTACAAATGCAAAAGCCATGGGTATCACCTGATTGTTCCCATCAGCTCCGATCGCTGTCAATATCTGACCTCTGTATTTACCGGTCAGAAATGTTCCATCTATGCATAGTACAGGACGACAATGCACAAAAGCGTTAATGCAAGCACCCAATGAGAAAAATGCTCTTTGCAGCACACTCTTCGTAGGATCATCAACCGATGGAAATGTATGGATGTCATAGTAGGTATTACTATTCCTCTGTGCAATGTTGGCTAACAGACGAGGCAAATTATCGTACGATGCTGCAAATATGCCATACCTCATCTCTATAATCTTTTGTTTGGCCCTCCAAGCCTTGGCATAACTTATGGTATACTTGTATTTGTTTTCAATGTGTCTAATAATTGATCTTGGTTCAAAGCCACTGTTGGAGACAACACTGCTGTACATCTCACTTGCAACAAAAGCTGTAGTGATGTTGCGGTGATACTTCTCCACCCCTTGTAAGTGGCACTGATGCTCGGTCACTATGCTAACTTTCCAATAATCAAACCATTTACCCTTATATGCATGGACGCGCCATGGACAATCTTCCGTCACGCACCTTACTTCGTACACATAGTCCGTTGACTTGATCACCCTAAACTCTCTCTGCAATGAGTCCGCCCAATGCTTCACCGCCTGCTTCATATCCTCCTTATGAGCATACCTAGCACCCTGAATTACCTCGTTCTCCTTGTATTCCCAGGGTGTATGTTGCCCCTCTGGGATAACAAGTCCTGAGAAGTCCTCTTTTGTCCAATCAGTGGGCATTACATCGTCTTCCTCATTGGATGACAAGTCGCCCTCCGCTTGCTCGTTATCCGAATCTTCCCTCTCCATTCCATCGACGATTGTACCGACTATCTCCCCCTCATCCGCCATGCCCATGGCCTGCACGACCCTTGTTTGATTTTCGTCATTGTTTGATGGTCCAACACAATTGCCCACGTGGCTAGGACCCTCAACATCTTCGGTTTCTATTCCAAGGTTTCTATCCTTTTCATGCACCAAAACAAAAATAACAAGGGGCCATGAGCGTTCAAAAACCATCTCCACATACCGTCTCCAAGCATCAGTGCTATCCATGGGCATTAGTTCCCAAAAATAACCTTCTGTTGCACGACTCACTACAACAGATACTGACATTGTATTGACTTCTGGGTCTATTCTAAATCCTCGCAGCAACCAACTATAAATTGACTGAAATGTTCTCTCGCCAGGCCTATCAATGCCCTTCGATGTCATTCTAAAATCTGACAGATCAACACCATCTGGACCAAATCTAAGGTTGCCTTGACCGTGTACTAGCTGAAACATGACCTTACTTGACATTCTGCCTAATGAAACAAAAAAAAGGTTAACTAACTTTGAAACATAAGCACCGGATCTAATGTCGAATTTATCAATATGTACTACGCCGTAAGTTAAAGTTTCTGAAAATGTATTCTCTGTCCTAGGTCTCAAATTCTACAAATCGGATACGTGCTCCAGATGTATCATATAACTCAAATATATTATATAGTTTGCACTATGTCCTAAGTCTCAATTTCTATAAATATGTTGTATGCCTTTGTTCTTAAATTATACAAACAAACAGTGTGCTCCAGATCTACTAAAATATATGACAGTACAGCTAAAATGCAACGTAAATTTTAAAGAGAATACTGTGTTTACCTGCTGTGGAGTCAGAAAATGGACAGGGCTTCGCCGCTTTCCTTCAGCTCTCCCTCACCCCTCTCTTCTTCTTTTTTTCTGGATTTTTTGTGAATATACTGAAAATTTGCAGAGAGGGGAGGGCATATATATGGGGGGGCTAAAAATCGCCCTCCCAGAGAGCGTTAAGGGGGCCGCCTGCTAAACGGCACGGGCAAAAATCGCCCTTCCAGAGGGCGGCGAGGGGGCCGCCTGCAAAAATGCCATCCCTCACCGCCCTATGCTGGCGGCCCCCCCACAGTGAAAAATCGCCCTTCCAGAGAGCGGCGAGGGGACCGCCTGCAAAAATGCCGTCCCCCTTCGGACGGCCGTTCCTCCGGGTCAACGGCCGTGTGCCACGTCACTTAAATCGCTCTCTGGGAGGACGATTTTTAAAAAACGCCCTCCCAGAGAGCGATGGGCGATTAGTTTTGTAAATTTTCAAAACGGAAAATTATTTTTGTAAATCTTTTAATAAATAAAATTAAAAATGAAAAAAACTCGTCACTCGATCCTATCCTGGACTTAGAAAAAAAAAGGCCCACCTTCTATCATGTTAGATGGGCCAAAAGCCCATCACGTTATTTAATTGCCACGTAATAACGGAACTGTTGTCCGTTCAACTGATACACAGTAGAGAATCAAAATTTTCGTTCACAGTAAAGAAAATCCGTTATACTACGGTGTTCCGTTTCAACAATGACACGACTACAAAGTGACTGGTCGGTAGCTGGTTTGTTTAAAGCAGCGATCAGTCTGTCCCAGATATTACCTCCATTTTTTCATATATGACGTCGTTGACTTTTTAACCAACATTTGGCCATTCGTCTTATTCAAAATTTTTGTGCAAATATAAAAATATTTAAGTCATGTTTAAAGAACATTTGAGGATAAATTAAGTCATAATAAAATAAATAATAATTGTATAAATTTTTTGAATAAGACGAATGGTCAAATGTACCTAAAAAAAAGTCAACGACGTCATATATTAAAAAACGAAGGAAGTATAAATCCTCCTTTAGCTAAAAAAATACAATGACGCATGTCTTTTTTTAACCTCTTTAATGACTTATATCTTTTAAATCACACATTATTTTTAAGATCTATTTGCATCATTGTACTCTACTCAAAATATATGACAAAACGAGATCCATGTTGAATATATTCAAATATTTTATTAATTTAAAAGTAAATTTATTTAAATTGTAAAAGTAACTTAGCTATACAATAGAAGTAACTCTCTATAGCATTAGATATAGCATTAGAAGTAATTACATTATGACTAAGTTGAAATAAGAAACTATGTGAAGTAAATTCACAAAGTGTAGAGAAGATTTTCAACTAAATACATTTATGAAAGTAAATTCAATAAAGCCTAAAAGTAATTTACACAAATCATAAAAGTAACTTAGCACAAAATGAAAGTAAGTTGTTACGACATTAGAAGTAAATCCGTTATAGGGATAAAAACATGAGGTCTACTAGAAATTAAATTTAATCAGCACAAATTATGAAATTGACTAAAAAAATAAAAGTAATTAACTCATAGCATTATGAATTTATAAGAAGTAATTTAATCAAATCTAAAAGTAATTTATATATATGATAAAAGTAACTTACATATATAGTAAAAGTAATTTACAAACATAAATAATTTTTCATCATAATATAATCATGCAAGATCTTGTTATAAAGATTTAGTTGCAATGAACACAACGGTGTAATCGGATTGTAGATCAAATAAGTAATTTAAGAGAAAATTTTATAAGAAGGAAAAAAAGACATGTATGACCTAATAGCAAAAATGACATGCATGTCTAGATGTGTAGTAGTACTTCTCTCACATATGGCTGGCATCGCTCGTTAAGCCTAAATCGAGAGGCCTCTCGAGATAGATTTTGCGTTTCAACAAGTATCAGAAGAACCTATACAGTCGAAGATTTGACGAAAAACTGTAGAGGACTAGAAAATAGAACCAATGGTTTTTTTATATGGTTGGTGATTAGCAACACTATCGATAACTTGATAATCACCGACAGTATTTTTAAAACCATTGGCTATTACATGATCGCTGTACGTCAGTAAAAGTTGCATATCTTGTAGTGCGTGAGGCACGACCGGACAGATGCGCACATGGTGACTGGTGAGCCAGTCGACCACCAACACCAACCTCCTGGGGCCTGGGTTCATCCTCTCCTCATTGCTCATCAAATCATGCCGCAGCCATGCACCCCGTCGTCAAAACATAGTTGTTAAACCATTCGTTAAAACGAGAGTTATGCTTTTTGTTGATCCCGGTATCCGATTTTCCCATGTTTTTCTATTGGATCTTCGTTAAATGCTATTTTAAAGTATGGCGCAACTTCTGCCATATGTTGAAGGATAGTGAAATGGGCCTAGGCATAGGCGAGTTGGTCTAGGACAATTCTTTTTTACCTATTGTGCCAACACTAGAGAGCCTTCCTTCATGATGAGACGTTGAAACTCCGATAGGATCGTGTTGGCGCAGAATTTCGACCCGTCCAACAACCAAACGGGTTCCGCGTTACCACGGCGGCCTGGGAGATCTGCTTAACTCCAGTGCAGGTCCAAATGGCTTGCCTAGTCGTAAGTAGAGCGTGCCAGTTGATTTGATCTGCAATCAACAAGAAACAAGTAAACCAAGTCAGAAAACAACGGCCGATCGGTCAACAGACCGATGACACATTGTCATAGCCCAGCTGATAGGGCAAAGCTATATCGGCTCACTTAGAAAATAAGTACAACATGAGTCTAGTCTTATCGGCCTTCACTGATATATAGATCTCAACTAATAATATTGGCCGATAAGGATGACAAAGGCAACTACACCAGCTAGTACTCCAGTGCAAACTTATACGAGCCAATCGGCCAATATAAACACGCCGATCATAAAGAAATCTTAAGATTACTTCACGATCAACACATTTATACTTATCGATCTGCACATATAAGTGGCAAACATATGCAAGAAACATAAAGCAATCACATATGTTAGGTAAGACCGGCTAAAACCCCGGCACTATCCTTAATTACAACCGAAAACAGGCTTTGTGTTAGATCTCAAAACAGGACTAAGGTCGATGGCAACTCGAAGTGTGAATTGAGACTTAACACAAAGAAAATCAAGTCGTCGATTGCTTTTGGGGATGGCAGCTGCATTGAACAATCTAGCCAAGCATAAGAATTAAACCATCGTCGGCAATAAACCCTAAAGCGAGTAAACCGCTGGCAAGGCTTAATTAAGATACCTGTCAAAACTATTCAAGACATGATAATCGACGATCACATCATCGAGGCTTAACGTGTCTAAAGCGACACGTTAGCCCCGACGATGCAGATCGTCGGGGACGAGTTCTTACCTCTGCTCCGAGGAAGCAAGAACTCGTCGAAGAAGACCTCTTGCGAGGGTTGGCGATGCGCCGAAAGTAGATTGATTTGATTGTGTGATTGATTGAGAGAGTTTACATGTACAAACTATCGGGATATTTATACCCGAGGTTACAACAGAACCCTTGTAGGGCACGATCTTATCTACAACTAACAAACAAGTCCTTGCGGCAGACTTAAGCCACAGATTAGATCTACACTACTTAATTTACAAGATACAATTGCCTAAAACCGAGCTTTATCTCTATTTGGCAACTTCCTTGAAGCTTACTTCGAGCCCAGACCAAGCCCACGTTGACACTGTCAACTCACAACCCGCATCGGCCCACGACCAAACCAAATCCGTATCGGCCGATACGCTCTTTATAGCAACACCTCCCCAGTCCGATACGGTTACCGGGTCCGATACGAAGCCTGGTCCGACTCCAACTCAATCCTTCCTCTCTGCTTCGGTTTCCTCTTTCCTTTCCAAGTCGATTACCAAAATCCGTCGTTAACACATGCCCCCCAATTCCGCTTCATTATATAATGTGGCGGAATTAGCTCCAGGGAACTCATCGACTTTTTGCTAGGTCTAACCTGAAAACCGCACAGATCCAGATTCGAACCCTTTCGCCGCCGATTCAACAAACTCCTCGTGTTCTTCAACTCCGGCGACCGCCCGATTCTCCATCGACATCGACCCCTTTCGCAACGATCCCTTCTTCAACAACAATGGCTTCCGCCCCATTCTACGCCTCCGAGATCCCCGCGGTAAGTCGACTTGTTCAATCCTGCATTATCGCTTTCCCCGTCAATTTCTCCAAGTTAGGGTTTTACTCTCTGTCCCCCTCAGGCCTTATATTTTCATCGTTGTTCTCACGATTTAGGTCTTCAAAAACCAAATCTTGATCCCCACCGACGATAAATCCCATCGCTTTCTCCTGGGCCCCATGGGCGACTGCGACCCAACCTGGCTAATCAACGCCGAAACAGACAGAATCCCTTTCAGGCAAGCCAAGCCCACTGTCTCGGCGTGGAAGCACACCTTCAGGTCATGGCCATCAAAGCTAAACGGATACAGGACCTGGCACAAAAGGATTGCTGCCGTCAAACAAGTCCACTGGGACGAGATTGGAATCGGCCAATGCATAACTCTGTCCCTGGCCGATACCAAGAAGAATGAGCCACTAATGTCAGCTGCCAGCTACTTCTGGTCAAGTACCTTGAACGCCTTTATGTTCAAGCAAGGTCCGATGACCCCAACCCTCATAGATATCAAGGTACTCACAGGATTGGATATCAGCTCCGAGATCAACCCCTTCAGCCTCCTGGTAAACAGCAGCCACAAGTTGAAGACCAAGAAAATCGGAGGCTGGTCCGGATATATCTCTGAACACATGGAACAGGGATCGGTCTCAGAGCGAGAACACGTAGCTTTCCTGACATTGTGGTTGGAGAGATTTGTCTTTTGCGGATCGACCTGTGGCCCCACTACAAACTGTCAACACTTGGCTCAAGCTTTGGTCGACAAGAGACAAATCCCCTTGGGCCGATACCTTCTAGGAGCTGTATATCGGCTACTCCATGTTTCCACACAAGACTTGATGCTAAAACAGACTGTGGCTCATGGAGGACCATGGTGGTTCATTCAACTCTGGCTAACCATATACACCAACACCATGGTTGATCGGCCACCTCTATCAGATTCTCGCTTCCCATCGAAATATGCCGATCACGAAGATCCCAGGAACAGAAGATGCATGTCCTACGGGGAAGCAGCCTCCGTCTACCCCGGCGCAGATCAATCGGCCGATGACATGGCTACATGGTTCATCCGTTTCTTCACCGGCCCTCCATCAGCCAAGATGGACATGTTCATCTATACATCGGACCAAGACTATGAGCTCCCAGATGATCTGCAACTGAGCTTGGTAAACGATGACATGGAGTCCAGAGAGGTGTTTATGATCGGCCTGACTCCATGCCTGCTCCCAGTAGGCATTTTTCAGGGAAGGAGCACCAGCCTGTCCTATGAATTTTATAACCCAATGACAGCTGCTAGGCAATGCGGGCTCGGGCAACTTCCCATCAGTTTATACCTTCATAAACTCCTGGAGAGCAGAGGCACAGTCTCATCGGCTCTAGTTATGAGCAAGGCGATGGAAATCGAGCTCCCAAATCTTGGTGACTGTGATCGGCTGCACCTGAATACCTTTGTCCACATCAATTTCCAAACCTGGTGGCAAGAGTGGGCCGCTCATATTTTCCACCAATCGGCCAGGTTCTATGTAACGGAGCTTATCCAAGGCATCAGTCCCCAAGTACCAGATGAGCCGATTCCTTCTGTGAGCAACAGTGGGCGGAAGATTTTCTATGCTCAAGCCGTAGCTCCATCGGGGTCAACCATCCTGGAGTCCATCATCGGCCTCACTGCCCCGAAGATACCATCACTGCTCCAGGGGCCGATGATCAAGGAGAATCCCAAGAGGAAAGCGCCATTTAAAGGCAAAGCCCAAAAATCCAGCAAAAAAGCCAAAGTTGACGACCAAGAAGATCTCGAAGAGCTGGATCCCTCCATAGAAGAGTTTCTCAAAGAACAAGTAATGGAGGAAGAAGTCGATGCAGCTGCTGCCGATATACATGAAGAAAACACATCGGCTGAAGCTACCAAGGAACCATCAGCCGAAACCACTGAGATCCCACCGGCCGATGACCAAAGTGATGCCCCCCAACCGAAAAAGACCAAACATGCAATCCGCAAGGTAAACACAATTTCTTCTCCGTGCTCACATAACCCCTTCCAATTGCTTGGCTTTAATTTGATATCCTTTTCAGGCTGTGGCATCATCTATACTGAAGGAAAGAACTCAATCGGCCCCTCTGCCAAGGACTAAGAAAGCAACCCTACAACGGCGTGAGCGGGCTAAAGCACGATTGAGGACTCCGTCTCCTTCTCCAGTACCCTCTCCGGTCGCCTCGGTAAGAGTTGATTTATATATTATCATGCCAATTTCACAACCCTACTTATCAATCCCTTGCTTTTCAGCCTAGGGCCCCAGCGCCTTCGCCACATCGGCCAACCCCATCGCCTACTGCCTCAACACAGCAAAGGGAGGCCGATGCAAACATCACCGATATTCCAACTCTGGTAATGAGACCTAGCCTGATCCCCTTTCGTCAGCTCCCAATTGACAAGACTGACCTTGACCTATGTTGCTGTTTACAGAGCCTAGCCGATATGTTTTCATTTGACATCGGCCAGTTTCTTGATGACGAGGACAAGGAACTGCCCAGCACCGCCAAGGCGCCGATCTCTGACGAATTAAAGAACCGACTGTCCGATATTGGGAATCGGCTAGAAGCCTCGCTGGAGTGTTTGGTAGAAGACTGCTCCTCCATCAGAGTCAGGGTACAAGAAATCCAAGACGAACTGCCCGAAGACCTGATGGAGATCCTCACACCGGCCATCTTCCTGGAACAATACCGATTCAAGCTTTTCAGAGCAAAAGAAAGACTTGCAGAGCGACGAGAGCGCGAACAACTGGAATCGGCCCTGTCCGCTAGCAAAGCTCAAGTGAACGCCGATAAGACCAGGTTGGACGAGCTAGCGGTGGAGCCGATTGTGCTGAAAAATAGGCTTGAAGAACTCCGTCGCCTCGAGGCAGAGCTAGAATCGAAGCTGGCCACTACACGCCAAGAAATCCAGGAAGTCGAAGCCGGGATAGCTGCATCACCCAAGGTCATAGAAGATCAGACGGCAAAGCTCAAGGCATCGGCCAAGTACCTCGCGACCCTAAGCAAATCACTGAAACCGATCCCAGGGACGATGGCCGATGATGCCCAGGCTATTGAAGACGTTGAGCAGATTCGCCGTAAAGCCATTGCTGCTATTGCGGACTTCATAGGGTGATGTAGCATGTTTTATTTTTATAATGTATAAACATACACTTTATCGGCTATGCAGCCGAATTTGTCTTGAAAATTCCAGCCTAATCATTGCTTCTGAAATCACTCTGATGAATTGTATCTAAAAAGAAACACCTGTGCATGCATATATCTTTAATATGAACAATCTCATTATAAACAATCTCATCGGCCAGAGAGCCGAAGTCAATCGCCAAACTGAAAAATCCTTGAAAATTCCTGTATATATATATGCCCCCCAAATTTTGGAAGATGAGGGCTCATATTCTGAAATTTTGAACTAAGGGCGATAGTATTTACCGGCCATCTAAAGACGATGCTTGACTACATCGGCTGTAATCATAAATCGGCTAGAGGGCCGATCATGAGTCAATCCAGATACTGGGATAATATTGTTTCAAGTATTTGCCATTGAGAGCTCGTCCATAAATCTCGCCATCTAATCCCTTGAGCAGATAGGCATTGTGAGGAACACATCGATGAATTCGAAAGGGGCCTTCCCAATTAGGTGACCATTTGCCGAATTTATTATCTCTGGAGCCAATCGGCATTATTAATTTCCATACAAGGTCTCCTTCCTCAAACGATTTGGCAACGACCTTTTTATTATAATGACGGGCTACTCTATCTTTATCACGCTTGATTTTCTCTAAGGCCCGTAATCGAACATGTGCCAAATCATCCAATTCATCAACCATAAGATTATGGTACTCATCGGCTGTCAAGTCGTCTTGCAAAGCAATCCTTCTTGAGCCGATGGCGGTTTCCCACGGCAGTACAGCTTCATGCCCGTAGACCAGCTGATAGGGAGGCACTTGGATTGCACCATGGCAAGCCATCCGATACGCCCAAAGAGCATCGGCCAGCGTTGTATGCCATTGTCTCGGCTGTTCGTCAATTTTCCGCTTGATTAATTTGATTAAAGACTTGTTGGAAGCCTCTGCCTGCCCATTAGCCTGCGCGTAGTAAGGAGAAGAATTGAGCAATCTGATGCCCATGCTGTCAGCAAATCGGACGAACTCGTCGGACACGAAGATTGATCCCTGATCTGTAGTTATTGTCTGAGGTAACCCAAACCGATATATGATATGCTCCTTGACGAACTGAATAGCGTCTTTGGAATCAACCTTCTTGAGAGGAACGGCCTCAACCCACTTTGTGAAGTAATCTGTAGCCACTAATATATACTTGTGTCCCTTACTTGATGGTGGGTTAATCTGGCCGATCATATCTATTCCCCATCCTCGAAACGGCCACGGCTTTATGATTGGATGCATAACCGATGCCGGTGCTCTCTGAATTGCTCCAAATTTCTGACAATCCTGACATCCTTTATAATACTTGAAGCAATCTTCTAGCATGGTTGGCCAAAAATATCCGACGCGCTTCATCAGCCATTTCATTTTATGGGCCGATTGATGGGTGCCACAAATCCCTTCATGTACTTCGCTCATAACGGTTTTAGCCTCCTCAGGACCTAGGCATTTGAGTAGGACACCATCAACCGTCCGATAATATAGGTTATCGTCCAATAAGACATAGTGTAAAACTTTATATTTCATTCTGCGTGACGCCGATTGGGAAGGGTTTCTCAAATACTCAATGATATCAAACCTCCAGTCATCGGCGTGCACGAGAGCAATCTGAATTGGAACGTCTTTAGCCATCGGCCTGTATCCCGATGCCCCCTGAGCTAAATCATTGGCTTCGAAATTCTGCTTCCTGGGTATATGCCTCATCGTTACGATCCGGAAACCGTGTAATAACTCTTTGCACTCCTCATTGTAGACTTTGAGAATATCGTCTCTGCACTCATACTCCCCAGAAAGTTGACTAATTACTAGCTGTGAATCACCAATGATTTCCACGGCATCGGCCTCGACTTCTTGTAATAACTGCAAGCCTTTAAGCACCGCTTCATATTCTGCTTGATTGTTGGTATAGTAAGGCTTGATAGTGAAAGCGAACTCAAAACTTGCCCCCCGAGGGGATATGATGACTAGGCCGATACCGCAACCGTGTCTGCAGACGGATCCATCGAAATATAACGTCCACGGCACAATGTCTGCATATGCAACTGAGTCATCTCTATGTTGAACGATGAAATCGGCCAGGGCTTGTCCTTTGATCGCTTTGGCCGATTCATATCGAAGATCAAACTCTGTTAAAGCAAAGATCCACTTCCCGACTCGTCCTTTCAACACAGGGGCCGATAGCATGTATTTCATCACATCGGCCTTGCTCACCACGATGCACTCGTTGGAAAGCAGGTAATGCCTCAATTTAGTACATGAAAAATATAAACAAAGGCATAATTTCTCCACCGGCGTGTACCTTGTCTCAGCGTCTAACATTCTCCTGCTGAGATAAAAAATAGCTCTTTCCTTGCCGTTAACATCTTGAACCAAGACTGAGCCGATGGATTTCTCATCGGCCGACAAGTACAATTTGAATGGGACTCCTTTCTGTGGAGGAATTAAGACCGGCGGAGAAGTTAAATATTCTTTGATATCGTCTAGCGCTTTCTGTTGCTTGTCACCCCATATGAATTCTTCGTCGTCCTTTATTTTCAACAGTGGAGTGAATGGCTCTATACGGCCCGACAAATTTGATATAAAACGCCGGACGAAGTTGATCTTGCCAAGCAGAGACTGTAACTTGGTCTTGTTTTCTGGAGGCTTGATTTTCTTGATGGCATCGATGTTCTTCTGTGTGATTTCAATCCCCCTTTCATGGACCAAGAAACCCAAAAACTGACCGGCCGATACGCCAAAGGCACATTTGTTAGGGTTCAACTTCAAACCATATTTCCTTGCCCTTTCTAGTACCTTGCGTAAGTCGGCCAAGTGCATATCATGTTCTCTTGACTTTACGACGACATCGTCTATATAAACTTCAATCAGAGAGCCAATAAGATCATGAAAAATGTAATTCATAGCCCTCTGATACGTAGCTCCAGCATTCTTCAAACCAAATGTCATGACGACCCATTCATATAGGCCGATTGCCCCTGGGCACCTGAAGGCTGTCTTATGAATGTCCTCTTTAGCCATAAAGATCTGGTTGTAACCCGCGTTTCCGTCCATGAAACTAATGATCTTATGCCCAGAAGCAGCATCGACTAGCAAATCGGCCAACGGCATAGGGTACTCGTCTTTGGGCGTCGCCTTATTTAGATCTCTGAAATCGATGCATACCCTTAGCTTGCCGTTCTTTTTCAATACCGGAACTATGTTGGAGACCCACTCCGCGTATCGGCAGGGCCTGATAAAGTTGGCGTCGTAAAGTCTTGTGATCTCTGCTTTTATGGCTTCGTGCATATCGGCCTTAAACCTCCGAGGAGCTTGCTTAAAAGGCCGATAGCCTTGTTTGATTGGTAGCCGATGTTCTACAATCGATCGGCTTAATCCTGGCATCTCATGGTATTCCCATGCAAAACAATCTCTGAATTCTTTCAAAAGATCTATCAAATTATTCTTGTATTCCTTTGGCAAATTAGCGCTTACATACGTCGGCCTAGGCCTATCACCTATTCCTATATCAATTTCTTCCAATTCATCGGCCGACGTAAAACCTTGTCCCAACTTGCCGTCTAACTCATCCACCGCGTCATCTGTGTAGGGGTCATTGTCAACGGCGGATGGTGCATCTTCGCTAAAGTAACCGCTTGTCTTGGTCTTCAATTGCCTCGATGTCGCAGTCGGTTACCTTGAGGAAATCGGCGTCCCAGACTCGCCCGGACAAGCAGTCGATTCCCTCCATCTCCCAAACTGCGAGATCGGCATTGGCGACATGTACTGACCGATCGGCCTGCACGATCTCGACTTGGTCCCCTTGCCATTGCATGAGGCATTGGTGCATTGTTGAAGGGACACAGCAATTTGCATGGATCCAATCTCGTCCCAACAACAAGCTGTAGGAACCCTTTCCATCGAAGACGAAGAAGGTGGTGGGAATTGTTTTGCTGCCCACGGTGAGCTCCACGTTCAGGACCCCCTTCGCCTCGGATGCGTTGCCACCGAAGTCCTTTAATACCATATTTGTCTTGATAAGATCCTCAGGTACTTTTCCAAGCTTCCTGAAGGTTGTGTATGGCATTAAATTGACTGCTGCGCCACCATCGACCAGCATCTTCGTCATCGGCCGCCCGTTGATGAATCCTTTGATGTACAACGGCCGTAGATGTCTGTGGCTGGCGTCAACTGGCTTGTCGAAGATGGCTTGGTCTGGTGACAAGCGTAGCCTGGCTGAACCTTGTTCATCATCGGCCATCGCTTCATCGGCCGCCTGCACACTGTATTCTGCTGGCAATATAAACACCATGTTAACAGGCGCCGATGCCATTTTTTTACCTTTTGAAGCTGAGTAGCTCTGAGCTGTATTGGAGGTGCCCTCATCGGCCTTGGCCACCGTGGATTTTATCCTCCACTCTTTTTTGGTCTTGGTTGGCCGATGGGGTATTTCAGCTTGTTGCTCTTGGATTTGCTCTTTCCTCCTTAACCTCTGAACCCGCCGCTTCTGTGTCTTGGTGAATACATCGCTTGGGCACCATTGGGGGTTCTGGACTTGCTCCTCATCTTCATCGTGTTGATCTTGGTGCATCGGCCCCAGCCTTTCATGCACAGATTTCCGTTGCTTGGCCGGCCGATGCGTTTGTCTGCTTGAGCTGCCCTGATAAGAATCTTCTGCACCACTGCATGCAGGGCACTCCTGGATAGATGGCAACCTCATCCCTTCATTCCAGCAGAAGCGAAAAAACTCGCACTCCCAGTGTGGGTCGTAGGAGTTGTCTTGATCGGCTTGGTCTTGAGCTTGTTCCTCCCGCCTCCGCTGATATTTTCTGATCAGACCCTCAGAGGTCTGATGAGGCCGCTTGCCAGTCCGATGACCACCGCCATCGGCCCTGTCCGCCCGCACCATGTTGACTGGGAACGGGTGGCCTTCAATCTTCATCGGCCGCTTGGCATCATCGATTTTAATTCTGCCCTGCTCGATGGCCGATTGAATTTGTTGCCGGAAGATCTTGCATTCATTTGTATGGTGTGAATAGGAATTGTGCCACTTGCAATATCTCCTTTTCTTGATGTCTTCGGCCGATGGCAATACGTGACCTACTGGCAGTTGAATCTGCTTTTCTTGCAACAGCAGGTCAAATATCTTATCGGCCTTGTTGATGTCGAAATCATATTTATCTTCTTTATCTCCTTTCTTGGCCCACTGGCAAGTTGTTGATTTCCTCATCCGGGCCCACTCGGCTAGGTCGACATCAGCGTCTTCATCGTCGTCATCGTCGGAGGCGTACTGATAAACAGTGTTAATCTTTTTCGCGAACTTCTTTGCCTCCTGGAATCGCTGCTCGTGGGCCGATACTCGTTGTGCCAGCTGAGCGAGGCTGTCAAATTCCTGCGAGGAGAACCTCTCGCGTATCGGCCCTAGCAATCCCTGAAATGCCAGGTCGGCCAACTGGGAATCGGTCAGACTGAGGCTATAACATCTGTTGCGTATGTCTCTGAACCTTTGTATGTACTCAGGGACCGATTCATCCACTCGCTGCCTGATGGCAGTCAGATCTGACAGTTTCATCTCTTGTACGCCATTGTAGAAATATCTATGAAACTGTTTCTCCAGATCTATCCATCCTCTGATGGAATTGCAGGGCAAGGAAGAGAACCATGTGAATGCAGACCCTGATAAGGACAGAGGGAAAAACCTCACCCTCAACGCCTCGATAGCCGATGCCTCCCCGCACTGTGCTAAGAATCGGCTGACATGCTCATATGTCGAGACGTTGTCCTGTCCCGAAAACTTGGAGAAATCCGGGATCTTGTATCGGCCTGGCAATGGTACCCTGTCAAATTCCTCGGGATACGGGTGCCGATACACCGTAGAGTTCTCCTTGGGCTTCAAGCCGAATTGATCCCGCATCACTTCGGCTATCATATCGGCCCAATATCCTGCGGGCCGATGTGGGAGGTCTGGCTGAAACGATTGTTGCAGACCCTCTGCTTGATACTGCCTAGGGGAGTATGGCTGGTAATGATGATCCGAGTTCGGTACGCCATACTGTCCTGCAGGGTGCTGCTGATAGCCTTGTGGCACGTTGTATGCAGCTTGAAGTGGAGGACTATTGAACACTGGGGCTTGCGGTTGTCCGGCCGATGGCTGGTTGACGGGAACTTGCTGCATCGGCTCAACCACCGGTTGCTTCCCCTTGGCCCATTGAGCGTATTGTTCCTCGGTGATGAGCTGAGGGCTGCCCCCAGTCTGCCTGGTGAGGACCAGTGGCAATGTTGTTGTCGGCTGCGCCGATGGGGGTGGCATCGGCGGTGTTGGCTGAGACGTGCTCAGATCATTCCTCAGGGTCCGATATGCAGGGAACTTATTTTCTGGCAAGAAAATCGGCCCCTGAGGCTTGAACTGGTGAATTGACCCGTCTAAGATAGATTTGACCGTATTGGTCAAGGTGTTCACCAAAATCCCTGATTGGTTGACTAGCGCAGAGTGGACTGCGGAGTCAATCCTGTCTTGCAACGTCGGCGCTGCAGTGTCTTCAGTTTTGACGGCGTGATCGTGGGCCGCCGCCGACGTTCCAGCTCCATCTCCGGAACTCGGCATGACCACCTTGGACTTTTGAATCAAGGTGCCCTGCCGAGTCCTAGAATATGTTTGCAGGTACATATTCTGGAACTGCGCGACCAGACTATCCATCTCAGCTTTTTGTTCTGCGCTGAGCTGGTCGGCGGTCACGGGAATGACGTTCTCCTCGACGATCTCGGCCTGCTTCGACATCTCGAGGTGTTCTTGTTGCTGGTGAGAAGCTTGTGTTCTTGAGGTCCCACCGGGCGTGCCAAAAGCGTGTTGGCGCAGAATTTCGACCCGTCCAGCAACCAAACGGGTTCCGCGTTACCACGGCGGCCTGGGAGATCTGCTTAACTCCAGTGCAGGTCCAAATGGCTTGCCTAGTCGTAAGTAGAGCGTGCCAGTTGATTTGATCTGCAATCAACAAGAAACAAGTAAACCAAGTCAGAAAACAACGGCCGATCGGTCAACAGACCGATGACACATTGTCATAGCCCAGCCGATAGGGCAAAGCTATATCGGCTCACTTAGAAAATAAGTACAACATGAGTCTAGTCTTATCGGCCTTTACTGATATATAGATCTCAACTAATAATATTGGCCGATAAGGATGACAAAGGCAACTACACCAGCTAGTACTCCAGTGCAAACTTATACGAGTCAATCGGCCAATATAAACACGCCGATCATAAAGAAATCTTAAGATTACTTCACGATCAACACATTTATACTTATCGATCTGCACATATAAGTGGCAAACATATGCAAGAAACATAAAGCAATCACATATGTTAGGTAATACCGGCTAAAACCCTGGCACTATCCTTAATTACAACCGAAAACAGGCTTCGTGTTAGATCTCAAAACAGGACTAAGGTCGATGGCAACTCGAAGTGTGGATTGAGACTTAACACAAAGAAAATCAAGTCGTCGATTGCTTTTGGGGATGGCAACTGCATTGAACAATCTGGCCAAGCATAAGAATTAAACCATCGTCGGCAATAAACCCTAAAGCGAGTAAACCGCTAGCAAGGCTTAATTAAAATACCTGTCAAAATTATTCAAGACATGATAATCGACGATCACATCATCGAGGCTTAACGTGTCTAAAGCGACACGTTAGCCCCGACGATGCAGATCGTCGGGGACGAGTTCTTACCTCTGCTCCGAAGAAGCAAGAACTCGTCGAAGGAGACCTCTTACGAGGGTTGGCGATGCGCCGAAAGTAGATTGATTCGATTGTGTGATTGGTTGAGAGAGATTACATGTACAAACTATCGGGATATTTATACCCGAGGTTACAACAGAACCCTTGTAGGGCACGATCTTATCTACAACTAACAAACAAGTCCTTGCGGCAGACTTAAGCCACAGATTAGATCTAAACTACTTAATTTACAAGATACAATTGCCTAAAACCGAGCTTTATCTCTATTTGGCAACTTCCTTGAAGCTTACTTCGAGCCCAGACCAAGCCCACGTTGACACTGTCAACTCACAACCCGCATCGGCCCACGACCAAACCAAATCCGTATCGGCCGATACGCTCTTTATAGCAACACCTCCCCAGTCCGATACGGTTACCGGGTCCGATACGAAGCCTGGTCCGACTCCAACTCAATCCTTCCTCTCTGCTTCGGTTTCCTCTTTCCTTTCCGAGTCGATTACCAAAATCCGTCGTTAACAGATCAGTATTAGACATGTAGTCTATAAAGAACTCAATAACCTTCTTAGTCATGTATCCTTCAATAATGCTATTCTCTGATTTTGCTCTATTCCGGATATACGACTTTAGAATTTACATGTACCTCTCAAATGGATACATCTCCCTTAGAAAAGCAAGTCCACATAATTTTGTTTTCTTCACAAGATGAATAGGGAGATGAACCATGATATCAAAAAAGGACAGTGGAAAATACATCTCTAGGTGACAGAGGGTTTTGACAAGATCTGCATGCAAGCCATCGAGTTCGATTGGATAAATAACCTTTTGACCGATTACGTTGAAGAAGGCGCACAAACACATGATCGTGTCACGGTCTTTGATTGAAAGGATATTTCTTATAGCAACTGCTAAGATCTGTGTGATTAGTACATCACAATTGTGGGGACTTCATTCCAACCTATTTTAGCTCATCCAACTTAACATACTTATTTATCTGTCCGAAAGAACTTTAATATCCTTCAAGTAAGATAACATCTAGGTCTTCTCATCCTTCGATAAAGTGTGATAAGTTGATGGGAGGTACACTTTGCCTATGTTCGGATTAGTTACCAGCACGAGTTCACTTCGAATATTCATGTCGTGTAAATCTAGACGTGAATTCAGCCCATCCTTTGTCTTCTTAGGAATATTTAGTAGTAGCCCGATTAAACTCTCACACACATTCTTTTCTACATGCATCAGATCAATGCAATGATGGACCTCAAAATACTTCAATATAGACTTTTTCCCACATACTCTTGTCCTTTTTACGTTTCCTTTACTTTTCAAACTCATTAGGTATGTCATTCACTATATTGTGCACCTCCTCTCTGATTAAATCCGTTGGAGTAGGAAGAAACTCTATCTACAGGGAGAAGCTCTATCTTACCGTTGAAACATTTCGTCAATCCTCTATACAGGTGATGTAGTGGGAGCCATCTCCTATGACACATGTAAATCATCTTTCGTGAGTTCTTTAACCACTTACTATGTGTAATTTTTCTTACAGTCTGAACAAGCTTTCTTTTCTTTTACAATTTGTCCCGAAAGGTTATCAAACATCGGGTAGTTGTTAATGGTGCAGAATAATAGGGTATGTAGATTGGACTTCTCTCGACCATATGCATCCCAAGTTTGCATACCGTCTCTCAGAGTTTTTCTAGGTCATCGATAACAGGTTCTAGGAATACATTAATATCATTGCTAGGCTTTTTCAGTCCTTAGATTAACAAGCATAGCATAATGTACTTACTTTTGAAGCATAACCATAGTGGTATGTTATAGTTTGCTATAAGAACTGACCAGGTGTTATGACAATTGCTCATATCTCCGAAAGGATTCATGTCATCCGTGCACAAATAAAGCCTCATGTTTCTTGGGTCAGCTACGAATGTTTCTGGGGTATATCTGATCGATGTTCCTTCAATGAATCGAATCTATAGGGTGCCTATGCTTACCATCGTTTCTCCGATCTGTGGCATGCCAACATACTAACTCTGTTTCTTTGGGATTGATAAAGATTATTTTGAAAAGATCAGTGATAGGGAGATACCACATAACCTTCACCGAACCACCCCTCTTTGACTTTTTCCCTTCATTAGAACTTCTTTTTCGCTTGTATCGAGAAGCCTTGCACACAGGACATGCATCCAAGTCAGCTTATACCTTGTAGTACAGTATGCAATCATTTGGATATGTGTGAATTCGATAAACCTCCATCCCAAAAGAAACAAAACTTGGTTTGCTTTGTATGTCGTTTTGGGTGTTGTGTTCTCTTCTGGAAGCAAGTCCTTCAATAAAACTAACAGTTCTGTAAAATTCTTGTTTGTTCATCCACTATTTGCCTTTAGCATCATAAGATCCAAGGTTGCAGATAACTTCTTGCATCCGGCGTACAAAGGTGTCTCTAAATCACTAACCAACTTGGTGAACTTCACGTAATCTCTCTCATTATAAGCTGACTCCTCAACATCACGTAACATTACTTGCAAAGTATCATTGTCGATATCAATCATTTCACCGTCCAAAGGAGAAGGAACAAACATGTCATATTCATCTTGTTCCTCGTTTGGTCCACCGCTCAATTCATTTGCAATATAAACTATTTCTTGCTCTCCATACTTTGTCCAACATGTAAGCCCCTCATGAATCCTCATCGTATCAGATAAGAGTGTATATCTACTCGTCCGACAAACATCTTCTCATTTTTGCAATCTACACATGGACAAATCACATAATCATTGTTCCTTCTTTTCTCCTCCTCCTATACGCAACATTGATAAAATTTGTAACGTCACTTCTATACTCTTCGCTATATCGATCAATTCCATACACCCAACTTCTGTCCATCCCTACAAATGTGAACAAATGTTAAATATAATTTCTTTTGCGATATATATTAGGAAATTTATAGGTATGATTTCTTCATTATTACCTAGAGTTAATGCATTTTTTATTTGTTTTCTTTAGAAAAAGAAAAAAATTCGCCTCTCTTTCCCTCCCACCCAAAATGTGAACATAGGGCCTTATTTCAAACCTTTGTCATCGCTGACAGTGTTTGTTTATGGCCCGACACAGATTAGTTGTGATGGGCCAGAACCAAACACCATCACCGATGAGGGTCATCGGTGACGGGTTCGGCTGTGAGACCTCAGTTGAGTGCCTCTACAGGTGCCTATGTGACGGGGCTTTTTCCAGCTCATCATTAATGAGTTCTATGTGATGAGCCGTAGGTTTCCATCATAGATGAGTTGTTTATGATGAGTAGTTCTGTAGAAGTGGTAGTTTTCCATCTATAGCTATGAGAGTCAGTTATTAGAAAAAAATAAATTAATAGGGCTAACTGATTGTACTAACATTTGAGGTACAACTACCTAATTATCAGTATAGTATATGAGAGAATCATGTGCAATTCATGCTAGCAAATTAATACATGGTCCACAAAGTTAAAAAGTACTTCCTCCGGCCATCTATCCCTAATTATAATACCTATATTTTTTTACAAGGTCTTCAATGATATATTTTGATCATTAATTTATTTCATGTTATATTCCTAACGGATATGAAATTAGTATCACATTAAAGTACTTTAAAATATAAATCTAGTGACATAACATACATAATACTTAGCATAGATATGGTTAGTATGATTCTTAGTCAAAAGTTATCGAGTTTGATTTTCTTTAAAAAAAATAATGTCCTATAATTTAGGACAGAGGGAGTAACACAATTACTAGATGTGAACTAACTAGCAACATAGTATCTACTCCCTCCGACCCAAAAAAACAATCTAAAATTGGATTTGACATAATCTAGTATAATCCTATATTGATTTTTTTTGGACGGAGGTGTTGGCAACTTTTTTGGCAAGAAGACAATCATGATTGCGATATCTCAAGCTTTGTGGTGATATGAAGTCGCCAACCACTTCAATCTAACAAAAGCTAAATCAAGATGGGTTTTGTATCAAACATTGGTGCAAAGTAGAAGGAACACAACAATTGGCATGAATCCAACAACGATCCAAAATAACATTATAGTTATCTTGCACATCGACGATGAAGAGTGCGGTTGGCAACATCTTGTTTCTTATGGTAAGCTCCACAGAAAAGATCCCTTTCACCTCCGTTAGTTCACCTTTGAAGCCATTGAGCATCATGTTGGTCTTTTTCAACTCCTCATCTCCACGCCCCAACTTCTTGAATAGCGAGTATGGCATCAAATTGATAGGGGCATCTCCATCCACCAACATCCTAGAGATCGGCTTCCCATCAATGTGATTGCTGAGATAGAGTAGCCTCATATGATGATTAGACTCATCGGGCTTCTCAAAAACCGCATCTCTTGGTCCTAGTAAAAGTTGGGCAATTCCGGCCTTATCCATGGCACAAAACTCCATAGGCAACACACACCATGTTGATATCCATATTCTCCCTAGGCGACGAATCATTGCTAATAACCGGTGACTCACCTTCATCAAAGTCATCATCATCATCCTCATCTTGATCAATCACCGGCTTCTCAACCTCGAATAACTTATGCCTCCACTCTTGTATTGGCGGTGGCCACAACTCATTGAACCTTCTATCCCTCAACTCTTCGGCTTTATCTTTTTTCAACTTTTGAGCACGAAGACGTTGCAACCTCTCTTTTGCGAAGCCGTCAAATTCTTAGGCATCCACCTTGAATTCGGCTCTGTTTGAGGAGCAATATAATGTCCCTTACTAACCTTACTTGATGAAGACGAAGCTCCCGAACTACCTCCTGAACGTGCCCGATCAGACCGTCTTCGAAGCCCGGTCAGACCAACCATAGACCGCCGGTCAGACCGGCCGTAGGGCCCGGTCAAACCGGCTTTGCGCATCGGCGCTTTGCACATCGGCTCTGCTCCTGGTCAGCGTCGGTCAAACCGACCTTGGGACACGGTCAAACCGGCGACCACAAGCTAGTCAATCCGACCAGTAGGCTCGGTCAGAACGGTGCTCTATGCTGCATTGGCTCCGACTTTGGTCTTCTCACTTGGATCACCTTGGCTTCATTTCCAGTAGGTATTGGCACATCATGGGACCCCACCTTGATAGTAATCACCTCTGAAGTCCTTGTCTCCACCTTGACGCGCTTTTCTTCTCCTCTTTTCTCCTCAAACCGATTTTTTGATTGAAATCGGCTTTTTTTGGCAAAGACAACCGCTCATGCACTAACCTTCGTGGCTCCACCCATCCTTGATGAAATTGCATTGTTGGAATAAACTTGTACATTGGCAACAGTGCCCCTCATGGCATGAAATAAGGAAAAGTACATCCCAGCGACACCATTGGACAAGGCCCCCATGGCATGATTTGATGATTATAAGAAAAAGGTGGCTCCAATTGCTTTGGTGATTGAACAAATCTCTCTCTAGGAGGTAATATTGGTCTTTTCCCTTTGTTAGAACACTGTCCGGCCTTCCCCTTCTCGTATTTGTCTAAAAGCATATCAAAAGACACCTTCGGCTTTCACGGTGTTTTAAAACTCAAAGCATCACTCCTATTCTCCTTTCATACACCAACATCTGGCTCTTTTGGAACAATCATCTTAGGCCATGGCTCTCCAATCACTACCTCCTTCCCCTTGGTAGACCCGGCTTGCTTCGGCCGAATCAACACCTTCTTGTTATCAAAGTCAATAGCATTCACTGGAAAAGGGTCATGATCTAGCTTCATCTTGGATCCTTCAGTAAATTTCAGTCATTCTTTTTCCTTCAGTAAATTTCAATCGTCCTTCTTCTATGGCCGATTGAACCTGTCGTCGAAACACATTACAATCATTAGTAGCGTGAGAATGAGAATCATGCCACTTACAATAAGAACGACGTTTCAATTCTTCTGGAGAAGGCATGACATGACCTTTGGGTAATCTAATTTGTTTTTCTTGCAAAAGATAATCAAAGATTTTATCACATTTGGACACATCAAAACTATACTTAATCTCACTTTACCGATCCTTGCAAGGAGTCAGCATTAAATTAGAGCAAATAAACGATTTGTTTTTATTAGTCCATGACTACTCAGCTACATAGATATCATGATCACCACCATCATCATCAGAATCATTATCATTAGGGAAATCAACAATGCTAACACTAGGTTTCTTATTGTTAGACCGAACACTAGGTTTTTGCATAACTTCACTAACATCAAGAAATTGTTGGCCATCTAATCTTTCTTTAATGGGAGCAAGTAAACCATTATAAGTAGGTTGGCCAAATTGCTTTCAGTTATATTCAAAGTAAAACATCGGTTTTTAGTATCTCTAAACCTCTTAATATAATCATTGACAGTTTCATTATACTTTTGCCTAACCAATGTTAAATCAGATAATCTAAGCTCAGTTTCACTAGTATAAAAGTAATCATGAAACTTTTGATCTAATTGAGCCCAAGTATAAGTAGAATTTGCTGGTAAAGAAGTAAACCATGTAAAAAACAGTACCAGACAAAGATAAAAAAAACAAGCGCAATTTAAAAGCATCATTACTAGCTTCACCACATTGTGCTAAGAATTGGCCTATGTGCTCCCACGTGATCCTACCATCTTCACCATTAAACTTAGTAAACTCAGGGACTCTAAAACCACGGGGATATGGCATGTTATTAAAATGATCAGGATACGGCTTTTGATATACCCTAGCATGATTTCTTGGCTCAATTCCAAATGCTTCTCTAAGCATGTTCCTTAAACGCTCTTCCAAATTCTCAGGCCTTGATTGCGGATTTGGTGGCCTAGGAATTGGATGTAGCGGCACAATATGATTATACTGGCCATATCAAGCATCTTGCGGATGTCCCTCATAAATATAATTAGGATCATTGTAAACGTTGGGTATGAATGGTGGAATAGGGGGAGTAGCAATAGGAACTACTTGTGGATTAGGTGCTTGATAATGGTGCAAAACAAAATTATTTGTGATTGTTCGACTTCTTGCACCAGGATGATTGCGCCGGTCTAACCGGACCAGGGTCCGGTCTGACTGGTGGTCATGGGCACGGTCAGACTGGTCAGATGGCCGGTCGTATCGGTTATGGATGGTGGCGTCTGATCGGCCTGAGGCGTGGTCGGACCGGCCGCAGAGCTAGGGTTAGCCTCACTCCCAACAAACTGTGTAGCCACTCCATCGGTCTTGCTATATATGTGATGAACAGTGGCTTGACTAGTGCTTGGGATAGAACTAGGCGACAAACTAACTATAGAAGAGCCTAATTTGACATCTATAGTGGACTCAATTCTCTTATCAAAATACAAACTCATAGCGGTCTCATGTTTATTATTGAAAGTAGCGGTAACAGTTTTATCTACGGAACTTGCTACAAGCTTTTAAACAAGAAGAGCAATGTTATCAGCACTTACCTCATCAATGACAACTAGGGGTGAAGGACCGGGCTTATGAGAAACTCCTTGACGGGTCTTGATGTAGCATCCCGCCAAAACCGCCTCCTGTATTGCCTTCATTTGTTCATTCAAGATCTTGGCATTGCTCCTCATTTAAATCCTCCAAGGTAATAGGCATGATATTGCTTGGATCAACCTTGCGCTTAGTCATGATGTCGATGTAGTTGATAACCGATGTAGACGTTGAAGTCGTTCTCCAACAGAGTCGCCAAAAATCATGTTGGCAACTTTTTTGGCAAGAAGATAATCACGATCGCGACACCTAAAGCTTTGCGGTGATATAGTCACCAACCACCTCAATCTAGCAAAAGATAAATCAAGATGGGTTTTGTAAAAACTAAACCAGCTAGCGGAGCCGATTGAGAGATAAAAAACCGACCTCTAGGCCGATCTAGATCGATATGAAGATAATTACCCGTTTCGTTGGTAAAACGGAAGGTTTATGGGACAAACCTACAAAGGGATAATTGCACTCTCGCGACGAGGACGGGCGGCTTTCAACGCAAATCGACGAAGATGGACAAAACTAGGTTAGAACTATGCAAAAAGTAGATGCATGTTGAAAAGAACGATTCAATTGGCTAATTATGTTAAAAATAGATTGTGTCTCCAATTAAATCGGTTCCTTATAAAGGGGTTGGTCTTGCCTCCTACAGGACCTTCTCCACGTCAATCTCGGGATATAGATCAATTAGAACTCAAAAATTAGCTCTCCATGCAAGGTAACCTGAGACCTCGGCAAAATTGGAGTTGGACTTTACCGGTCAAACCGGCCACATACTACTAGTCAGAACGGCCCTACACGCCGGTCAAACCGGCCACATGGTGCTAGTCAAAACAGCCCTACACGCCGGTCAGACCAACCTATACACGGCGGTAAGACCGGTCCTGTGAAAGAAACTTTGACAATATTTATCTATTTTGATTATAGGTGTTAAATTTGGGTGTAAGCATAGATGTTACAGTATAGCTATCTATTAGTACCAGATCTAGGCGGGTATTTCCATGAAAAATCCACCGTGTGCGTGCTGATGTGGTGTGTTGATGCGGGAAATTAATTGAAAACTTCCGCGAAAACTACAGGGAATTAATACGGCTTCAGCGACAGGTGGAATCGGCCTGGGCACGTTCAGGCAATTGATGTCAAATCTTCGCACTGGTGAAGCCTTTCACAACTTGTACATCCTCATTTTCCACCGTATATTTTATGAACTCCTAAACTATATTTTTCAAAAAAAATAAAAAAATTACTGCAAAAAATTATATTAATCTATTTTCTAAATATTTTTATATTAATATTTAATTAATTATGTGTTAATAAGACGTTTCGTTTTTTTGATGTGAGTATGGGTTCGGGACGCTTAGGTTGAACGCACCAGCAGGTGGGTCTTAAGTACGTACAGTACGTGCATGTAGGCCACACACATGTCAGTCATTGATCCAACATCAAAGTCCTTCAACAAAGTCGGTCTTCAGTGACCCCAACATGCTTTTAACTACCGTTGAATTGCTAGGCGCATAACGACTGTCTTTTCAAGTTGTAAAAATGTGTATATTCGTTTAGTTGCTTACACCTTCTGGAGAACAGATTTGTATCTGTAGAGCAATCATGATAACCAGTAGAAGTTAAATTCATTTTAAAGTTATATGAAACTCATGTTTTTTTAGAAAAATAGTAGACTCAACAGTTCGATTTAACGATCACAATACTCTGAATCACTGTTGGTTTGCTGCCACTTGCACACTACCAGTTAAAACACCCGCTTCAGTAACGGTTTATCCACTAATGGATAAGTAAGGGGGGAAAAATTGAAAATTGGTTTTTCTTTTTCCTTAAAAAAAATACTCAAACTACTAAACCCAGCTACGGAACGCACGAAAAAAGTTCATCTATATGTACGCCAATTAGCTAAAGTAATGTTCTAAAACATTATTTAATTTACTTTTCTCGAAGAAACCAAAATACAGCTACGTACAGCCATATAAATTTGTATTACTATATAAAGATTTATTTTATTTGACAACTTGGAACTGACCTTTCAACCACTATGTAAAACAAAAAAAATGTTATTTATGCATCCTTAAACCTTATCACACATGCAATACACTAAGCTTGCGATTTTTACGACAGTAGCAGTGACAGGTGAGCTACAGTTACGACCACATGTGAGCTTGAGCGAGATCACTCACGATTAATAGTAGCAATGCTATGGGGCAAGTTCGGAAGCGTAGCTTAGCTGTGGACAGGCTCTAGGGTAGTGCCAACGATAGAGAGTGGGCTTGAGGTCCTATAAAATTATTTTAGACCGACTTGATTGGAACACAAATTTTTTGGATTCCTTTTATATATTTCATTTAAATAATTCAACTAAGGTAAGAGTAAAAAAAATAAATTCTTTTGTAACAAGTAGATGCTTAAAAAAATAAGTTTGTATAGAAGTTTGCATTTCTAAAATAATGGCAGTGTAATTCCCAACCTTCTCGTTTAAAAGATTTTATTGTCCAAATGTGCTTCCACTGCACTCTTTTTTTATACGATAGTAGTACAATCAATTTTAAAAATGATCAATCTAAATATATATTTGCTATTATTTAAGAGTAGGTAAATTAAACTCACAGTTTATGCCGAGTAATAATGCACATGACAGAAAAAATATAATGGCATGATGTCAGACTCAGTCCTCATATAAAATTTAATTTAATATATGGTTAGGATAAATAATGTTAAAAAGTATTTAATTTTGAAATTACCAAACATACATATTCAAAATAATAAAATATAGTTGTATAATTTTATACAACATTAATATGGATGCCCGCGCAAGCGCGCGGGTAACATCCTAGTTGGTTTAAATAAATTAATAATTACTAAAAGTTTACATGCATTTTTTAAAAGAATTATGTTGAGAATAGTGGGAGAGGAGCAGGGTTTCTTTTACCGCGGTAAACCACGCGGTTACCATGGTTACCGCGCTTACTGCGGGGTACGGTAAAAGGAAAACCGCGGTAACCGTCTTAAATTCAAATAAATTAAAAAAATAATTTAAAATTTTGATAAATTTTATACGGTTTCGTGTGGTTTGCCACTGTTACCACGCGGTAACCGTGCTTACTGTCGGGGCGCGGTAACCGCGGCCCTGGCGGTAAGGCAAACCCTGGAGAGGAGAGCCCTGAATGGTAGCACAATTGATAAGGAAAAGCTGTCACATGCACCATCTGCCCATGTCGTACTATGACTACTACAAATTTTTTTGACAAAGTGATGGACATAAAAAAAATAGGTTGGCGAGATGGAGTGTGATTTGTACATCTAAGGATTGTGGGGGTCTTGAAATACAGAATCTAGATGTGCAGAATAAATGTTTGTTGAGTAAATGTTCGTATAAACTTATCAATGAGGATGAGGTTTGGCAAAAGCTACTTAGGAAAAAATACTTGGATAAGAAAACAATTACACTTGTAGAAAAACAACAGGAGGTTCTCATTTTTGGGTAGGGCTAATGGAGGTTAAGAACTCTTTTCTTTCTTGTGGTGCTTTTCAAGTAGGTAATGACACACAACTGAGATTTTGGGAGGATTATTGGAGTGGTGCTTTCTCTTTTGATAAGTTGTATCCTTCGTTGTATAATCTAATTAGGAAAAAATGTAATGATGACCGAAGTCTTGAAAAAGGTGCCTTTAAATGTCTATTTCAGAAGGGCGGGGCTATTATAGGGGATAACCTAGCAGCTTAGTATAACTTGGTCTCAAAAGTTATATCAACTCACCTTATAGAAAAAAATGATATCTTTGTGTGGAAAGACAATAAAAAGGAAATCTTTAACGTAAACTCCACGTACATGTTTAATGGAGTAATTCCAAGGAAATCTTTCTTTTAGCTTAGAATTGCATTGTGGATTAAAATTTTCTTGTGGTGGGTTACTCTAAACAAAAGATAATCTTGCAAAAAGAAAGTAAAAAGGTAGCACTAAGTGTTGCTTCTGTGATTCTAATGAAACAATACAATATTTTTTTATTGATTGTCATTTGGTTAGATTAATTTGGAATGCTGTGTATATAACCTTTGGGATCCATCCGCCTACTACTATTACTAATCTTTTTGTAATTGAGCCAATGGTGTTCAAATTAGGCTTAAACATCAAATTTTTGTTGGCATTGTAGCTTTGTGTTGGGTAGTTTGGCTTTGTAGAAATGATATAGTTTTTAATGGCTTCAAAACTAACTCTTTTTTACATGTAATTTTCAAGGGGACGTATTGGGCATGTCAATGGTCTTTGCTACTTAAGAAGAAGGATAGAGACAAAGTCAAGGAAGAGTGCAGTCTGTTGGAAGGAAGAATTTTGGATTTCTTCTCTAAGCATGGGTGAAATTTGAGGAGAAGGTTGTAAATCTAGATGTATCTTTGTCTCTTGTTTTATGTGGTCTGTAAGAGTTGTAAGATCGCTTCTGTGAGGTATGTGAGGCTAAGTGTTGTTGTGTTGGTGTTGGTGTGTCGTGATGTTAGTTTGTGAACATTTGTAAGGTGGAGTCTAAGAACTCATGTTTTATTATTGGCTATGTACATTCGGTTGGATGTAGAGGTCGGATTTTTTTTTTTTTAAAAAATTTGTGTTAGTAAGACCGTAATCGCCTCTAACATATGCGGCGTTGAGTGTAGCAGTATTGGCAAGGTTGTCTGTCTGTCAGAAGGAAAAAACACAGTAGGAGTCGAAGAGAAGGCTGCTGCGTTGGTCTCCACCTCCTTTGCGATTGCAGGTAGGCAGGTAGCCAAGAGCCGATTCAGAGTCACCAATGGCGCTCCGTCGCCAGAGATAACCCCCCACGCCGCCACTGATGGACGCCCTCGTCTCCCGCCGCCGCCACCGCCGCCTCCTCCTTGCCGCCGCTGCCGCCACCGCCGGCTACGGCCTCTACCGCCTCTACCGCCACCATCGCCGCCGCGTCGCCGCCGTCCTCTCTCTTGCGGACGCCGTCTCTCAGGTCGGCTCCGACCTCGCCGACTTCCTCCGCTCCGATTCCGACCACGTGCCCCGCAGCCTGCTCCAGCTCTCCAAGCTCGCCGCCTCCGAGCCCATCTCCTCCGCCGCATCCTCCCTCTCCGAATCCCTCGCCTCCGGCCTCCTCCGCGCCCTCTCCTCCTCCTCCCACACAGCCCACGCAGGATCAGGTTCCGACTATTCCCCCAAACTCACGCTCAGCCCCATCACCGATCGGATCTTGGACCGCCTCCTCTCCCCGGCCGGCACCGCCTTCGCCTCCGCCCTCGTCGCCACCTTCGCCACCAATCTCGTCTTGTCCTACCACGCCTCCGCCCCCGGAGCTGGGGACCCCCGGCCCCGCGCCCACCCGGATTGGCTCACCGCGCTCTGCACCGACAGGGGCAAGGACGCCGCGGCCCACCTTGTCCGGGTCTTCGTCACCACCGCCGTTGCGGCCTACCTCGACCGGACCGCCTCCGTGCGCAGCTCTCACCACCTGCTCGCGGCCTTCACCGACCCCAAGCACGAGGCCAAGCTCAAGGACCTGCTCGTCTCCGTCTGCAATGGCGCCGTCGAGACATTCGTCAGGACAACGCGTCAGGTCTCCAGGGAGGCCTCGATTGCTCCAATTGACTCTGCCATCGTGGTCAGTGATCCCAACCAGAGTTCAAGTCCTCGACGCGTCATGGACACGGTGTCCAGCACTCTTGCTGTGCCCAGCAACCGCAGGTTTGTGCTGGATGTCACTGGCAGAGTCACCGCCGAGACCGTCCGCTCCTTCCTCGAATTCCTGGCGCAGCGGGTCTCCGATGGAGCGAGGAAGAGCATTACCACCGCCCGCAACGAGGTTGCCGAGAGGGGGTTCATCGCAATCAAGTACATGAGCGCCAAGTCCATGGCCATCTTCACCATATGCTTCGCCTTGTGCATGCACATTTCAATGGGAACAAGGTTCCTCTTGCCGGCCTAGCTCGCTCCGTCAGTGCAAGCTGTGGTGGAATTCCAGGTGACAGCTTTTGCTCATCTTAGTTGCAGAGTAAATTATATATGTAGATTGCAAATTCATCCTGTACCAGTAGCTATGACAAGCTTGGCGCTCCATTTTGTCATATTACCATGTCTTTAGGGTGTTGGCCAAAACCATCAAGGTTCCATGAACAAGTAGAGGATCAGTGGAATTTTCAGATGGTGGTTGTTTGTTTGTGGCTTGATTGATAGACACGAGGTATATGATAGCTAAATCACACTGGCCAAATTGGCAATTTTAATGTATCATAAGTTTGATACGGGTAGTGACTGATGCTGTTTTATGCTTGCCAGTTTTAGTGTAAAGTGGCCTAGTTTTTGTCAATAGCTTCTGGTTGCTGATGCTCTTCAGCTGTCTTTCCATGCATGTAAACCATAATTTCTCTGCTTTTGTTTGGTATATTCACTTTTTTTTCTGACTTGTAACAAAGGGAATGGGAAGTGGTGAGGTAAAATGCCTTGTTTTCTGAATGTAGTGGCATTTCTAGAATTGGCGAAATTCTATCTCATGGCCATTATCCTTTGGAACTACTTGAACTTCAAATGATTATGTAGAGGTGCAAACAACCATAGGGCTGGTTTATTTTATTTGGTAAACCATTGCGACTTCACTGGAAATATTCATTGTTTTGAAGGATTGGATTGTAGCTGTGGAAAAGCCATTGATAATCCGTGTTTGGAATAATGTTTTATCTACCTCACTTCAGCTTTGTAATACATGTAAAATTATGTATGCGGAACTTCTATAATAAGATTTGCTATTGCCATGTACATGTATTCATTATAATGACCTCAAAAGCTACTTCGGTTTCAACAAAAAGCAATTAAATTACCAGGTGCTACATCAAGGAATATGGATGTTTTTTCACTAAGAATCCAACTTTTGCAAAAAGTGGATATGTGTAGTGCAGTGGCAGCGTTTTACCAAATAAAGTTGTATGTTTTCTTATTTATGTGGGTTATTTCAGTTTGTGATTGCCCCCTTTCCTAGATCAGAGTAATGTTGGCCATGAATACATTTGAATTTTATGATAAACAAATTATCAAGCATTTCTTGAACCTCTGGCATATATATTAGTAGATGACAACATATATATATATATTAAATTATTTTATCTACAAATGTAAGAAATAGTCCATGTGCAGAAGACGGTTGAAGCATATATAACCACTTTTTATATAAGCAATAGAAAAATGTGTTTAACACATTTGACTTTTGCTCCCTCTCATAAAGCCAGAAAACACAAATGAAAGGGAATTGGAATTAAGCGGCCTTCCTAGTTTATAGGATAAAGAGACTAGAGAGAAAAATGTGATTGTGCGTTCGAGACAAAAAAAAAAGAAAGTGTGATGGTGCAGAAGATGGTTGAGGCATATATAGCCATGTTATTTTAATAGAAAATTGTTTTACAACTTTGGCATATAGAGTACATCTTGGTGCACACGGCCATAAATTGTTTGTTATATATAATGAAATGTTGGTTCAATTGAAATACAGATCAGATAATAGGGCTGGGCCCTTTGAATATAGAGTTCCTATGCTTTCCTCGCTTCCTGCGCAAGAAGTAATACTCTGTTTTTTTTATGAGATCGTGTCCGGTTCTGTTTAATGATTCATGTGTATGACTTCCTTTTTCCCCATTTATCGTGAACCGATTTTCGCAATCAGCTCGAAGCAAGCACGATGCAATAATCAGCGACCTGAGCCAAAATGTCATGATCTTTAACACCCAAATACTACACCTGCAAGCCAAAATGTGTGTGTGTATGCTGCATGTGTTGGTCCGTCATACTCATGGTCCGTCGTGCTGGTGAAGTAGGAGCGCATGACGTGGTCGTGGGATGGCACTGCTCAGTAAGGAGGATGCCGAACCTGCTATCTTTTCGTTTGTATTTAAGCAGTTCAACATACCAGCAGAGCATAGCCAAGAAGGTGCTCTGATGCCTGAGCAAGATGGGTGTTTTTCTGTTCTTCGTCGACAGGGCGCCTTGGTTGGAAGCAGTCTTGGCTGAATAGAGCTTGAATGTTTGATTGATGCTGCACTCCATTCCGACGGCACCAGAAGCTTGTGCTTGTGCAATTTGACAAACCAGTGTACTCTTTGTGCTATTTGACAGTAATTTAGTGATCATATCACACTGTTTTAATGTTATTTCAATTTCTGAACTGCTATCTACTTGAGCCATTGATAACTAACATTGTGTCTGAATATTGACTGAATGTGAGCTTCAGAGTTCAGAGTATGTTTTTTGTTTGAATGAATGTTGAATTGAGGTTGTAAATTGAGTATAGTAATTGTGTCAATTGAGTAAAGTTTGTCAAATGGTTGTGCACATCCTTGAGCTTAACACAGTCAGATACTCCAAGACTGAAAATTCACAAAAGAATCAGGTTCTCTACAAGGATCACCAAATGATTTTGCAGTTTCTGGCTGAAGTAAAGAAGTACTACTGCTGCTACTGAATTACACTAACCAGTGACAAGTTTTATTCAATTTGAGGTCCTGCTACTGAAGTAATTTAATGACAACATGTCTGTTAACATCCAAGATCAAGGTTCAGATAGAGAATATTGATGGGTTAGAGCAAATACTATAAGCCCTTAAGCACTTGTCTTTAAATACCATATAGGCTTATTGGATGATGTGAAAGAGAGAAAATACTTTCGTGGAAGGGGCAACCTCTATACATACTTCAATGAAAATTTCAATAAAAATATGAGAGCATTAGAGTTATTTGGGGTTTGTGTGTTGGAGGTAACCTACTATTGTATAGGAAAAATCCAAATAACCTCCTAAACTTTGGATGGAAGTCCGTCTAACACACTGTACTTTAAAACATGGATATCCAATCCCCGGAATATTGTAACACCATTTGTATTACCTCCCAAATTAGTTTTAGATGGTGGCTTGACCTATATCAAAGCTTAAATGACCAGCTTTGAATAATTAACATATCATATTTATAAATCATGAATCATAGGTCATTAATTTATACTTATATAGTGATGTCATACTATTATTATATTCATACTAACATAAGTGAGTGAAAAGGGGGGAAAAAGAATGATAGAGGTGGCGAACGACGCGATGGCAGTGAGCCCATCGGCGTTGGTGTGACTCAAGAAGGGTAAATTTGATCCATGCCGTTGCAAATTTTCCATATTGAAAAAATACAATTACTATTCATTTATTTAGAATAATGGCATTTCAATTTCACAATTATTCTATATATGCCCCTACTTCCCCCTCAATGCATTTTGTAAAAAAATTGGACCAAATTGCCCGTATCTTCTTCCTTTGTCCCCTCCCCTTTCTCACTGTCCGTCTCTCTCCTTCACTCGATCCCATCGATGAGGAACCTGCATGGGTCGCTGATCTCCCCCGCAGCTATGAAGGGGAAGTCGAGGGACCCCATCACCTCTCGTGGCAAATTGGTGCGCAGTGACGCTTAGAGGGATGTCTCTGTCATGTTCATCTTTCCCCATAGTTGGAGCAAGATAGTGGATTCGGATGATTGATTAGTTAGTTGGTGTGGCGTGCTTGATTAGTTGACGTGGAGTTGTATCCTGTGCGACTCTCTGTTCAAGTTGGAGCGAGGTAGTGGATTCAGCGGTCTTCGGGCTTGGATCCAGTGGCGCTCCGAGTCCGACTACCGGCCACCAGCAGCTGCAACTGGTGCCCTCCTCCTCTCACCGTCGAGGAGCACGACGACCTCCAACAGTTCAGGTAGCTGTCACTGCTTGCGCAACACATCGAGCATCTCCGGCGGTGGCACCTCTTTAGCGAAGGTGATGTGGCGATGGCTACCTCGATTGATTAGATCAGTATTGAAAGCAGCAAATGCAGAGATATGTTCTTTCATCGATCCCTGCATTTTTGCCTTCTAATCTTCCCCAATTTTTGCCTTCTTCAAGATCAATAGCCACCTGAACCACTGTCCTGGAGGTAATAATCAATCCACTCCCTTTTCTTGCTATTTTACCTGCACATTATTGTAGATTAGCTCCACCCTCATTTTTCCCTTCTCTGTGTTCTTCATCTTCTTCTCCTTTTACTGTAGCACCTTTACTGTAGCACTTAAAAAATCAACTCGTGCTTCCTATCCGCAATTGGCTTGCCTTCTATTACCTGGGTCCGATGGGCGATGAAGAATGCCTTTTAAGCATGTGTTGATGCAAAAAAAACACACACTGGCCTGGGAGATCTGCTTAGCTCCAGTGCAGGTCCAAAGACTTCTTTCGGGTTCTAGGCGTGCCAATTGGTTTGATCCTGCAACCAATAAGAAACAAAGAAAGCGCAGTTAAATCCACCAATGATAGCCGATCGGCTGGTTTACCGATGACATATCATTGAGCATTGAGCCGATGCAAGATGCATTAAATCGGCTATAACAGATTAAGCAAGATAAAGCTAAATCCACTCAATCGGCTGTAAATATCAACAAAATATAATCTAAGCCTCAAAATATATTCAAACCAAGTGATTGGGATAGATCGGACAGGGCGCCGAGACAGTATAAATCACTTATGCCTAAATATATTATGAAGCATAGATTATACCAGTTCATAGCATAGCCGATTAGGCAAATCTAACATGTATCGGCTAGTACTCCGATACTACTTTATACAGAGAGATTATCATAAACAAAATATATTAAACAACTTGTCAAACTAATGTTAAGATAATCCTAACCAGATTTGACAACAAGCTCAATATATTTTACTAAGTTAATATCTCGATATAAAGGGCATGTTTAATATATCAAGATAACAAGATAATTAAACCAGGTAAGATCGGCTGAAACCCCGACGCTATCTCTATTAGCAATCACAGACAAGCTAGAAACTATGGTTCTAAACATGATTTAGTAAGTCAAACCTAACTGATGCAGCACCAAATATGTAAAGAAACATAATGTCTAGATGATCAAGCCGATGAAAACCTTTTCGAGATGGTAGATATATTGTATAATCTAGATCAACAGCAATATATAACCCTATCGGTTGCTTTTCTGAGAAACAAACACCAACCGATCTAAGCTGTATATTGATATCAATTCAGATTATACAATATATATGATAACTCGACGATTCACACAAACAGGATCAGAGTGTCATAAAGATGGAAGCACTAATCCCGAGAGCGCAAGCTGCCATAACAAGTTTTACCTCTTGCTGGAGATCGAAACCGATGCAGCCCAACTCGAAAGCAAGAACTCGTCGAAAACAATGAAAGAGTAAAGGTGGCGATGCGCCGAAGTTGTTGTATTGATCTGTTTTTTTTTCTTTACACGAACCTGGGTTTAATTTATACCCAGAACTCCACAATAAGTCCTTATCGGACACGAATCTTATCTCTATTACAACCCATATTAAAGACAATTCCCCAATACAAACTCTAACCGACAGTATCTATTAGGAAACTAACATTATATCCTAAGTAATAGATACAATTCCCTTCTTCGGACCCAATCCGTATGTGGGAATCCTCATGAAGCTCACCAACCGAACCCGACAAAGACTCTGTTATCCTCTCGTCGGAATCGGCTACATCGGCTATCCTTGTCCGACTCTGTCTCAGCCGATGGTCACAATAGCCGACTCGGTCACCAGCCGATACACACCGTAGCCGATTCGGTCACCAACCGATTCTTGCTCTGTTTTAGTAACCGCCCGCTTCCTCCAAATCCGCTTCGATTCTATCTTCAGATCCAATATTTGATTTACCAAATTTGGTCGTTAACAGCATGCCACTCTAAGCATCTCCAACTGGCAAAATTACCTCAAATCTAGGCCATCAGAAATAGTCGGCTGGCATAATTGGTATCGGCGAATGGTATCGGCTAAATACTAGCTCTAGAATGATCTAGGGATTGCTCAATGCATCAACCTATCGCTAGCCGATATGATGAAAGATGAGCCTTAGATTTCATCTGCCTGCTATTTCTGGTCCGATGCAATTAATGCCTTCCTCTTTAGTCATGGGCCGATGACTCCAACCTTGAGGGATGTAGTTATGATCACAGGCCTCAACATTACTTCATCGGCCAACCTCATCAGTATGAGGGTAAAGTGTGCTCATCAGCTTGACACTAAAGGGTGGACAAATTACATCATAAAGCACTCCAAGCAATATCCAACTGGGAACACATTACCTTCCTCAACATGTGGCTAGAAAAGTTTGTCTTATGTAGATCAACACTTGGTCCTACAGCTAACATGCAACACATAGCAGATGCCCTTGCCAATGGAAAAGCAATCCCTCTGGGCAAATATCTCTTTGGAGCAGTCTATCAGTTGCTTCATCAAGTTAGCCAAGCTCTTAGCTGATCAACCCATCGGTCATATTGGCGGTCCATGATGGTTCCTTCAGTTGTGGCTTAGGCTCTACGCCGTTCAAATAGCAGAAAGTCCATCCTTGAACTCTTTGAACTTCCCATCGTATTCTGCTGAAGATGCAACTCTACTCATCAGCGTTGCATGTCTCTTGGTGAAGCAACATCGGCTTATCTTGGAGCTAAGCTATCCGTAGCCGATGTTTGTTTCTGGTTCAAAGCCTTCTACCGTGGCTTTGATGAGAACAACTTGATGTGGTATGCTTATGAAGATGCTGAAGAATTTGAACTCCCAGCCGATCTCAAGCTCAATACGATCGATACAGATGAAATCAGTAGAGAAATTTTCATTGCTACCATTACTCCTTGCATCTTGCTGATTGGAGTCTCCACCGGGCGCACTGCTCACACATCATATGAGTTTATCATCCATCGGTTGCTGCCCGTCAATTAGGCTTCGTCCAACGGTGGGATAAGTGAAAAGAGTATCTCTTCAACCTAGCCGTCACCTCACATTGCTCTTCTCTTGATCCTAATTTCGTTGACTTTGATACAGAGGTAAAACTTACACTTCAACATTTTCTAATATAATCATCAATCATTACTAACACACATTATCGTCTTGTAGGTCATTGATCTTGATCCCCAACTGTTAGCAAGAGTGGTCAGCCGATTGAATACCTGCCAAAATCGGCTAATCCAAATCTAGGCGCCGACTGAAGAAGACTTCAAATTCTGGCCGCAAGAAGCAAAAGAAATCCATCAGCCCCATCAACTGCTGCCGAAAATGAGCCAGAACTTGACCCTGAGATCAACGGAGCCGTTGATACCGTAGCCGATGGCATAGAAGATGTTGAGGCCGATCCTGCCAATCTTGATGCCGCCACCGAAGCAAATCTCAATGCAGATACTGATGCTGTCGGTGACCAACTGAGCTATACCAATACCAACATCCAACGAGAATACCAAGCGATCGCGCGAGTGCGCGACCCATCGTTTACCCTGCATTTCCCCATCCAGCCACGCGATAGATATGCGAGAACTTGACGGCCTCAGCGCGGCAAGCACTTCTCCTACGAACACCCAGTGTGACCACGACCACGAGCACCAATGTGATACGATGAGCGCTCTGCTTCGCGTCGTGATCCTGCCTCTCTGATGCATGATCAATTTTATCTTTTGTATGTATGGTTCCGTTTGACCCGTTGAAGTTTCTTTCATATTGTCATTTTGTTTCCCTTACGTTCACCAATTAATTTTGCACCAGGTTATGGAACTTTTTCTCCAACAACAATTGCATGGTACTCCAAAGATGAATACATATATATACGCGTTTCATACTTTCATGGATCCAGCCATCAGACTCAAATCCTATTCTCTTATCCAGTTATCCTGCATGTCACATTGGGTTGCAGTTATATATCTTGATTATAATAATTCTACGGTCTAATTCCCTTGTTGGTTCGATTGCTTATGTGTCTTCTTCCCTGACTGAAATTCCGTTCTATACAAGGCGAAACAGATCTACCCAGTACCCACTCAAGAAATTGGACTGCAAATGAGTCTACATTTAGTAGTTTCAGTAGTTGGTGCAAGATCAAAATTAACTTAATTCTCAGCTATGGATTAAGTTCGCAGTATATTGTTGGTTTGGTTTACTAAACAGGAGAATGTATCTTCTATTGAAGCAAATGCCGGGATTTCCATTATCTAAAAAACTAAGCAGGAGAAATGGATTGTGATCAGATTACCAAAATATTAGGAGGTATTTCTTTCTAATCCTTAAACAAAGGTATGCGTATTTGCAATTCTTATTTAAGTACTGTAGCAGCATCGTTGTTTTGCGCATCTCAACAACATATGTATTACTGAAGATTTTGAATATTCTGTCTATATTACATAGAATAGGCCTGCGTTCGTTTCTTCTGAAACAGTACAGATAAAAAATAAACTTTCGTGACACGCTTTTCAAACTCCCAAACGGTGCGTTTCGTGCGAAAATTTTTAATATGAAAGTTGCTCTAAAATGTGAGATTAATCCATTTTTCAAGTTTGTAATAATTAAAACTCAATTAATCACACGATATTGTCACCTCGTTTTGCGTGAAACACTTTATCTTTATCTTTATCTTTATCTTCAGGACTTTCAAACACCACCGATTCTATCAAGATGATTATAATTCTTTTTTATGAACTTCTATAAAAATAGTATTTGTGGTTAGGGTAGAGAGCTGCACACTGAATTTGAAATCATCATCTCAGATGCAACATGTGGACAGTTGAACTTATTACTGGCTATGCATTGAGCAATATATATCGTTTCTTATTAAATAAATTGCAGTATTCTAAATTGTAAGCCACCATGTGTTAACATTTAAATAAACTTTACAAAATATTGTTCATTAGCTTACAAGCTCAAATGATGTCGCATCTTTTGAGGCTTATGCTATGTACCACTTTTCTTTTTTTTAGAATTTGGGTAGCGCTATTCACAAAATTATTTATCCTAGAAGGAAATTTGTTCATCTTCTTTCTGTTCTTGCATTAGAATGCACAAAGTTATCCCGCAACAACAATGCGCGGGGAATCACCTACTATAAGAAGAGAAGGGGCACCATTCATAGGGATAAAAATGGATCAGAAATGGACAGAAACTACTCTACCATATCCGTTTTCATACTTTTAGAAGTGAAATAGAATATTATCGAATACAGATACGGAGCGAATATGAAACAAAATGAATTCGATGACGAGTTGTTTGAATATAAAACCCTCGTAAATTGAGCTTCCTGAATCAATGAAGATATATTGCTTTGTTATTTTTCTGAAATAATAGGTCAACATTTCAAAATTTTATATCATCAATTGTTTTGTAGGCGGTCACACAACAGTTGTGAAAATGATTTTCATGGTCATTACCCACATGTGAAAATGATTTCCATTGCCTGGTCACTTGATCGAACCAATACCTCTTCCTCCATGCATAGCTTACTTACAATCTCACTTATCAAGCTTTTGTTGTATAGATTGAAAAATTCTATTCATTTTATTTCACCTTTGTGTAACTTGTAGTGTTTGTTTTTCACTTCAAATAATTTCAAATAAAAAGGTTATAAACTACAAACTTTGATATAGAGATTTTGTAAAAATAAATATTGGATTGTGTACCGAATTTTGTACCTCTAAAGGATCTGAAATGATAAATTTGTCAACAAGAAAATTTTAGATCTCGTCGAGTTGTACAATTTTGACATAACGATTGTCTTCGTACGACTTTATATGATAAAGTTATGTATATATACGTGTTTTTTTGACAATTGATATATGGGAAAAACTCCAGTTAGTTTCTGGCCGTTTTTTTATTTCTGCCTGATTTTCCAGTATCCGAACACATTTTCGGAAATATGTCTTCGAAATCCAATTTTTCTTTGACATAAATACTGCTAGGGAGGCCCTAGCAGTGTGGCTGTTAGCAAATAATGCAATCAAGATCGAACACGAGACACAGATTTTTACGTGGAAAACCCTTGCGAGAAAAAACCACGGGCGCCAACCGGCGATCTTCACTATATGAGGAGAGTGTTTACAGAACGCAGGGAATACAATGAGTCGTCAACTCTTCCGTGCGGTTTACAAGATGTATTTATAGGACGGACTGACTGCAGTCAAATACGGAAACAAATCCGCTAATGAACATACCCGAACCGTGGGCCCTCCAGGCGTCCCCACAAGACTCACGTTATAATTCGGATCATATTCCAACAAACTCCACCTTAAGACGAATTTCATCTTGTAGCGAATGAAGTATCATCAATCAACTCACTTCAATAATAAATAATCACCGGTGCCAAAAGTCACTAGGACTTAATTTGTAATGCCAACTAAGCTTGAGCATAGCCCAAACTTAGCTCCAGGAACTGGCTTTGTCAACATATCAGCAGGATTATCATGAGTACTTATCTTGCACACCTTAACACCACCATCAGTAATGACATCTCGAATAAAGTGATATCTCACATAAATGTGCTTGGTCCTTTCATGAAACATCTGATCTTTGGTTAAACAAATAGCACTCTGGCTATCATAATGTATAGTAGTGCAAGAAGTAACCCCGCAAAGTTCAGAGTATAAACCTCTTAACCAAATAATTTCTTTACAAGATTCAGATATAGCCATATATTCAGCTTCTGTTGTAGACAGAGCAATAGTGGACTGCAAGCATGCTTTCCAACTAACAGCACAACCACCAATGGTGAAAACATAACCCGTGAGAGATCTCCTCTTATCCAAATCACCAGCAAAATCAGAATCAACATAACCAACAAGTCGATTTCTAGATTTCCCAAACTGCAAACAGACATTAGAAGTACCTCGCAAATATCTGAAAATCCACTGAACAGCTCTCCAATGCTCCTTACTAGGATTAGCCATGAATCTACTAACAACACTCAATGCATGAGATAAATCAGGACAAGAACAAATCATGGCATACATAAGAGAACCAACTGCACTGGAATATGGAACTCTAGACATGTACTCAATATCTTTATCTGACTCTGGACATAAATCTGATGATAATCTGAAATGTGCAGCTAATGGAGTACTCACTGGTTTTGCTTTATTCATATTAAAACGACGAAGAACCTTTTCACTATAACCTCGCTGACTGAGGTATAATTTACCATATTTTCTATCTCTAGTTATTTCCATACAAAGAATTTTCTTAGCTGCACCCAAGTCCTTCATCTCAAATTCTTTACTCAATTGTGTCTTCAATTTAGCTATTTTTGAGTTATCTTTTGCAGCAATCAACATATCATCAACATAAACAAGCAAATAAATAGCTGAGCCATTAACAATCTTCAAATAAACATAGCTATCATAATCAGACCGCTTAAATCCACGAGAGAGCATAAATGAGTCAAACCTCTTGTACTATTGCCTAGGAGATTGCTTCAAACCATAAAGCGACTTCTTTAACTTGCAGACAAGGTGTTCTTTTTCAGGAATAACAAAACCTTCAGGTTGGCTCATATAAATGTCTTCTTCCAATTCTCCATGTAAGAATGCAGTTTTAACATCAAGTTGCTCAAGTTCATAATCATTCATGGCAACAATACTAAGCAAAGTATGAATAGAACTATGCTTAACAACTGGGGAAAAGACATCATTATAATCAATACCTGGAATCTGGCTATAGCCTTTAGCAACCAACCTCGCTTTATACCTTGCTGGCTCACTAGGAGAAAGACCCTCCTTTCTTTTATAAATCCATTTGCAATGGACACGCTTTTTATTCTTGGGAAATTTCACTAAATCCCAAGTACCATTCTTTTCAAGTGACTCTATCTCATCTTGCATAGCAGTCATCCAATTGTTGCAATCAGTAGAAGTAATAGCCTCAGAATAATTAGAAGGTTCTGAATTACCTTCAATCTCTTCTGCAACACTCATAGCATAAGCAACATTGCATTCTTCAATCAACCTTTTAACAGGCTTTGGTTGCCTTCTGGACCTATTAGCAGCAATAGAACGTTCTGGAGACTGCACAACTGGAGAAGAATGCTCAGCAACAAAAGAATCATCAACAATTGGAGAATTTTCAGTAATAGGTACATCTTCGACAATAGTATTATCAACATCTGGTGAATCAATTAAGTGCTCCACCTGCACACTTATTTTCTCTCCCTCAATAGGAGCATCAACAGAAGGATTGTCAACAAACATAACAGTTTCATTAAAGATAACATTCCTGCTAAGCATAACCTTCTGAGTCTGGGGATTCCATAATTTATAGCCTTTAACACCAAATTGATAACCAATAAAAATGCATTTAACAGCTCTAGGCTTCAATTTACCATTATCAACGTGAGCATAAGCAGTACAACCAAAAACTCTCAATTGTGAATAATCAGCTGGAGATCCAGACCATACCTCAATTGGAGTTTTCTTATCAAGCGGAATAGAAGGTGAACGATTAATAAGATAGCAAGCAGTGGAAGCAGCCTCAGCCCAAAAACGCCTATTCAAGCCAGCATTAGACAACATGCACCGGGCCCTGGAGATGATAGTTCTGTTCATACGCTCAGCTACACCATTCTGTTGAGGCGTATAAGGAATAGTGTTGTGCCTAACAATGCCTTGAGACTTGCAATATGCATTAAACTCATTAGAACAGAATTCCATCCCATTATCAGTGCGAAGTTTTTTAACCTTCTTCTCAGTTTGATTTTCAATCATAACCTTCCACTCTTTAAATGCTGAAAATGCTTCTGATTTATACTTCAAGAAATAAGGCCATACCTTATGAGAATAATCATCAATGATTGTCAACATATAACGAAAACCACCAAAAGAAGGCTTGCGAGATGGTCCCCATAAATCAGAATGCACATAATCAAGAATACCTTTACTTTTATGAGTAGAGATATTAAAAGACATCCTCTTGTGTGTGCCAAACACACAATGCTCACAAAACTTCAACTTACTGATGCTATGTTCATCAAGAAGTCCTCTCTTGCACAATTCATGCAAGCCTTGCTCACTCATATGTCCAAGACGCTTATGCCAAAGATCAGTAGTATCAGAATTAGATGATGAATTGAAAATTACAGTGACATCACCTGTAATTGTAGTACCATGAAGACGGTACAAATTTGGAGATTTTAATTCACCTTTCATCACAATAAGAGAACCTTTAGACACCTTTAAAACTCCATCTCCACCGGAGTACTTGTACCCTTTAGCATCAAGAGTACTAAGAGAAATAAGATTCTTACTCATGCTAGGAATATGCCTCACGTCAGCCAAAGTTCTGACAATGCCATCATGCATCTTAATCTGAATGGAACCAATACCAACAATATCAAGTGGACTATTATCACCCAATCTAACAGAACCTCCACCTTGGAGAGAATCATAGGTGACAAACCAATTTCTATTAGAGCATATATGAAATGAAGCAGCGGAATCAAGAATCCATTCATCATTACTGTTAGCACATCCAGCAAAAGCAACTAAAGAATCACCATCAGAATAATCTGCCTTAGAAGCAGCAACAGAAGCATTACCTTCATCATTGGGTTTACCTTTCTCTCTATATGTGTCATTTCTCTTCTCTTTATTCTTTAATTTTAAACAATCCTCAATGAAGTGATTATTCTTCTTGCAATACCTGCAGAATTTATCTTCTCTGCCACGAGACTTCGATCGGCCTTTGTAACGATTAGAACTTTTGCCTCTATTGCCATTGTTTGATTTATTTTTCGTCCTCCCACGAACAGACAAAGCTTCTCCTTTGGAAGGAGAACCTTCAGAAGACACCATCAACTTCATTTTTTCTTTAGCATGCAACGCCTCACAAACCTCATCAAGAGTTAGTGTATCATGGCTATATAATAAAGTATCTCTGAAGTTTGAAAAAGAACTAGGCAAAGAGCACAAAAGAATCAGACCCAAATCCTCATCATCATATTCTACCTCCATAGCCTGTAGATCAGAAACGATCTCCTTGAAGACTGTTAGATGGTTAATGACAGAACCACCCTCTTGCAACTTGTGCGTATACAACTTCATCTTCATATGTATCTTGCTTGTCAAATCTTTAGACATGCAAATTGACTCTAATTTGAGCCACAAAGCAGCTGCAGTTTTCTCCTGCAGACAATCTTGCAAAATATTATTTGAAAGATGAAGTTGAATTTAAGACAAGGCCTTACGATCTTTTTTCTTCTCATCATCGGTCCAAGATTTGAAATTCTTGTTACCGAATTTATCAAGAGCATCATCAACATCAGCTTGCGTAAGAATAGCCCGCATCTTGACTTGCCATAGTGCGAACCTTGTGTCACGATCCAATTGAGGAATATCATATTTCACTGAAGACATGGTGAAGAAATAACAGCAATAACCAGAAGAGTAATAATCTGCAGAAATATAGGTGTAACCCTAGCAAAAAACCTGCAGCCTGGTACACAACTTGTGTACGTTTAGCTGAAATCAGCCAAAGAACAAAACTCCTGATAGCTTTCACCGTGTGCACTTAGCAAAAATTCCAGAAATCTGATTTTTCACCTCCAGAAACGAGAAGCACGCTGTGGCTCTGGTTACCTTGATCCGCGTGCGCGTGATCAGCACTCAGCACAACAGCAACAGCAACAGATGCGTGTGAACAGTAGACAAGCTAGCAGATCAGCAGCTTTTACCTTTTAGTAGATCGATAGAATGGCAATAGTACTTCGCCTCCGCTTCGGAATCGCAGACATGCACAGCCGACAGCTCCGCCTTGGACTCAATGTGTATGAACACCAAGTCGCTGATTGGACAGCACGAAGAAATCGCCGTGTGCAGATTGATCTCGATGGCGGCGCGATGAACAGGACTGAAACCCTAACTTTTTTTTCTCAATCTCGTGCCTGGCTCTGATACCACTTGTTAGCAAATAATGCAATCAAGATCAAACACGAGACACAGATTTTTACGTGAAAAACCCTTGCGGGAAAAAATCACGGGCGCCAACCGACGATCTTCACTATATGAGGAGAGTGTTTACAGAACGCAGGGAATACAATGAGTCGTCAACTCTTCCGTGCGGCTTACAAGATGTATTTATAGGACGGACTGACTGCAGTCAAATACGGAAACAAATCCGCTAATGGACATACCCGAACCGTGGGCCCTCCAGGCGTCCCCACAAGACTCACGTTATAATTTGGATCATATTCCAACAGTGGCTTTTATTTATTTAAAGAGAAGAAACATAGTACAAACAAATGTTTACAAGGAATTAGTCCAAGTCAAAAAAGTCTCTCTATATTGGACACGGGCAAAAGGAGTGAAGGAGGAGGTCGTTCTTGTAAAGAGTCCTCCAAGTTTGGACCAAAGGCGTTGTGTTCTCAAAAATTTTGTTGTTCCTTTGTTTCCAAATATTCCAAGCTGCCAATAGAACCTTCTCTACAAAGCAAGACGTATTAAACCTTTCTTTGGCCTCCTTTAGCATATCACCTAGGTCAAGAGAAGTATTCCAATCCATTAATATTAAGCTCTAGCATTGCCTACTGAAAGTGCAATAAAAAAATAGATGTTGGGATGTTTCTCTGGATTGTTCATCACAAAGCACACATGTCAAATCACAATCCTCTGGTGCACAATTTTTCCTATCGAGCATGTCCCTGGTATTTAGTCTGTCAACTAGAAGGAGCCAACCAAACACTTTTATCTTCATTGTACATTTGCTCTTCCAGATCCATTGTAGGTGTGGAGTCTCTTGTGTGAATATGAAGTTCATTGCATAAACTTTCTGTGAAGAATATCTATCATTTCCCCAGATATATACCCATTTATCATGCTCAGAGTTGGGGCAGTAGTTAGTGTCCACAGATTGCATATGCAACATCTCTTGGTGTGCTCGTTCTGCCAGGGGCAATGCAAATGCTAGATGGATGTCTTTTTGTAACGCCATAGCAATTGAATCCCGTCGATGCAAAAGAGAAGGCTCTTGGGTATGTAAGGGATCTTACCTTGTCATTCCATAAATCTTCCCAGTAAAGACAAGATTTTCCGTCTTGGAGGATACATTTTGCAAAACCTCTGCAAATTGGAGAACATCTTGCATTTGTAGCATGTGGTAGTTTTTCTGCATAATGTGATTGCCATAATAGCTTTACCCATGGCATTTGCACTCTGTTATAAAATTTATGTAAATTTTTCATGCGTAAAGCATTATTTTGTAATCTGAGCTCTATTACTCCTAGTCCCCTTTCTTTTTTGGCATGCAGACTCTATCCCAGCTCACTAGTGATTTTTTGCAAGAGTTGATGTCTGACCCTCTCCATAAACAGTGTCTTCTAGCTCTGTCAATTGATTTGATTACTGATTGGGGCAATGACAAAGTGCACATGTAATAGGTCGGCAGGGAGGAGAAGACTGAGTTGACGAGTGTGAGCCTGTCTCCATAGGATGTCTCCATAGGACAGGTAAGTAGCGACTGAAGATAATCTTCTCTCAACTCTGTCAACTAGATGTGCAAAATCTATCACTCTTGGTCTTGTAGTCCCCAAAGCAAGCCCTAAATATGTGAAGGGCAGATTGCCTATCTTACAGCCAAAAAGTGAGGGTAGATCTTCAGCCTTCTCCTCTCCAATGTTTATGGGTACCATACAAGACTTATGGAAATTAACCTTTAGTCCAGTTGAAGCTGTGAAGGTGTTGAGCAATGCTTTTAGACTGAAAATTTCCCTAGCTGAGGTCTTCATGAAAATAAGAGTATCATCTGCATATTGTATTATTGGGAATTCATCATCTGGAGTAGGGATTGGCATGGAAACAATCCCTTGGCCATAGGCTTTGTTTATGATGGACTGTAATAGATCAGCTGCTAGTACAAATAAAAGTGGTGACAGTGGATCCCCTTGCTTAACTCCTCTTTTGCAGCTAAATAATTTTCCAGGAACTCCATTTAGCATGACTGCTGTGGATGCTGACGACTGGATTTCTCTAATCCAGTCAGTCCATTTGTTGTCAAAGCCTTTTGCCTTCATGACTTTGATGATGGTATCATGCTCTATGGTATCAAAGGCTTTCTCAAAGTCTAATTTCAGCAGGATAATCTCTCTTTTGGACTGCTTGCATTGGTGAATATATTCAAATGACCATGCGAGGCAATCTTGTATAGTTCTACCTCTTATGAATCCATAATGGTTCCGGTGTATGAGTGAGATAATGACCTTCTGCAATCTGACAGCTAAGACTTTTGTGATGAGCTTGAGGCCTATATTTGAGATTGGTCTATAGTCATTGATTCCTTCTGGGTTCTGCTTCTTTGGGACCAAGGTTATGTATGACTTATTCAAACTTTCAAGAGAGAGTACTCCATTCCAAAAATGTGCGCATAAGATATAAAAATCTTGACAAATTATTGGCCAGCATGTTTTCATGAAAAGCTCATTAAAACCGTCAGGACCTGGAGATTTATCTGTAGGCATACATTTTAGTACCCTGTCAATTTCTAGAATGGAGAAGCTTTCTGATAGAGAAACTAAATTATCTGATCCTTTTATCAATGAAGGCAGGTGAAAGTGCATTGTAGGCTTAGAGGAGATCCTCATTCTTTGTTGAAAAGCATGTTGGATTAAATAGGCATTTTCACTTTGCTCAGTAACCATTCTTTCATCTTCTGCTACTAGGCTTGTGATCAGGTTTCTCCTGTAGCTCTCAGTGGCAGCAGCATGAAAGAATTTTGTATAAGAATTTTACCACCAAATTATGCATAAGAATTATAATTTAGTTGATCATGTATTGGCTAAGAATTTGATTGTATAAGTTTTGAAACTTACACTTCACATTTGATACATCATTGCTAGATAGATATGATAGGACACATTTTTCAAGGCAAAATTGGTTTCCGTTAGTTGCTTATAGCACTGAAAGTTTAGCACGAAAGTTTCTGTTTTTGGTTTTATAACACCGAAAGTTCAAGGTTCACTTTGATAGCATCCATTCGGAGACATTCCGTTGCTTTCTTCCCTTTATTATCATTTTCTTTGAGTATGGTTGACTGTGTCGGCTTCACCAATGGACGATCTTGCCCTTTATTTACAGGATTAATTGGATGGATTCATCTCCCCGTGAAGCAGTGCAAAAGAACGAGCGGACCCATATATGTTCCGGCCCCGTTCTCTTCCTACTGCGTGCCCCGCATAATCTTCTCCTTCTCAATAACTCCAACAATATGGATAGCCACCACCTGTGACCGCGTCGGTAAAGAACGGACGAGGCAAGGCGATCGAGGTCGTCAAATTTCGTTCACTCCTTCTGCCCGGTTCGACGGTAAACAAGTAATCCTGTAAAGAAAGGACAATATTGTCCATTCACAGAACCAAAGCAGTCTGCCATGGTCAAAGAAAACAGAGACCGGGAAGAGAGCGACGGAATGGCTCTAAATGGGAACGTATGCTATTCAAGTGAACAGTGATTTTCTAATGTTATAAAATCAAAAACAAAAACTTTTGATAATGCTATATAACAAATTTTGCCATTTTTTATCGAGAGAAAGGAAAAAAAGAAGATTGAGAAGATATGTAAAATGAGATTAGTCATTATCTTATGATTAATTGAGTATTAATTATTTTCATACATAAAAGTTATATTAATATAATTTTGTAAAGTAAATTTTCAATAGATTCTTATTAAAAAACATAATTCGAGAAGCGTGAGCATGGAAAACTAGTGACTTTGTGCTTGTCTCAAACACAACCAGATCTATATTTGGAGAAGAGTCAACTCTAATATGTATCAGTTCATAGGTGCTGGGTGCTGGTTGATTTAAAACCAGCACCTATTTACCTTTTTTTCACCTCCGCGGAATTAAAAAATATAGAATCGACACCTTTAAATCATTATAAGTATCGAATCTAAAGAAAACCTGGCACCAATAAGTTGATGTGAAAACACTGTGGTCTGAGAGTCTGCTTAACTCTAATGCAGGTCCAAATCTTGGAATCGGGTTCAGCGCATGCCAGTTGGTTTGATCCTGCAACCAACAAGATATACAATAAAACTGGTTAAATCTACGATAGCCAATCGGCTGAAAAGCCGATGACATATCGTATAGACCTAACCGATGCAATCTGATTGAATCGGCTATGAGGTATAAGATGAATAAGATTAGACAAACCCTAAATATGCTCCATCGGCTGTAAATTTAATCAAACATGTAATCTATGGGCAAAGAATATATCTAATCAAACTATAGCCGATGACACCATACTTACGTTAAAATAGATACCGTATCGGCTATTCCTCCAATACAGCCTTATACAAGAATATCAACCTAAGTAAATATATCCAGCTCCAAGTGATCAGGCTCCTTCTGCCGTTGGTAACCACCATGGAGAAGAACAAGAAAAAACCACTGCCACACCGATGGCCCAGGTAAACCCAACAACATACACTTGTTATCGGCCTAACCTTGTTCACTTCTAACTATCAACCTTATTTTGCAGAATCTAGCCGATATGTTTTCTTTTCACATTAGGCAGTTCTTGGATGAGGAGGACGAAGAGACAACGAGAAAAGCTAAGTCCCCCATTTCTGACGACCTAAGAACAGGACTCTTGGATATAGTTGATCGCCTGGGGTCTTCCTTAGATGCCTTAGTCGCCAACTGTGGGCCGATCAGGGAACGCTTCCAAGAAATCTAAGATCAACTCCCTGAAGAAATTGTAGATGTTATGTCCCCGGCCATGTTTTTAGAACAACAACAATTCAAACTCCAAAGGGCCAAGCAAAGAATAGTCGATTGGCTTGATCGTCAAGGCATGGAAGCAGCTATCCAATTCAGCCGACAATAGGTCAATGAAAATAAGTCCAAGTTGGATGAACTGATCGCTAGTCCTGAAGTAACTCAAAAAGAACTTGACGGGCTGCAACAACAAGAAGTTGATCTCCTTATGAAATTGAGAGAAACCCACACCAAAATCATTGAGGCCAAGCAAAAAATAGCCGATTTCTCAAAAGCCATCGAAGATCAAACAGCCAAGTTAAAGGCATCGGCCAAGCATCTGGCCGGCCTCAACATGACCTTGAAGCCGATCCCTGGATCCAAAGCCGATGACGCGCGTATAATTGACGAGGTTGAACAAATTCGCCTGCGTGCGATATCGGCAATCCAAAACTTCTTGGGTTGATGTAAAAATCTTTAACTTGCAACATATTTGTCTTGAAACACTTAGAAACTATAATATATACATCTGCTTTATAGCCGATTTTGGCTTTCATACTTGCATCATTCTATGTCTTATCATATTGTTGGTCTAAGGGCGATAATATATATCGGCCACCCAAAGACGATGTTACCATACATCGGCTTTATCATACATCGGCTAGACAACCGATTATGAATTAATCTAAACACTTGGGTAATACTTCTTCAAATATTTTCCATTCAAAGCTTTCCCAAAACTTCTCCATCAAATCCTTCAAGCATGTATGTGTTTTTAGGTACACAATGATGAATCCGATAAGGTCCATCCCAATTAGGTGACCACTTTTCAAACTTGTTATCCCTCGTCCCTATCGGCAATATCAACTTCCAAACAAGCTCTCCTTTCTCAAAAGTTTTTGGCATAACCTTTTTATTGTAATCTCTTAAAACTCTTTCCTTATCTCTTTTATTGTAATCAAACTCTTGTTAGAAGCCTCAGCTTGCCCATTAGCTTGTGCATAATAAGGAGATGAATTCAACAACTTGATGCCTATACTATCAGCAAACTAAACAAAACTCATCAGCTACAAAGATAGATCCCTGATCTGTTGTTATAGTCTGTGAAATCCCAAACCGATAAATTATATGCTCCTTAACAAACTCAATAGCATCTTTAGAATCAACCTTCTTATAAGGAATTGCCTCAACCCATTTTGTAAAATAATTTGTTGCCATAAAAATATATTTATGTCTCTTGCTTGACGGTGGATTAATCTGGCCGATGATATAAATTCTCCAACCTCTGAACGGCCATGGCTTAATGATTGGGATCATAACCGATGCTGGTGCCCTTTGAACTGCTCCAAACTTTTGGCAATCTTGACAACCCTTATAATATTTAAAGCAATCTTCCAACATTGTCGGCCAAAAATATCCAACTCTTCGAAGTAATCATCTCATCTTATGGGCCAATTGATGTGTACCACAAATCCCTTCATGTACTTCACACATAACAACTTTGGCAAAACTCCATCAATCATCCGATAATATAAATTATCATCAAGCAAAACATACTTCAAAGCTTTATACTTCAATTTTCTTGAAGCCGACTAAGAAGGATTCTTTAAATAATTGACAATATCATACCTTCAATCATCGGCATCAACTTTTGCAATCTCGATTTCAACATCCTTCAATATCGGCTTGTAACCCAATGCACCTTGGACTAAATCATTGGCTTCAATATTCTATTCTCTAGGGATATGCTTCATGGTGATAATTTTGAAATTCTTCATCAACTCTTGGCATTTCTCATTATAAACTCTCAAATTTTCATTCTTACATTCATATTCCCCTGACAACTAATTGATCACCAACAATGAATCACCAATAATTTTCATAGCATCGGCTTCAACCTCCTTCAACAACTGCAAACCCTTGAGTACTACTTCATACTCAACCTGATTATTTGTATAATAAGGTTTGATTGCAAAGGCAAACTCAAAACATGCCCCCTAGGCAATATAATCACTAACCCGATGCCACAACCATGTATACAGATAGATCAATTGACTCACCTCGGTGTTGAACGATAAAATTGGCAGTTGCTTGTCCATTTACTACCTTAGCCAATTCATATCGAAGATCAAATTTTGTTAAAGCGAAAATCCACTTCCAAACTCTATCTTTTAGGACTGGAGCCGATAGCATATATTTTACTACATCAGCCTTGCAAACTGAAAGAGTCAATTAGGCCTAGAGGAGGGGTGAATAGGCTAATTCAAAAACTCAAGTAAATCCGGAAGCAGGAATTTTCGGAATTTCCGAAAATGATTTTCGGAATTTCCGAAAATAGCAGAGTAAGCGCACTTCAAAGTAAACTCTAGATCTAGCTGTCTACAACAAGAATATGCTAACACAAACAACAACTAGTCCTATAGCGGCACAATCACGCAAAACTAGAGGAGTGAGAAAAGTAATATCACCAAAGTTGTAGCAAGATGAGTTGTTCCCGGAGTTCAAATCCTTGAGGGGATTCTACTCTCCGTTGAGGAGCTCACAAAGAGCCGAGTCTTCACTAACTCTTTCCTCAAGAGGTTACACAAAGCACTCCTCCTTCCATTAGTGGTATCTCTTCCCTTTCGGAGGTGAGATCCGACCTTCACAAACTTCTCCCGGCCAACCACAAGTAGATCGGTGGCTCGGGAGTGACACATAGCCGCCTAGGAGTCCTCAACCTCCAAGAGTAACAAATAATGCAAAGAACTCCCGGAGATGATGCAAATGCTCACAAATCTTCACAAAGCCAACAACAAGCACTCACACAAATTTGAATCCACAACTCTCACACACCAAATCCGAATCGAGCACGGGTAACAAGGGAAACAAGAAAACAAGGCTCAAAAGTGAATCATGAGATGAACAAGCCAAGGGCACGAAAATATCCAATCTGTCCTGCAGCCCTCACAAGTGGAGAGAGTGGGCTATTTATAGCCATAGCTACAGATCTGTCCGTTATGCACAATAATTACATTTTTTGGAAAATCCAAAAATTAATTTTGGACATATCCGAAAATTCTCAGAACAGCGAAACAGTGAAGCCAACTGAAGATTTTTCGAAGTTTCTGAAAACTTTTCGGACAATTCCGAAATTTCTAGATCCAAAATAGCCTTCTAGACATTTTTGGAAATTTCAAAAATTCCTTTCGGACAAGTCCAAATATTTCCAAGAGCAATTTTGGTTCGCAGACATTTTTTCGGAAATTCCGAAAGAAGATTTCGGACAACTTCGAAAATTTACACAAGCTAGTTGTCTTCACTGCCATTTTCGGAAGTTCCGAAAAGTTGTTTCGGACAAGTCCAAAAATTTACATAACCCAACTTTGCTTCTCGGTTATTTTCGGAAGTTCCGAAAACCACTTTCGAATAACTCCGAAAATTTTCAGAAGTCAAAATTGGTTTTGTCTATTTTCAGAAATTTTGAAAATCGTTTTCGGACAACTTCAAAAATTTTCAGAACACAGAAACTGAGGAGAAACATTTTCTTAGAAATGATTTTGAGCACTTTCATCACTCCTCATATGTCAATGCATCATCCCTTTTAATAGTGCGGTTTTCCTAATGACCCAAAGAGATGAAAATATACAATACAACCTTTGATCATTGCTGCAACTCATGATTTTCTCGCATTCGTTGAGTTATGCATTTTGCCTCAAACCGTCACGGACTAACAATCCTTCACATTCACTTAAATAAAAGTGTTAGTCCTTTCTAATCGCATTGTCATTTATCATCAAAATAATTAGGGGCCTAGATGCACTTTCAATCTTTCCCTTTTTGGTTATTGATGACAACACGATTAGATCACAATAGAGAGTGAAACAATATAAAGATTTTGGTGCAAGATTTTAGTGAAAACTCCCCCTAGAAGTGTGCATTACAGGCAAGTGGAGAGCTCCCCATAAAACCTTGCATTCACACTTAATCTCACAACAAGAATCACATTATTACTTAATCATCACCACATATCGTATGAATAGAAATGAAAGCATTGCATCACACAGATAATTGGCATAAAAGACATTTCATCACAAAGTCACACATAAAAGCATTAATAAGATTACAATAACTCAAGTTCTACTCAACTTCTACCACACATAGTCTCATACATAAAGAGATGCCATCAATGTTCGACCACACTTGGAAGAAATAAAGATAGATATTTAGATATTTTCCCCCTTTGGCATCAAAACACCAAAAAGGGGGAACGGAGCGACGACGTCTCAAATGAAGGGTGCCTGGGGAGGATCCTCTGGAGGAGGAGGAGGAGGAGGAGGAGGAGGAGGAGGATGGCCATAGCCATGGCCAAAACCAAAGAAGTCGTAATCCTGAGGAAGTCCTGCGAATGGATCCTCGATCTCCTCCTCAGGCTCGTCAGGCTTCGCCTCAAAGCTCGGAGGGGAAGGAAGGACATCCACCTGAAGATGCTGGTTCCGCTGTGCCTGCGTAGTTTTGACGTGCCGGGCCGTCTTCTTAACTTCGTTTTGCACTTTGTGATTTTGTTTAGCCTCTGCAGAGCAAAGGCCAAACAGACTCCGCAAAATGCGAAACAAAGGAGACGGCGCATGACGAGCCACAGGAGCAGATTGCTGAGGCTGAGTCGAGGAGGAGGGGATGTCCCCAGCGGCAACAGAAGTGCGAGCCCTGGAGGGGCGATCAGCCTTGAGCAGGCGCAGGTGAAGCTGAAGGTGAGGCATCTCATGCTTAAACTGTAACTGAGTGACGGATTCGATCATCCGCATGAGATGAGGAGCGTAGACCAAACCCTTCTTGTACTGAATGGATGCCAAACGGATTTCCTCCCATACAAAGTTGAAAACATGGAATGGCTGAGAGGGAGGATTGAACCTGAGCAAGACATTCCGGGAGAGATGGTTGATGCTGCTAGCATCACCATCCTTGGGCACAAGGGACCGGCGCATCATCCAGTTCAGATAGGTGTGAAAGGGCTTAAGACCCTTAATCTTGCCCAAGACACCATCAGGAAGGTACAAAGGATGAAGCTCAGTGTTGAGGGGAATCAAATGATCATGCAAGTTGGTGAAGTGGCGCATCCAGTGCAAATCAAAACCCCATAGCTCAGCCAACCTCTCATAGGTAATCGAGTACCAAGAGCCCTGTGTCATCCAATGCACACCACGATGACAATCAAAGTACACCGTGGCATAGAATTGGGCAATGATCTCATTGCACCAAGGCTGCTCAAGAGTCATAAAAACTCGGACCGCCATCTCTTCACAGACAGCAATAACTGTGTTGAGGACAGGATCATCATGGGCTAGCAGCTCCTCCCATTTTATCCATTGCATTTGCACAGAGGGGTGAGACTTGGGCTTGATGACAGACTCACAGAAGTCTTGCTGAAACAGAGTCCAGAACCATGCATCAGAGGCAGATCGGCGACTGGAACGAGGATCCTCATCCCGGTGAGGAGCAACCACCTCGGACTTCTTCCGCTAGTCGCGCACCTGGCGCACCACGGCTGGGTCCCGCTCGGGCGTGTGAATCCGAAGAGGCCCAATGGGGACGGTGGGGATGTGCGGCGGCATCTGAGGTTGCTGAGACGAGCCCTCAGTAGTAGACTGGCGAGGTTGCCTCGAGGAACCCGTAGCGCCATGCGACTGAGTCGACCGACGGGGAGGGAGAGTGCCGCCCTTGGCCACCCGTGTCACTTGAGGACCCGTATCCTCTACTCCAGACCAATCACGGTCCGAATCCTCCGATGAGGATGGAGTAGGAGAACGATCCCGTGGACGCTTGGACTTGCGAGAGGTAATCTTGAGACGAGGCATCCTTGAACCAAGAAAGAGATAGACAGTGAGAGCATGGAAGTCAAGGAAGTGAAATATAAGTGATTGGAGGCAAAAATCATGCGAATACCGAGGTGGAAGGGCTCGGGCAGCAATTTTTGGAAATTCCAAAAATTATTTTTGGATATGTCCGAAAAAGGCTGACCTAAGCCTAAATCCTAGATCCCGCACGAATCCACCAACAAAGACTTGTGAAAAAGAATCTACAAGAGCTATGGCACTAGAGGAACATCTCCGACGAAGGGAATCAACAAATTTGAACCGAGGAAGCAAAGGATTTGATTTGAAGAAGTATACCACAAGAACGCAAAGAACGAGTAAAGAATGCGGTGGAGAACTACAATGTATCCTCCACAAGAGTCCCCAAAGGTGCTCCCGCAAGGAGGGGAGCGCCAATGAGTTGCCGGAGAGGAGTTGGTCGTCGGTGGAGTGGAGTAGGAGGGGAACCCGTGGGAAAGAGAGTGAAAAAGAGAGTGAACCACGGGTGGAAGAAGATAGATAACTGTTAACACCAGAATTTGGTAAGCCCCGAAGTCCTCATCGGCCCAGGATCCATATCGGCTCGAAGCTAGTATCGGCCTAGAGTTCTATATCGGCCGATGGGGGTTATCTTAAACTAACCACTAACAGCAGTCGGATTCTTGTTAGATTTGGGAAGATTTTATCCAGAGAAGACCGAGTTTGAGGAGGATGCGGCTTGTATCTCTTAATTAGGAAGAGTTTGTTAGCTTTCTGTTTTATCTTTAGGAAAGTGTGTTAGTGTCCGTCAAGGACTTTATCTTTTTCCTTTTATCTTTGGGAAAGTTTGAGTCGTATTCTGTTAGGATCTTTGTTAGTTTATGAGTATAAATATGTAAGCCCAAGGTTCATGTAAGTCATCTCACGATCAATACAACTTCGGCGCGTCGCCAACCTTTTACTTTTCGTCTTCTTCGGCGAGTTCATGCCCTTCCCACGAGGGGTAAGTCTCGTTATGGCTGCCTGCGCTGTCGGGGCTAGGGCTTCGACGTTCTGATCTTGGCAACGTAAGAGCCTACTATCATATATCTTAGTCAATCTGGTTCGGCTTCTCGATTTAGCCTTACCGGCGGAGATTCGCTTTAGGGTTTACGCCAGTATCGACTGAATCGCCTTGCTAGATTAGATTGGCTAAGGTATCCACCACCTTGAAAATCAGTCAAGGGCTTGATTGTCTAGATCTTGCGTTTCTTTTCATACTTAGTGCTGCATCAGTTCGGTTTGCCCTACTAAGTCGTGATTAGAACCGTAATCTCTAGCCTGCTTGTTGGCTGCCAATAAGGGTTTCATCGGGGTTTCAGCCGATGAGTTATCCGGACGTTGCATCGGCCAAAGAGTTTTACATACAGATTGGATCTGGCCGATGATAACAGAGTATTTATTGTTTATCTGCTTATTAAGAGTTATGCCATCGGACTTCCGGCCGATGTGTGTTTTAATCTTCAGATCAATGTTTATTTTATCATATATTTGGATTATGCTATATTACATTGCTATATCATCATATTATCATCAGCCGATCGCCTCCGTATAGATGTTTGCTCAGTACACAGCCGATGGTTCGAAACTCTAACTGCATCGGCTGGCATCGGCATCGGCTGGAACCACGCCTCGGCTCATCGGCCGATCGGCTGTTTTTGCCCTATCGGCTCATCGGCCGATAGGCTGTTTGTGCTATCGGCCGATAGGTCGATAGGCTGTTTGTGCTGCTGTTTTGCATATCTTGTCAGTGGCAGGATCAAACTGACTGGCACGCCCGTGCTTCATCAATTTTAGGACCTGCACTGGAGCTAAGCAGATCTCCCAGGCCTTCGTGTGTCCGCGCGCCGGATCCTCATCGGTGGTACAGATTTGGCGTCAACAATAACTGCCCGGGACTGCATTTTTTTGGAAATTCCAAAAATCGTTTTCGGATCTTCTGAAAAAAAACAGAAGGATTTTGGACTGCAATTTTTCGGAACTTCTGGAAACTTTTTGGAATTTCCAAAAAATTGCAGAGAAACTCAGGTTTTGGAAGGATTTTGGCCGGAATTTTGAAGAAACCTTTTCGCAACCATTTTGAAACAAGTTTTTGAAGGATTTGCACCGGGAATTTTGATGAACAACACTTTCACAACCTTTTTGAAGGGAATTTGGAAGGGATAGGTGGTCGAACACTTTAGCCCCCATTTGAACTTGTGACTAGCACACAAGCACACATGCAAGCACACAAAACAATAGTCACAAGTCAAATGAGTTGATCCAAGGACCAAAAAGAGAGTAAATTACCATGAGACAAGTGTTGACGCCAAATCCGTACCGCCGATGAGGATCCGGCGCGCGGACACACGAAGGCCTGGGAGATCTGCTTAGCTCCAGTGCAGGTCCTAAAATTGATGAAGCGCGGACGTGCCAGTCAGTTAGATCCTGCCACTGACAAAATATGCAAAACAGTAGAATAAAAGGTCTATCGGCCGATAGGCCGATAGGGCAAAAGCAGCCATTCGGCCGATGAGCCGATGGCACAGTTCCAGCCGATGCCGATGCCAGCCGATGTAGTTAAGGTTTTGATCCATCGGCTGCACACTAAGCAAACATCTATATATAGGCAATCGGCTGACAATAACATGAAGATATAACAATATACTATAGCATAAACCAGTCATGTGATAAAATAAATATTGCTCTGAAGATTAAAGCACACATCGGCCAAAGGTCCGATGGCATAAACTCTCAGCAAGCATATAAACAATAAATACTCTGCTGTCATCAGCCAGATCCAATCTATATGTAAAACTCTTAGGCCGATGCAACGTCCAGATAACTCATCGGCTGAAACCCCGATGAAACCCTTATTGGCAGCCAACAAGCAGGCTAGAGATTACGGTTCTAATCACGACTTAGTAGGTCAAACCGAACTGATGCAGCACTAAGTATGAAAAGAAACGTAAGATCTAGACAATCAAGCCCTTGACTGATTTTCAGGGTGGTGGATACCTTAACCAATCTAATCTAGCAAAGCGATTTAGTCGATACCGGCATAAACCCTAAAGCGAATCTCGGCCGATAAGACTAAATCGAGAAGCCAAACTAGATTGCCTAAGATATATGATAGTAGGTGCTTACGTTGACGAGATCAGAACATCGAAGCTCTAGCCCCGACAGCGCAGGCAGCTATGACGAGACTTACCCCTCGTAGGAAGGGCATGAACTCGCTGAAGAAGATGAAAAGAAAAGGGTGGCGATGCGCCGAAGATGTATTGATCATGAGATGATTTACATGAACCTTGGGCTTACATATTTATACCCATAGACTAACAAAGATCCTAACAGATTAGGATTCAAACTTTCCTAAAGATAAAAGGAAAAAGATAAAGTCCTTGTCGGACACTAACACACTTTCCTAAAGATAAAACAGAAAGCTAACAAACTCTTCCTAATTAAGAAATACAAGTCGCATCCTTCTTGGACTCGGTCTTCTCTGGATAAGATCTTCCCGAATCTAACAAGAACCCGACTGTTATTAGTGGTTGGTTTAAAATAACCCCCATCGGCCGATATAAGACTCTAGGCCGATACCAACCTTGAGCTGATATAGATCCGGGCCGATGAGGACTTCGGGGCTTACCAAATTCTGGTGTTAACAACAAGATGATTTACCCTCAAAAGAGGGAATGTGTGAATCTATCTTAGAATGTGCAAGGACCAAAATTCATTGAAAAATGAGATCCCCAAGCACATAGATTCAAAATATCCACAAAAATTGACTAATGTCCATCCATGAATTGAATGTCCATTTTGTCACAAAGTGGTATACAACCCTATTCTAGCAATCAAAAATGCATGCAATAGATCAAGCCACATTCCAAGAATCCAAGATATTTAGTTCACTTCTCAACTCACAAAACCTAGCTTCATCTAGAGGCTTGGTAAAAATATCCGCCAATTGTTTGTCAGTTCTCACATGTTGGATGTCTATGTCGCCTCTTGGGGAATAGTCTCTCAAGAAGTGGTGATGAATATCAATATGTTTAGTTCGGGAGTGTTGGACGGGGTTGTTGGCTATCTTGATTGCGCTCTCATTGTCACATAGGAGTGGAATTTTGCTCACATTTAGGCCATAGTCTCTCAAGATTTGTTTCATCCAAAGAAGTTGAGCACAACAACTCCCCGCCGAAACGTATTCCGCTTCGGCGGTGGATAGGGCGACGGAGTTTTGTTTCTTAGAAGACCAAGAAACAAGGGACCTACACAAGAATTGGCAAGTACCCGATGTGCTTTTCCTATCCACTTTGCACCCGGCATAATCCGCATCGGTATAGCTAATGAGGTTGAACCTCGCTCCCTTGGGATACCAAAGACCAAGGTTGGGTGTGTGCACTAAATATCGAAGGATTCTCTTCACGGCCACAAGATGGCACTCCTTCGGAGCGGCTTAAAATCTTGCACACAAGCAAACACTAAGCATGATATCGGGCCTAGATGCACAAAGGTAAAGGAGTGAGCCAATGATGGAATGGTATACCTTTTGGTTGACGTCTTTACCTTGTTCGTTGAGGTCTAGGTGCCCATTTGACGGCATGGGCGTGTGAATTGGCTTTGCATTCTCGATGCTAAATTTCTTGAGCATGTCATTCAAGTACTTTGTTTGACAAATGAAGGTTCCTTCCTTGAGTTGCTTGATTTGAAGGCTGAGGAAGAACTTCAATTCACCCATTATGGACATCTCAAAGCGCTTGGTCATCATTCTACTAAATTTTTCACTAAAAGACTTGTTAGTAGAGCCAAATATAATGTCGTTGACATATATTTGGCACACAAAGATATCATTATCATGTCTTTTAGTAAAGAGAGTAGAATCGGCTTTGCCAATCTCAAACCTTTTTTTCACAAGAAAATCACGAAGGCATTCATACCAAGCTCCTAGGGCTTGCTTAAGCCCATAGAGTGCCTTGTGAAGTTTATAAATATGGTTAGGATACTTTGGATCTTCGAACCGCGGCGGTTGCTCCACATACACCAACTCATTAATTGGACCGTTGAGGAAGGCGCTCTTCACGTCCATTTGGTAGAGCTTGAAATCAAGGTTAGTGGCAAAAGCTAATAAAATGCGAATTGACTCAAGCCTAGCTACCGGTGCAAAGGTTTCACCAAAATCCAATCCTTCTATTTGGGTGAACCCTTGAGTCACTAACCTTGGTTTGTTTCTTACCACCACGCCGTTCTCATCATGCTTGTTCCGGAAGATCCACTTGGTACCTATCACGTTTTGCCTTGGTCTCTCCACCAATGTCCACACTTCATTCCGTGTAAAGTTATTCAACTCTTCTTGTATCGCCATCACCCAATCCGGATCATCGAGTGCTTCTTCTACCCTTAGTGGCTCAATGGAAGACATAAAAGAGTAATGTTCACAAAAATTTGCAACTCGAGATCTAGTGGATACTCCCTTGTTGATATCATCTACAATGTTGTCGGTGGGGTGATCTCGTTGAATGCTTTGGTGTATCCTTGGGCGTACAAGGTTGATTGGTGAAGATGACACGTGCTTGTCTTCTTCACCATGATCCATGTGTGAAGGTGAGGTATCGTTGGCTTGGGTTCATGTAGATGGCTCCACTTGTGTTGAGGAAGAGATCCCTTGTTGTTGCTCCCTAGGACGAACATCTCCTATAGCCAACCTCTTGATAGTTTTGCTTGGGTCCTCTTCTTCACCTAACACATGTGAGTCAACTTGCTCTACTTGAGAGCCATTAGTTTCGTCAAATGTCACATCACGCGCGATCTCAACAATACCAGAGGTTTTGTTGAAAATGTGGTATGCGCACTCATTTGACCCATACCCAAGCAAGAACCCTTCATCCACTTTAGGAGCAAACTTTGAGGATCTTGCCTTCTTTTTAGGATTGTAGCACTTACTACCGAAAACACGAAAGTAAGAGACACAGGGTTTGTTTCCGGTAGGAAGCTCATAAGGAGTATTCTTAAGAAGGCGGTGAAGATAGAGGCGTTTGGTAGCGTGGCATGCGGTGTTGATCGCTTCGGCCCAAAAACGGTCCGATGTCTTGTATTCATTCAACATGGTCCTCGCCATCTCGATGAGAGTCCTGTTCTTCCTCTCGGCTACTCCATTTTGTTGAGGTGAATATGGAGCCGAGAACTCATGCTTGATGCCTTCTTCATCAAGGAAGTTCTCCATGCACGTGTTCTTGAACTCTTTGCCGTTGTCACTTCGAATGTTCTTGATCTTGAGCTCGAACTCATTTTGTGCTCTTCTTGCAAACTTCTTGAAGATATCTTGAGTCTCACTCTTGTCATGCAAAAAGAACACCCACGTGAAGCGTGAAAAGTCATCAACAATAACAAGACCATATTTGTTACCTCCGATGCTTAGATAAGCAATGGGTCCGAAGAGGTCCATGTGAAGAAGCTCTAATGGTCTTGTGGCAGTCATCACATTCTTGACCGGGTGATGAGTTCCAATTTGATTCCTGGCTTGACATGTGTTACAAACTCTATCTTTCTCAAATTAAACATTTGTTAGTCCAAGAATGTGATCGCCTTTTAGAAGCTTGTGAAGATTTCTCATATCAACATGAGTTAGCCTCCGATGCCAAAGCCACCTCGTGTTGGACTTAGCCACTAAGCATGTCTCATGTTTGGCTTTACTTGAAGAAAAGTCCACAAGATAAAGCTTTCCCTTGAGAACACCCTTAAAGACTACCGAGGAATCATTCCTTGTAAATACGGTCACATCAACATCGGTAAAAAGATAATTGTAACTTAAGGAACATAATTGAGAGACAGACAAAAGATTATAGTTTAGCGACTTTACCAAGAGGACGTTGGAAATGGAAAGATAACTGGAGATTGCGATCTTACCTAATCCCATTACCTTTTCCTTTCCATTGTCCCCGAAGACTATGTTCTCTTGGGATGTGCCATTTGGATCAAGAGATGAAAACATTGATTCTTCTCCGGTCATGTGATTGGTGCATCCATTATCAATCACCCAACTTTTTCCACCGGAGACGTAGTCCTTCAAGAGATCAATTTCTAGTTTTTGGTACTTATGCTTGCTTGGGTCCTCTCATGTTAGTAACAAGTGTCTTAGGCACCCAAAGCACTCTATTGATAAAAACGTTCTTGCCCCTTGGACCAACATACTTAGCCACAACACGACTATTAGCATTCTTCCTAAGAATATAAGATGCATCAAAAGAACAATGTGAAGCACAATCATTAGGAAGGATACTTTTAGCCTTAACAAAGTTGCTAAGACTTTGGGGCTTCTTGATCATCATATTCTTGTCCACCTTTTCTTTTGGTGGAGGAACATACCCAAGGCCTTCGTAGTTGAAGTTGTCCCGTTAATAGCCTAGATACTCCTTTAGGGCCTTACTACCCATATGGCACTTGAGAAGGCCATTGTGAAGGAGTCCCATAAGCTTATTATTTTGCTTTTGCAAAGCACTCAAAGATGTAGAATTAGTAGTACAAACATCAATATCAATGTCCTTACACCTAGCACATGATTCATTGCTTGGGTAATCTTAGAGCAAGATGCCTCACTAGAGAGAGAGACACTATTCTTTAAGGTTTTGAATTTCTCTTCAAGAGAGAGGTAAGCTTTGTCCAAGCCATCCACTCTCTCTTGAAGTTGAGCATTCACCACCTTAAGATTAGCATGAGATTCTTTGGTTTGCTTGTAAAGACGTACCAAAGCATCATTTTTCTCTCTCTCCTTAGCAAGCTCAACCTTGAGTTAATGAGTTCGCTCCTTCTCATGAATGAGCATAGCCTCTTGCCTCTCAAGGGTTGCAGATTGATCCTCGATTCTCCCAAGCAACTCACTCAAGTGTGGTATTGATTTCTTAGTTATGGACTTGGACAAGTCCTCATCCATAACCTCATCAATCTCATGCTCCTCATCACTAACAACATCAACATTTATGGACTTGAGAGGAGAAGGTACCTTAGGCTCCTTTGCCATGAGGCAAATGGGAGTATCGTCATCACTTGAGTAGTTGAAGAGCCTAGGTGTAGGAGGTGATGTAGGCTTGATAGCGAAGGTGGCTACTCCCTCATCATCACTTGAGCTTGACTCGGAATTGGAACCGAAGATCATCCCAAGGTGAGCTTGGCCATGTCGCTCACGCTTGCTATGCTTGTGCTTCTCCCTCTTGTCGCCCTTCTTCTTTTCTTCCTTGAGGTTGGGCAATCGGCCCTGAAATGTCCGGATTCATGACACTCATAGCATTTCCTCGTGGAGTGCCTCCCACTTGACTTGTCGATGAAGCGCTTGGAAGAATTCCCCTTGAAGAAGCCGCTTCGCCTCATGTACTTCCCAAACTTCTTGACAAAGAGAGCCATCTCTTCATCATCGATCTCCGCCTTGCTCTTGCTCTTGCGGTTCTCTTCTTCTTCTTCTTCCTTCGCCTTCAACACCAAGTCTTCCTTCTTGATGCTTGTGGTTGAGTTTTGGTTGATGTATTGGATGACCTCCTTGGATTCTTGCTCAAGCATGTCATGGGCAAGAATGCGTCCGAGCAAATCATGAGAGTCTTGTAGTCCGGACGCACACGAATGATGGTCACCAATGTAGAGTTCCTTGGAGTGATTGCTTGAACCATCTTCTTGACCACAACCTCATCGGTCATGTCCTTGAAGCCAAGCCCCTTGATCTCATTGACAATCTTGCTCAAACGATCATACATGTCGCTTGGGCTCTCACCATCCAACATCACAAACCGCTCAAATTGCCCCTTGAGAATCTCCACCTTAGACTTGTGAACACTATCCGTGCCTTCATGCAAATTCCGAAGCATGTCCCAAATCACTTTGGCACTCTCAATGCCGTCCACACGGTCGAACTAACTTCCACTCAAGGCGCTAAGTATCGCATTAGCAGCTTGAGCGTTCTTGTGCTCGTTCTCGTCGTCCTCCTTGGTGGGATCCTCGGGTTTCTGTAAAACATAGCCATTTTCGACTATTCTCCAAATAGATGTGTTAATAGACTTCAAGTGCATCTTCATCTTATGTTTCCAAGCGGCATAGTTCATACCATTGAAGTACAAAGCTTTACCGCTATAGGTGCTCACATAAGATGTAGATGTAGAGGAGTAGTCATAAGAAATCTTAGCTCCCTTATCACCCTCCTTGCCATCCCCTGTTTGACCCGACATGAACTCTCCAAGCAGTTAAGCTTAATACGGATATTAGGCTCTGATACCAATTGAAAGGGTCAATTAGGCCTAGAGGGGGGTGAATAGGCTAATTCAAAAACTCAAGTAAATCCGGAAGCAGGAATTTTCGGAATTTTCGAAAAGAGCAGAGTAAGCGCACTTCAAAGTAAACTCTAGATCTAGCTGCCTACAACAGGAATATGCTAGCACAAACAGCAGCTAGTCCTATAGCGGCACAATCAAGCAAAGCTAGAGGAGTGAGAAAAGTAATATCACCAAAGTTGTAGCAAGATGAGTTGTTCCCGGGGTTTAAATCCTTGAGGGGATTCTACTCTCCGTTGAGGAGCTCACAAAGAGCCGGGTCTTCACTAACCCTTTACTCAAGAGGTTGCACAAAGCACTCCTCCTTCCACTAGTGGTATCTCTTCCCTTTCGGAGGTGAGATCCGACCTTCACAAACTTCTCCCGGCCAACCACAAGTAGATCGGTGGCTCGGGAGTGACACCTAGCCGCCTAGGAGTCCTCAACCTCCAAGAGTAACAAATGATGCAAAGAACTCCCGGAGATGATGCAAATGCTCACAAATCTTCACAGAGCCAACAACAAGCACTCACACAAACTTGAATCCACAACTCTCACAAACACACCAAATCCGAATTGAGCACGGGTGAGAAGGGAAACAAGAAAACAAGGCTCAAAAGTAAATCATGAGATGAACAAGCCAAGGGCACGAAAATATCCAATCTGTCCAGCAGCCCTCACAAGTGGAGAGAGTGCGCTATTTATAGCCACAGCTCCAGATCTGTCCGTTATGCACAATAATTATATTTTTTGGAAAATCCAAAAATTAATTTTGGACATATCCAAAAATTCTCAGAACAGCGAAACAGTGAAGCCAACTGAAGATTTTTTGAAGTTTCTGAAAAATTTTTGGACAAGTCCGAAATTTCCAGATCCAAAATAGCCTTCTGGACATTTTCGGAAATTTCAAAAATTCCTTTCGGAGAAGTCCAAAAATTTCCAGGAGCAATTTTGGTTCGCAGACATTTTTTCGGAAATTCCGAAAGAAGATTTTGGACAACTTCGGAAATTTACAGAAACTAGTTGTCTTCACTGCCATTTTCAGAAGTTCCGAAAAGTTGTTTCGGACATGTCAAAAAATTTAAAGAACCCAACTTTGCTTCTTGGTTATTTTCGGAAATTCTGAAAACCACTTTCGAATAACTCTGAAAATTTCCAAAAGTCAAAATTGGTTTTGTCTATTTTCAGAAATTCCGAAAATCATTTTCGGACAACTTCGAAAATTTTCAGAACACAGAAACTGAGGAGAAACATTTTCTTAGAAATGATTTTGAGCACTTTCATCACTCCTCATATGTCAACGCATCATCCCTCTTAATAGTGCGGTTTTCCTAATGACCCAAAGAGATGAAAATATACTATACAACCTTTGATCATTGCTGCAACTCATGATTTTCTCGCATTCGTTGAGTTATGCATTTTGCTTCAAATCATCATGGACTAACAATCCTTCACATTCACTTAAATAAAAGTGTTAGTCCTTTCTAATCACATTGTCATTAATCATCAAAACAATTTGGGGCCTAGATGCACTTTCACAAACTATTATGCACTCATTTGAAAGTAAATAATGCCTCAACTTTATACATGAAAAATACAAACATAAGCACAACTTCTCAACAGGGGTATACCTTATTTCTACATTCAAAAACCTGATGCTAAGATAAAATATTGCTCTTTTTTTCCTTCAACCTCTTGAACCAGAACTGAGCCGATAGACTTCTCATTGGCTGATAGGTAAAGCCTAAAGGGAATCCCCTTCTGAGATGGCATCAACATTGGAGGCGAACTCAAATACTTCTTAATTCTATCCAATGCCTTTTGTTGCTTTTCTCCCCAAACAAACTCTTGATCGCTTTCAATTTTAACTATGGAGTGAAAGGTTCAATTCTTGCTGACAAGTTAGAAATAAATCTTCTTACAAAATTAACCTTGCCGATTAAGGATTGCAACTTGGTTTTATTTTGTGGAGGCCCAATATCTTTAATAACATTTATACTCCTCTGTGTTATCTCAATCCCCCTTTTATGAACCAGAAAATCATGAAACTACCTAGCCGATACACCAAAAGCACATTTGTTAGGATTCATCTTTAAACCATACTTCCTTGTTCTCTCCAGTACTCTTCGTAAATCGGTTATATGCCCATCAATCTCTTTAGATTTTACAACCACGTCATAAATATAAATTTCAACCAATACACCAATGAGATCATGAAATATATAATTCATTGCTATTTGATATGTAGCACCTGCACTTTTTAATCCAAACGTCATAACAATTCAGTCATACAAGCCGATTGCACTAGGACACCTAAAGACAGTCTTATGAATATCTTCTTCAGCCATAAAGATTTGATTGTATCATGCATTGCCATCCATAAAACTTATAATCTTGTGTCCAGATGCTGCATCAACCAATAAGTCAGCAATTGGCATTGGGTATTCATCCTTGGGTACAGCTTTGTTTAAATCTCTAAAGTCGATACAAACTCTAAGCTTCCTAGTTTTCTTGATCACTGGTACTATGTTTGAAACCCACTCAGTATATCGGCAATGCCTTGTAAAATTGACATCATAAAGTCTAGTAATCTTAGCCTTGATAGGATCATACATTTCTGGCTTGAATCATCTCTGAGGTTGTTTATATGGTCGATATCCTGGTTTAATAGGGAGCCAATGTTCTATAATAGATCGGCTAAGTCCTGGCATCTCATGATATTCCCGTGCAAAACAATATTTATACTTTTTCAATAACTTAATTAATTCCTTTTTGAACTCATTTGACAATTTAGCACTTACAAATGTCGGTCTTGGTCTATCACCATCACCAATATCTACATCCTCTAATTCATTGGCTGACATAAAACCTTGCCCCAATTTACATTCAAAATCATCTATAGTATCTTTTACATATGTATTGGGTTTGTCTTCTACATCTTCAAAATATATGTTGGGGTTCTCCATCACTGATTAGCTGTCGGCTTGCACGATCTCTACTTGGTCTCCTTGCCACTGAATCAAGCTTTGATGCATTGTTGAAGGTATGCAATTAGCATGTAACCAATCTCTTCCCAACAACAAGCTATATGATCCTTTTCCATCAAAGACAAAAAATGTGGTTGCAATTATCTTGCTGCCAAATGTTAACTCAACATTCAAGACTCCCTTTGTTTCAGATGAGTTACCTCCAAAATCCTTTAACACCATGTTGGTCTTGGTCAAGTCTTCTAGAATCTTCCCAAGCTTCCTGAATGTTGTATAAGACATTAAATTGACAGCTGCTCCTCCATCAACTAACATCTTGGACATCGGCTTCCCATTGACAAACCCCTTGATGAATAATGGTCTTAGATACCGATGTTCATTGTCTTCAGGTTTTTCAAAAATAGTTTGTTTTGGTGATAATGTTAACTTTGCCATTGATTCCTCAATTTTCTTATTGGCTGAATGTATGCCATATTCTGCTGGTAACACAAACAATATATTGATTGAAGATGAAGCTACAGCTTTATCTTTAGCAGATGTTGAAATCCTGTCGGCTTTGACCTCATTGGCTGACACAATCTTAGACTTAACATGCCACTCCTTCCTGGTATGTTTCAGTCGATGATCAATTTCTTCCTCAACTTCTTGCATCTGCTCCTTGTTTCTCAACTGTTGAACTCTTCTTTTCTGATTCTTTGTATAAATTCCGGTTGGACACCATTGGGGATTTTGAACTTGCTTCTCCTGTACTTCATCTTCATCTTTGAAATAATCTTGATGAATCGGCCCCAAACATTGATGTACTAATAATCTTTACTGTATTGGCCGATTTTTAGATTTCAAACTAATTGATTGATGAGAACTACTATGATAAATTGCATCTTTATTACTACAACCTAGACAATCTTCAACTGATGACAATCTCATCCCTTCATTCCAGCAAAACCTAAAGAATTCACATCTCCAATGAGGATCAAAGCAAACCATATCATCTTGGCAGTATGTTTGAATCTGTCTGTCTTGTTTCCTTTGATATTTGCTAATCAACATGGTGGAATTAAATCTATTTTATTGAAAAGTCCGATAATCTATCTTATTGGCTGCATTGGTGTGGACCATGTTTACAGGAAAAGGATGACCTTCAATCTTCATTGGCTTTTTTCATTATCAAACGTGATTGTCTTGTTCTATAGCCGATTGGATCTATTGCCTGAACATCTTGCATTCATTGGTATGCTAAGATCCTGTGTTATGCTACTTACAATACTTCCTTTTTCTTAATTCTTCATCCGATGGAATCACATGTCCTACTGGAAGTTGGATTTGCTTTTCCTGTAGCAGTAAATCAAATATCCTATCGGTTTTATTGATGTCAAAATCATATATTTCTTCTTTTCCATTATCTTTAACCAATTGGCAAACAACTGTATTCTTATTCCTTGACCACTCTGCCAAACCAATCTCTGGGTCTTCATCTTCTGATTCTGAATCATAGTTATAAATATTATTGACATTGTTGGTTTTTCTAGCAAAATTCTTTGTCTCCTGGAATCTCTGTTCATGAGCTGATACCTTCTGAACTAGATGAGCTAAACTTTCAAAATCTTGCACAGAAAACCTTTCCCTTATCGGTCCAAACAACCCCTAGAAAGCCAAGTCAGCAAGCTGTGAATCGGTCAAATTAAGACTGTAACATCTATTCCTAATATCTCTGAACCTCTAAAAATATAATCTGAAACTGACTCATCAGACTTCTGTTTTATTGATGTCAAGTCTGATAACTTCATCTCTTGAATCCCATTGAAGAAATATCTATGGAACTACTTTCCTAGATTAGCCCATCCTCTAACAGAGTTGTAAGGTAATGAAGAAAACCATGTAAAAGCCAATCCAAACAAAGATAAGGGGAACAACCTAACCCTCAAAGCTTCTACAGCCGATGTTTCTGCACACTGTGCTAAGAATCAGCTAATATGCTCATATGTTGAAACATTGTCTTGTCCTGAAAACTTTGAGAAATCTGGGATCTTGTATCGGCTTGGCAACGACACCTTGTCAAAATATTCTGGATATGGATAACGATACATGTTTTCACTGTCGTTGGGTTTTAATCCAAATTGCTACCTAACCACTTCTGCAATCATGCCAGCCCATTGCTGCTGTTGTCCACCAAACCGTGGCATTTGCTCATAATTGTTGAACTGGGACTGATATTGATACTGTGAAACAGGTTTTGGCCGATATTGTTGAGGTGATATCGGCCGAGGCTGGAAGTTTGAACTTTGGCCCAAGTAAGTCTGATGAGGTTGATATTGAAAATTTTGTGGCACCTTATGCACATATTGTGGTCCTGCTGATGTCTGCGGCAAAATCGACTGCTGAACAGGAATTTGATTTCCTTGTTCCCCCATCGACTGCAAATTCTGAAAGATCCCAGCCGATGTTGGTGGCATTATCCTTGGAGCCTGATTTTGTGAAACTTGCTGAGATGTCTGCTCCCTAGGTGCAAATTGTTGTTGCATTCCTGAAGACCCTGGAATCTCTGTCTTGATGGTCCTATACGGAGGAAATACATTGTTTGGAAAATATACTGGTCCTTTCACCTTTTCCACATCTATAGTCCCATCCATCACATTTCTGACCACATTTGTTAATGTGTTAACTAACATATTGGATTAATTAATCAAAGCTTTATGCATTGCATAATCCAACCTATCTTGTAATGAAAGTTTTTCATCCATAGTTGGTTCTTCTTCTTTTGCCTTGATTTCTTCTGTCTTGACTTCATCTCGTTGTGTATTGGATTCTGCCTCGGGTTTGGGAAGACTACTTTTTCTTTTTGAATTACTTTTCCTTGCTAAGACACAGTGAATGAATCCATATACATTTTGTGAAAAGCTTGCGTAAGCTAATCCATCTCTGCCTTTTGTTCTTCAGACAGCTGCTCAACCGTCACTGGGATGATGTTGTCTTTAGTAATTTCTGGCATGATGGATGTCTTGAAACTCATGTCCCACCAGATGTGCCAAAAGCGTGTTGATGTGAAAACACGGCGGCCTGAGAGATCTACTTAACTCTTGTGAAGGTCCAAATCTTGGAATCGGGTTCAGGGCGAGCTACTTGGTTTGATCGTGCAACCAACAAGATATACAATAAAACTGGTTAAACCTACGATAGCCGATCGGTTGAAAAGCCGATGACATATCGTATAGACCTAACCGATGCAATCTGATTGAATCGGCTGTGAGGTATAAGATGAATGAGATTAGACAAACCCAAAATATGCTCCATCGGCTGTAAATTTAATCAAACATGTAATCTGTGGGCAAAGAATATATCTGATCAAGCTATAGCCGAGGACACCATACTTAGGTTAAAATAGATACCGTATCGGCTATTACTCCAATACAGCCTTATACAAGAATATCGAAGCAAGCTTGATATATGTCACTCTCTAAAAATCGCTTAATTTAATAATACATTCTTTAATGCATTTTTTAGAAATTATTTAAAAGCCTACAAGATAAACCATAATAAATTCTTGATTAATTTCAACATAAAATTGAGCTAGATAAAATTTTCTCAAATACTTTGAGTGTCCAAGTATTTTCTGGATTTTTCCCGGAATTATTTGAGCATTGGAAGTATTTTAAATAAACAAAAGATCATTTCAGCAATTATTTAATTGGAAAAGGGAATCAAAATCCTCCCTTCCAGGTTTGGGCCGAATCTGGAAAAGTCCACTTTCACCCCTTTGGCTCTTCTCTGTTGCTAGCATGTTTTTTGCTTTGTTAGTTTGCCTCCTCCTTCAATCGGGCCGAATGAAAAGTTGTAGCAGAAGTCTAGTTTTCCTCCCTGCTACTACAGTGCTTCTTGAACCTCCGGACAGAGCTCCAGCCAAACCCTTTGCCACCGCATTCCCCTCCAAATCCGTCCGCCCCTTTCGATCTTTTCCAAAATTAGTTGAGGAGAAATATTCTCCTTACCTCCCTCTTTTGTTTCTATAGACCCCGATTTTGGAAATCAGAAATCCCATGCGTTTGTCCGTACCAATCCCTGAATCAGTAGTTGGTACACATATATATAGCCGAATCACAACATATCATGGATGAATTCAGGCTAAAGGGGTTAAGTGCTTACATTAGGGCCAAGGAAGCCAACAACTATCAGAGAACAACAGCGGAAGACAAAGTAATACGAGGGCCCGGTTGACATGCCATAAGCAGTCGACTAGGGAACGAGACCTAGAACGGGACCGCACTTCGATCATCTTGTTAGGTACGCAAGCGTACTAACAAGGGCTTCTCTTCAAGCACTCTGCTAAAAGATATATATATAGAGCAACAATGAGTACTAAAGCACTCAGCAAGCCACCACACAAAAAAATGCATATGATAGAGGGTATTTCAAGGAATGGCTTCCTGTTCTTTTGCGTAAAGCAAGTTTTGTAAATCTTTTCACAAGTCTAAGACCTAGCATAGACTGATCAAGTTTTAATACCATAGTTCATTAATCAACGACGGTTCTGTCCACCATCCATTGTGAGCCAAAGATAGCTTCCCGCCATTGTGTCGTCATGGTTTTCTGGGGCCTACCCCTTCTCGCTTCTCGAGAAGTTGAACCACCAGCACATAAAAGTCATTATGCACACCCATCCCAATCAGTTTAAGAATTTAGAGTCTAGCCAAGTGTAATACATGTCCCGGTGCTCAATAACCGCGAGCGCGTCTATTCGAATATATTTGATTTACTTGCACTGTAGTGGATGTACACTTCACCCGTACTCCGTGACTTGCCCAACACATGAGCCGAAGTACCAACGAATGAGACGTGTCATGGCAAAGCCTTTCAGTAACCTCACTTTGGTAGTACCCGCTCCATGAACTTACATCCTCATGCACTCTAGGCGTACACGGTTTCTAGCAGTGAGAGGAGTTCTGGTGCTCCCGGTAGGGAAGACTCACACATGCATTAAGTTATAATTAAGTTTAGGTTTACACATGGCGGTCCTACCAGTGGTTGCTCCACCGTAGGCCCCACCTCTCATACACATCAAGAAAACCACTACGCAGGGATACTGCCCCCGCTCGGCTATTTACTCCGCTAGGTCTATGCCCATTCGAGAAGTACGGTTGTACGGGGGTCATTTCATGCTTAGCTTCATAGCTCGGTCCTTAATTGACCAGGGACGGCACTAGACTTTACCGGACACCACCCAAGTCATCCAACCGCCCTAGTCGAAAATAGTTGTTTAGTTTTATTTTCCTTTCACAAATCATGTAATTATTATCATGGCAATGTGGCGCTCATGACTCCACATGCCGCATATCAATTTCCTTCCCTAAGGTAATTGCCCAAGCATATAGCCTTTAATAAATATGAGAATGCATGAATCTAGATTAGCATTACTAAGCATTTGTCATAAGTGACTAGGAACATCACACGCATTTATGGGTACAAGGGAATAAGGTAAACAATAATCAAAGGTATGGCATAATAACAAGTAGGATATTCATCATCGCATGCAATTTTATTTGTAAACAAAGTAAGTTCGCAATTGGGATCAATATGTTCAAGGATTAGTGATGACTTGCCTGCTCAAGATAGTCCTTACTCTATAATCTTGATCAACCTTCTCCTCCTGGAAGCTGCACATGTTGCCTCACGACTAATCGATACACCAATACTATAATACGTGAGAGAAACCAATATTCAAACAATAATCACATACGCACAAACAGAATGTAATTGATGGGGTCGCACCTAGAGTTGCTCATACTATTCCGGCTTGCTTATGGATTCCAACATGCTAAGGTCTAAGGTCTCTTATTCTTTCTATTGCCATGATGGCTCCAATGGTACTAACTAGTATAATATATGAGATATACCTTTTTGCTAATATGTGGTTTAGTCTAGCTACTAGGCTATAGGAGGATTATGACTAAATCATGAACTTAATTATACGATCATCGAATAGTACTAGTATTCTTCTATACTACCATTAATTTGAAACATTAGTTATAATTTAATTTATGTGGTTGCTATAGTGATAAAACAGGTTAAAGATAATTATTTTATTGTACAATATAAATTTTATTTATTAGCACACTATTTAGGTTAACTTTCATATAGTCATTTGATATTATAATTATAAATATATTTTATTAAATAGTGAATTATATGCCAATGTAAAGCTTATAAATTTAGGTTCAAGTTTCACTCAAATTTGAGTTAAAATGAGTGAGTTATGCTAGTTTAAAGTTTCAAATCTAAATTAATCCAAACTATTGTGGAGCGGCACTGTTCCATATTTATCAAAAACATTACGTTCGACAATTCAAAAATGTTCACATAGAATGACTATTAATTCCTAATTTATTTGTAATCTATGTCGGACCTACCAATCATAATGTTCGGGATAATTACCTATAAATTCACCCTAATTCTAATATTTTACTAACAATTCAAATCTTAACATTATATTACTATCTAATAAATTGATTGGCCCCAAAGACATAGAGAGTGCTCGATTTAATTATACCCTAATAATCTTATTTTAATAATCGAACGCGAGCGTCGAAATCCGATATCGATTCTATTATTTATGAATAGACAAATTCCGATTTTAATCCATTTCCCTAAAATAATTGCGTTAACTGATTAAAGTATTAACTCATTTTAATTTACACGACTCCGAATAAATTAGATTCCGATTTAATAATAATTAACCCTAATACTTTTATTCCGAATGAGATACACCGCTTAATTAATACTTAGGTTCCGATAATAATCAACCCAAATGAACGACCAAATCACCATAGTGAATAATTGAGTTGGTAAATAGATTAACGAGTGAAAAATTAATAGATAATTAGTAGACCAAATACCTAAATAAGTCACCGATTAAATAGATAACCGCAATTTATTATTTATGGATTTTCAAAATAGACGACGACTAATCCTCCGATTAAATATATACGCGGATATGTATAACCTAATGAAATAATTATCTAAATAATAACCCATTAAATAAATAACCAATTAAGTGAATAATCTCAGTTTACTAAATAATCCCGATTTATTTTCTAGAAATTTAACCGACGATGGATTCACCGATTAACGTAAATAACCTAATAAATACCTAAATAGTGAAATGAATAACCCATTAAGCAATAACCCTAATTAAGTAACTATTCACAATTTATTTTCAAGGAGTTCGTGAAATAATCGACGATTAATTCTACCGATTTCCTAAATATGTATTTTGAAATAATCTGGCATATACAGATATATATATCTTATATATACATATATTAAATTCTCCGATTTCCTAAATTTCCCTTTACTTTTATTTATTTTTCTTTTTCTTCTTCTTTTCTTTTATCTTATTTTCTTTTTCTCTCTTTTCCTTTTTTTTCTTTTTTTTTCTTCCAACTCTCTCTCCCCCACTGCCTCCTTCTCCCTTCTCTCTTTCTTCTGTTTCTGCTTCTTCCCCCTTCTTTCTTCTCTCCTCTTCTCTCGGCTCCTTCTCTGCCTCTCTCCTTTGCAGGCGGCGCCGACGGCAGAAGGGGGAAAGGGGAGGGGGGGCGGCGTTTACCGGCGGCGGCTTGGCGGCGGGCGGCGCAAGGCCGCAGCGGCGGCACTTCGCGGCGGCGGCGCACGCGGCGGAGGCGACGACGGCCGGCGCGGGGAGGGGAGGAGAGGGGATGTGGGGGGGGGGGGGAATGGGATGGAGGGGTACGGGCCGGGGAGGGTTCTTATAGGGGAGCGAGGAGAGGTGGCTGGCGCGCGGGTGGGGCGGACGGGACGCGCGCGCGGCGCACGGGGCTCCAGGCGGCGCTGCAGGTGACGGCAAAGCGCGGCACGTGGCGGCACAGGGCGCAAGGGTGGGGGTGCAGCGACGCGACGCGCGCGGCGCGCGCAGAGGCACGGCGCGGGGCTCGCGGCGGCAAAGGGGATGGCGACGGCGACGGCGACGCGACGCGCGGGGGCGGGGCTCAAGGCGTGGCGCGAGGGCGACGGCGCGCGCAGCGGCGCGCACGGAGCTCGATGGGGGGGCAGCGGCGCGCCGTGTGGGCACGGCGATGGGACGCTCGAGCGGCGCGGCGCGGCGCACGCGCAAGGCCAGGCGCGGCGATGGGACGGGCTGAGGCCTCCGATCGAACACTTTGCCGATTTTGAGTGATTTTCTATTTAAAATTCATCCAAAATTTTTGTAATCTCACACAAATGAATTAGGTTCAATATTTGATTATCCCTAAAGATTTCACTCAAAATTTCCATGTTCTCATAATTTATTTTTATTTACATTATATATATATATATATATTTATATATGTATGTCTATATATTTATTTAGCTAGGATTAGATATATATATATATAAACATATACATATATATAATTCCCATTTGAACTTATATGACTATACCCTAAAATGTCCCATATTTTATGTCACGAAGTTTTGTATTCATCCACAATATATATATATGTATGTGTGTGTGTATATATATATATATGTATGTATTTATATATATATATATATATATATATATGCATAAGTGTATATAATTATATATTTATATATAAAATCTCCTATTTAAATTTATATGTCCCAACTGAATGGATGACATTTAGGTAGAATATTTTCTTTACTACAATTTTGCCCAAAACATATTTTAGTTTACTTTATATCTTTAATTGTTTATTTAGCCGATTTTCCTTTTTAGGGTTTAGGGAGAAATTTTAAATAGGAAAAAAGAGGAGAGTTTAATCCGTAAATTTTCTAGGCAACCAAATTTAATATTTAGTGTCCAAAAGTCTAAATTTTACCCAAAAGTTGTGATGGCACCAATATATTTTTATTGCATTATTCAAATGAGGTTAAATCCCAAAATTAGTCTAGATAATTTGGAGGCTCTTGATATTTCCAAAACTAATCAAAATATTCTAAGGTGACCTTTGTTAATGTAATAGCACATTGGTGGACTTATGGCAATGTATTTTACACGAACAGTTTTAATCTATATCATTTTATTTTATACCTAGGGCTTAGTTCATTTGAATGATTATCATTTCATGTGTACTTACATTTCATGAGGTATTCCAAAGGGTTTATCATTTCATGTGACACAGTCCAGATGACCGTTGTCGGTGACATGGGACTGGGGGTGTCGAGACCAAAGGGAAGGGCGGCCACAGGGATCCACGTGGCCCGTTCCCCGAGAGGGGTCGGGCCCGAGGGTGGCCTAGCGGCTGCCCTCCCGGTTTCCCCCCGGGGTCGGGCCACTCCCGTTTCGGCCCCGAGGGCTGGGGCGCCCCGACCCCCTGTGGTTTTGGTGCCATGTGTGCAGGTTAGGTGAGCATGGCAGAACTCACCTAACCACATTTATGGCGGTTCGACGAGCGCACTACGCCGCATTTAATGCGGCGTGGCGCGTGCATATCCGGTCCGTGACTGGTCACAGCGAGTGACCGATCGCAAACCGGTCAGATCGCTGGTTAGGTGGCGCCAGGTGGCCTGCCACACGCCTCGCCCCGTCCCGTCGGAATGATGAGGGCCCTCTGTCTCTCGTCTCACAGCTAGAGTTGGCGTGCCAACTCCTGGAGTTGGTATGTCAGCCCCGGTCAGATGCTTTCCTGGTTCCGGCGCAGGCGAGATGAGAAAGTCACCCGCCATTTAATGAAAGTTGAAACGGGCATCCCCCGGATGGATCGACTGGCCGAGCGGAGGCGTGCTGTGGCGTCTGTCAGAGGTTGCTTCCGGCAGTAGGATAGCCCTAAGTGTAAAAGAATGTTTTCTTTCTTAGGCAGCTCGTGGCCCATGTGGTAGCCTCTTGCCATATAAAAGGAGGCCCAGGCCTAGGAAGGAGAGGGAGGCTGAACTCTCTCTGGATTCCATCAAATTCTCAGATCTACCAGAACACAAGAGTAGGGTATTATGCTTCTTAGCGGCCCGAACCTGTCTACACCGCCTGCGTCCACGCGTTTTTTCTCGCTGAGACCCCACAAATCAGGGGCAAAGAATTTCACCTTGCGCCCCCGGTCGAACCGGCAAAGGGGGACCTGCACGGTCTTCCTGTGAGGAGTTTCACCCTCCGTCATCTGGAGCGCCAGGTAGGGGGTGCGCGTGCTTTTCTGAGCCCCCATCTCCTTTCGTGTGCGCCAAGCTTCGCCAGGTCAGCCCTATGGCCGAAGAGGCAGTGGCGTACGATCCTTCTTTGAGCGCCAGCGGTGATGGCGGGGAGCAGAACCCGCGCCATCGGGCTCGCACCCCATCGTCCCCCTCCCGCCAGAACCTTGGGCGGGGGAAGGCGCCTGAGGAAGTCGAGGGATCCGCGACCTCACCGCCTGCGGGCGATGGAGGAGGACGGCGAGGCGGAGTGCGTTGTCGCCTCACCTATGGTGATGGCGGCACGCCCCAGGGCGCGCTCCAGGCTGCGGGCGCGCTCTTGCGTCACCCACCCGTCGTCCCCAATCCAGAGACCCCAGCCCAACGTTGGCTAGATGACGTGGTCAACCTGGTCATGACGGCGCAGGAGCGCCTAGGCCGGCAGGCGGTCTTCCGCCATCGGGACCTATGGCGCTGCCACCGTCGGCTCTACGTCGTCGAGGCGGAGGGCACGACGGGCGACGGCCGACACACGCCATTCGTCCGCCATTCCCTCGTCAACGCCTCCGACTCATGAAAATATGCATGGGGGGCCAGACGCCCAGCTCGATATCGAGCGCCGGCGCGACGCTCGTTGCGCCTCCCATGCGACGGAAGGCTCCTCCTCCTCTGGGGCGCCGCTCCGTTCCGGTCATGGGGGCCGGCCCCCCGTGTCCCTGGTTGGTGGTGCCGGCTGTCGAGCCTTCGTGGCGAGCCTTTGGAATGTCTGTTGGCCCCCGAGGTTCTGGCCCACCATCACCGAAAAATATGACGGAAGCGTCAACCCCGCTGAGTTTCTCCAGATCTACACGACTGGAATAGAAGCCGCGGGGGGTGACGACAGGGTCATGGCGAACTTCTTTCCCATGGCCCTGAAGGGCCAGGCGCGGGGTTGGCTAATGAACTTGCCACCCGCGTCGGTCCACTCCTGGGAGGATTTGTGCCAGCAGTTCACCACGAACTTTCAAGGCACATATCCGCGCCCAGGCGAAGAGGCGGACTTGCACGCGGTACAGCGGAGGGACGATGAGTCTCTCCGCTCGTACATCCAGCGGTTCTGTCAAGTCCGCAACACAATACCTTGCATCCTTGCACATGCGGTTATGTACACATTCAGGGGAGGCATGCGGCACAATCGCATGCTCGAAAAGATCGCCTCCAAGGAGCCCCAGACCACCGCGCAGCTTTTCGAGCTCGCGGACCGTGTGGCTCTCAAGGAGGAGGCCTGGACCTGGAACTCCTCCGGCTCTGGAGCGGCGGCTCTGGCTGCCCCCGAGTCCGCCGCTCGTTCAGGGCGGCGACACAGGAGGAGGAAGAAAAGGTCGACCCGTTCCGACGACGAGGGTCACGTCCTCGCCGTCGAGGGCGCTTCGCGGGCCCCCCGAAAGGGGAGGTACGTGGGCGACAAAAAGAAGGAGGTTGGCACTCCCGGTAGGGAGCGCCCGGCTGGCAGATGGTGCACCGTGCACAACACCTCCCTCCACGACCTCGCCGACTGCCGCGCGGTCAAAAGCTTGGCCGAGTGAACGAGGAAGTGGGAGGAGGAGAGGAGGTAGGAACGCCGTGAGGGCAAGGCCCTGGCGACTTCCATCGGCAACCAGCGAAGTGAGGCCAGGCAGAAGGTCCCCGCTGAGGACGTCGACGATGGCGACTATGACCTGGGCTTTCAGGAACCCGAGGCCGCCATCGCCACCGTTGATGGGGGAGCGTGCGCTCATGCTTCTTGCCGGAGCCTCAAGGCCATGAAGTGAGAGCTTTTGGCCGCGGTCCCCACCCATGAGGCGACGCGGCGGGCGCGTTGGTCAGAGGTCACCCTTACCCTTGACCGGACCGACCACCCGCCATGCGTTGCCCGGGGAGGACAGATCGCGATGGATGTCTCCCCCACCGTCTGCAATGTGAAGTTGGGGCGCGTCCTGATAGACGGTGGCGCAGCTCTCAACATCCTCTCCCCCGCGGCCTTTGATGCCATCAAGGCTCCGGCCGTCCCAGCCGATCATCAGCGTGACGTCGGGGCACGCCTGACCGCTAGGTTACATCGACCTCCCGGTCACCTTCGGTGGCCCTGCCAACTTCCGCACTGAGCGGGTGGACTTCGATGTGGCGGACCTCAGTCTGCCCTACAACGCGGTCCTGGGAAGGCCCGCGTTGGTGAAGTCCATGGCGGCCACCCACTACGCCTATCTTCAGATGAAGATGCCGGGCCTAAAGTGGCCCCATCACCGTCCACGGCAACCTCAAAGTCATGCTCGCTTGTATGGAGTAGCGCGCGGACCGCCTCGCCGCGGTGTCCAAGCCCGCGGGTGGCAACGAGAGGCTCAGCGCCTCCACCTCGCCCGCCCTGAGGCAGCGGATGGCCTCAGGCGACGAGGTCCCGGTGAAGGAGGTCGCCCTGGGCGACGGTCCGTCCAAGACCACCCGGATTGGTGGTCTCTTGGACGACAAATAGGAAGACGCACTCGTCTCCTTCCTACGGGCAAACGCCGACATCTTCGCGTGGAGACCGGCGGACATGCCCGAGGTCCCCTGGGAGGTGTTCGAGCACCGTCTCGCCGTGCGGCCGGACGCAAGGCCCGTCCGGCAGAAGGTGCGGCGGCAGGCCCTGGAGCGCCAAGCCTTTGGAGGCCGGATTCATCCGTGAGGTCATCCATCTAGAGTGGCTCGCGAACCCGGTCGTCGTCCCCAAGGCGAACGGCAAGCTCCGGATGTGCATCGACTACACCGACCTCAACAAGGCATGTCCTAAGGACCCTTATCCCCTGCCACGCATAGATCAAATTGTCGACTCCACCGCGGGGTGCGACCTTTTGTGTTTTCTAGATGCATATTCAGGATTTCATTAGATTCGCATGGCTAGGGAGGATGAGGAAAAAACCGCATTCATTACCCTTGTAGGAACTTATTGTTATACAACCATGCCTTTCGGGTTAAAGAATGCGGGTCCTACTTTTCAGCGTACTACTCGTATTTCTTTGGGTAGTCAGATAGGGTGCAATGTTGTGGCCTACGTCGATGACTTGGTTGTAAAAACGCGCAACCAAGAGACCTTGCTCTCGGATTTAGCGGAGACTTTCGAAAGTCTCTGCTCCGCCCGCATAAAGCTGAACCCCGAAAAATGTGTGTTCGGTGTGCCTACGGGCAAGCTTCTCGGGTTCTTGATCTCTGCCCGAGGCATTGAGGCCAACCCCGAGAAGATACGAGCTATAGAGCGGATGCGCCTCCCCAGCAAGCTTAAGGACGTGCAATGCATCACCGGATACATGGCTACCTTAAGCCGATTCATATCGAGGCTGGGAGAGAAGGCGCGCCCCTATTTAAGCTCCTTAAACGTTCCGGGCCATTTACCTGGACGGAGGAGGCTGAGCGGGCCCACACCCAGTTGAAGGCCTACCTTAGCTCCCCTCCGATCCTGGTCGCCCCGGAGCCAGATAAGCCGTTGCTACTCTACATGGCGGCAACCCCGCAGGTAGTCAGCGCGGCGTTGCTTGTGGAGCGCGACGAGGACAGCCCTCGGCCCGCGCGCCCCCACCCTGTGTCGACCCGACCCGGGACAGAGAAGGGAGGAGAGGCCCCCGAGCCGGACGGCGGCCTAAGGCCCCTGACGACCGGATGTGGCCCTCTGCCTGCTCGTCCGACGGTGCCGGACGCCCCCGACCCCCAGGAAGGCCCCGGGGCCACTGCGGGAAGGCCACGCCCGACGCCCTCCGACCCCGAGGTCGTCGACACAGAAGCCGAGTGGGCCCGGCAAGGCCCCTCGGACGATGAGCGCCCCGGGAACGGTGCCCTCAACGAAGAGGACAGGCCCCGCCGAAAGGTGCAGCGGCCCGTCTACTTCATTGGTGAGGCGCTGCGGGACGCCAAGACCCGATACCCTTAGGCCCAGAAGATGCTCTACGTGATTCTGATGGCCTCGAGGAAGCTACGCCATTATTTCTAGGCGCATCGGGTCACGGTGGTCACGTCCTACCCCCTCGGCCAAATCCTACGCAACCGAGAGGGTACTGGACGGGTGGTGAAATGGGCAATCGAACTCTCCGAATTCAACTTGCACTTTGAACCACGCCACGCGATCAAGAGCCAGGCCCTCGCCGACTTCGTGGCGGAGTGGACCCCGGCTCCCGAGCCCGATCTCGGACTCCCCGCCCCTGCGGCCAACACGAGCCCCTCGCAGCTGCCTCACACCGCCTACTGGGTGATGCAGTTCGACGGCTCCCTGGCCCTTCAGGGTGCCGGCGCGGGGGTCACCTTGACCTCACCGAGCGAAGACGTCCTCAGATATTTGGTTCGCCTAGATTTCCGGGCAACCAACAATATGGCGGAGTACGAGGGACTCCTTGTGGGACTCAGAGTGGCAGCCGGAATGGGGATCCGCCGCCTCCTGGTCCTAGGCGACTCCCAGTTGGTCGTTAACCAGGTCTCCAAGGAGTACCGGTGCTCCGATCCACAGATGGATGCCTACGTCCGTGAGGTGCGGCGTATGGAGTGCCATTTCGACGGGTGAGAACTTCGGCACGTGCCCAGATGGGATAACGCGGTCGCCGACGAACTCTCGAGGCTCGCTTCATCGCGAGCCCCGACCCCACCGGGTGCCTTTGAAGAAAGGCTGACCCAGCCGTCGGCGCGACCCGACCCCCTAGGGGAGACGGATGCGCCTGCACGGCCCCCAAGGCCCGTCGGAGTCCAGGCCGCGGGACCTAGGGGGGGCGAGCCCAGCCCCCCAAGATTGATCGCCCGGATAGCTGAGATCCAGGCGTCCTCAAAGATCAGACTCTACCCGAGGACCGCGAAGGGAGTGAACGCGTCAATCGCATCTCCAAGCGCTACGTGCTGGTGGAAGGGGCCCTCTACCGGCGCGGGGCCAACGGAGTCCTCCTGAAGTGCATTCCTCGGGAACAGGGCGTCGAGCTTCTTGTCGATGTCCATGAAGGTGAGTGCGGAGCCCACTCCGCCTCGCGCACCTTGGTCGGCAAGGCCTTTCGCCAGGGTTTCTATTGGCCGACGGCGCTTCACGATGCAGCTGACCTGGTCCGACGATGCAGGGCATGCCTGTTTCACGCCAAGCATATGCATCAGCCGGCTCAGGCCCTGCAGACCATACCTCTTTCATGGCCGTTTGCCGTCTGGGGGCTGGACATCCTGGGTCCCTTCAGGAAGGCCCCGGGCCGGTTTGAGTATCTGTACGTCGCAATCGACAAGTTCACTTTGTGGCCCGAGGCTTATCCGGTTATCAAGATCAACAAGCACTCGGCGCTAAAATTCATAAAGGGCATCACTACTCGGTTCGGGGTGCCTAACCGTATCATTACGGACAACGGCACCCAGTTCACTAGTGAGCTTTTCGGCGACTACTGCGAAGACATGGGCATCAAGCTATGTTTCGCCTCAGCCGCCCACCCCAAAAGGAACGGCCAGGTGGAGCGCGCCAACGAGGAAATCCTCAAGGGCCTCAAGACCAAGACCTTCAACATCCTCAAGAAGCATGACGACTCGTGGATCGAGGAGCTGCCAGCGGTGCTCTGGGCGAACCGAACCACTCCAAGCCGAGCGACAGGGGAAACGCCTTTCTTCCTCGTCCACGGCGCGGAGGCGGTCCTCCCATCCGAGCTCACCCTGAGGTCCCCTCGGGCAACCATGTATTGCGAGGCTGATCAAGATCAGCTTCGCCGAGACAACCTCGACTACCTGGAAGAGCGAAGGCGGCGCGCGGCCCTCCGAGCCGCGTGCTACCAGCAAAGCCTACGGTGCTACCATCAGCGCCATATCCGGGCCCGATCACTCTGCGTCGACGATCTTGTCCTACCCCGCGTCCAAACGCGTGCTGGACTGAGCAAATTCTCACCAATGTGGGAGGGTCCGTATCGAGTGATCGGCGTCCCCCGGCCGGGCTCGGTTCGATTGGCCACGGGTGATGGCACCGAGCTGCCTAACCCGTGGAACATCGAGCATCTTCGCCGCTTCTACCCATAAGGGAGTCGGGTGTCGTACCTCGGGCTCGAGCCAACCCCGCGCCCCCCTCAGGCACACAGGGTTGGCCGGGGGCTCCCACATGCACATACTTGTTTAATTTTTTCTCCTAGCATTTCAATAACAAGCATTTTCAATTTCCTAAGGACCGCGCCTGTGTTATCGTTTCCTTTTGAAAAGTCTTGACTTGAGTCAGTCTGCTCGTGCTCGACCTTGCCCTCGGCAGCCCGGGTCGTCTAAAACCGCCAAACGGGGCCTAGAACCGAGCCGTGCCCCGGGGCGCGGTGAACTCCGGGGAGGAATCGCCAATGGCCCACAATCGGGTCCCCATAACCCTCGGTCACCGCGCTCCCGGCCTGGCCAGTCTCGACATGCGATCTCCCCAGGCACTAGCTCCGACCTGCGCCGCTTGAAGCTGGGGTCCGAGCACGAGCCCTCGCTCAAGCCAGGATGCAAAAGGATCGTGACACATACCATCCTTATCACGCGTATATAGCAAATATAACTAACATATAAATTAAAATCTTATTTGATTGCAGATAAAATGAAGCCAGTTTGTACAAGCATTGGCTCAAAGGCCTCAGAAGATGAAGAAATAAAAAATTAAGATACGCGGGGGCCCGGGGGCTCACTCCGACTCGCCCGGGTCACCGGCCTCGCCGTCGCTGTCGTCGTCGACACCATCGTCGCCGTCCTCCTCCTCGTCGGAGTCGAGGGCGAAGACGAACTGAGGGGCCGTCCCCTCGAAGCGCGCGCGTTGTCCTCGGCTCTGGGAGGGAACTCTTCCAGCGCCATCCACGGGGAGACGTCGGGGTCCTGGGCTTGGTAGCTCGCCAGCACGAGCTCCACCGCTCCCCGGGCGAGGTCACTTGAGGAAGACTTGACCGTCTCCTCGATCTCCTCGGGGAGCCTCTCAAGGCCCCCGGCCATCTCTGAGAGGCGCTGGGCGAGGCCCCCCTGGTTGGCGGCGTACTTTGTGTACCACCCGCTCCAGATGCCCGCCTGATGCCCAGCGCTGTCGAGGCGGGACACGGTGTCCCAAGCATGTCGGGCCCCACCTCGTTCGCCAGCCGGAGGGCCTCAACCTCCCTGGCGGACGAGTCCAGGGCGCCCTGCAGTTCGGCGATGGTGTGCTCGGCGGCAGTGCGCGTCCAGCTCCCTCGCCCGTGCGTCGAGCTCAGAGGCCCGCCGGTTCAGCGCGTCCCTCTCGGCACGAGCGCTTTCTAGATTGCGGCGCGCCTGCTCCTCCCGTGCGGCCTCGCGGACGAGCAGACTGTTCGCCTGCCGCTGCACCGCGGCCTCGGCCTCCTCGAGGGCTCGCCCCCGCTCGGCGAGCGCGTCTTCGCTGAGGCGGACTGCGCACTCCTACTCGACGGAGGCAGCCTCGTGCGCCGCCAGCGTCGTCTCTCGTGTGGCGGCGGCGGTCTCGTGAGCCGCCAGCGCCGCTTCCTTCGTGTCCAGGGCGCGGGCGCGCTCCTCCAGCGCCTCCAGCTCCCGAGCGCGGAGGTCAAGGGCCTCGGCCCGCCGGCGCGCGACGGCCTCTTGCACGAGCAAGCGCGAGGCCCGTCCCCCGAACGTAGTGAGGCGCTCCTCCAGCGCCATAGTGCGGGCCTCTAGGGCCTCCCCGCGCTGGCGGGTTGCCGCCTCGATCTCCGCCGCCCGCCGCTCCCGGGCAGTGGGGGCGTCGAGAACTCCACGGGCGGCGTCGAGCTTCTCCTCCAGCTCCGCCACCCGGCTCCCGTATTCGAGACGTAAGTCGTCCCACGCCCCGTCGAGCATGGCAGTGGCAATTAGGGCAGACTCCTGCTCCTCCTCCAATTCCCGGGCGATTTCCGCCAGGGTCCAGCGGCGAGCCTCGAGCTGCGAGGTGTGCAGGCTGTGCGCCTTATGGCCGGCCTCCACCATGGCCTCCACGGAGCACCGTCCCTCCTCGATGCGCGCCCACGCCGCGTCGATTTCTGCCCGCTCCGCCTGAAGGGCCTGCATTTGGGCGCTTAGCCCGTCCAGCACCGTGCTGTTGGCCGTGGCCAGGGCCTGCAGGAGGGGCTCCGCGCTCAGCGGGGCGGCGGAGGAAAGGGCGGAAGGCCACCTTGGTGGTGGTGAAGCACAGCTCGGCTCGCCGATCGGTGCATTGGCCTCGGGGGCCTTTCCCGAGGCCGGCTAATCTGGAGCGCCGCCTGGGGCATCGGGCCCCGGGTACGCCCCCTCGACATCATCACAAGCAGCCTGGGTGGCGGCCTCCACCTCGGGCGCAGTCGGGTCGGGGACCTGGGTGGCAGCCTCGGCCGTCGGCGCCTCGTGCGCACGCGCCGCCTCTGCCTCCCGGGCAGCCTCCTCGGCCCGGCGGACCCTAGCCGCCTCCCAAGCAGCCTCTTGAGCTTCCCGTAGATGGCCTGCGGCTTCCTGCAGGTCGGCCTCCCGCCTCCGAGCCTCTGTGGTCACCATCTCCCCGGCCTCGGGCCGGCCGGCCTTGGAGTGACGCGTGGAGCGGGACGGGATCTCGATGAGGCAGAAGAAAAACATGAAACGGATAAGTAAAGACAAGCCCTGAGGGTTAGGGAATAAGAGTATAGCCGTTGTGGGTGAGAGGTCGAACCTGCGGGGTGGCCGACTGAACGACCACTTTGGGGGCATGATGAGGCTCCCCCTGCACGGCTCGGTCTCCCCCATCTTGCGGAGCCGCTTCTTCTTCTGCTCCCCCTCAGGCTGGGGCGTCGGTGCGGCGTCCTCCGGGCGCCTGTCGCTGACGCGCACCGCCCTGCCTCCTCGGGGAGAAGATGAGGGAGGGGTCGCCTCCTGCTTCCTCTTCCCGTTGGCGTCAACAGGGCGGCTGCCCCCCGGGCCCCCGCCGCGGGGCCCAGAAGCATGGCCCCCTCCGGGGGTAGATTGGTCCCCTCTACGGCTGCCACCCGCGCCATCATGGACTCGGGGGGCCCAATCCCCCGACGCCCCGACCACCTGCATGATGGCCAGGATGTTGGCGCGCTCTGGGTCGCTGCAGAGGGGGAGGATCCCCCGAGGGATGAGGGATGATTCCACGGAGCTAAGGTTTAGCACACGTTGGACCACCATCCTAAAGTCCTCGGGGTCCCAATCCCACTTACGCCCCTGGTGGGTCCTCAGGGGGTCCTCGGTCCCGGTGTACTCACAGGCGCCCCGGGCGCGTCGCCGGAGCGGCGCGATCCGGCGGCGGTGGTAGTCGCCAAACACCATGCCCCCGTGAGCCCCTGGGCTCGCAGGCCCACCAGGCGGTCCAGGACGGCATCATAGCCGTCCCCCAGATCCACCGTCGCCCGCCAGCAAGGCGCCTGCGCTGGGGGCTGGCTCGGGAGTCAGAGGCGCGCTTTGTCAGGGAGGGGAGTGTAGAACCAGTCGCTCTTCCAGTCGTCCCACTTCTTGCGAAGGACACACGGGATGTAGCGGTTCAACACCTGTCCCCGTGGCTGGAAGTAGCAGCCACCGACCACCGTCGGCGGCGATACCGGCTGCACGGTGAAAAAAACCACCGAAACAGCCGAAGGGATGGGCGCACCCCGATGAACATCTCGCACAGGTGTGCGAAGATGGCCAGCGTCATCACCGCGTTGGGGGTGAGGTGCGCCATCTGGAGGCCGTAGAACTCTAGAACATCCATGAAGAATGTGGAGAATGGTGGGATCAAGCCCGCCATGGCGAAGGAGAGAAAGAAGACAGACCGCTCCAGGTAGTGCGGCGCCGGGCGTCCCTCGCCCAGCGCGGTCACCTCCCGGGTGGCAAATTCCGGCATGAATCAGCGCGGTAGCCCGGCCTGCCTCTCGCTGGTGATGCGAGAAGGCGGCAACACGCTACCGTCAAGCGGCGCGGAGCTCCGCGTCATGGCGCCGGCGGAGGGGGAGCTTGAGAACGAGAGCGCGTGGCGAGAGTAAGGCGAGAGAAACGAGAGGGCTAGAGCACGGATGGCAATGGCAAGGAAAAAGTGGCGAGAGGAAGGAAACGAATCCCTTGCTCGGTGCCTTTTATGCCCTTGCCTCCGCCGCGCTCGGCTCCTCGTTTCCCGCGCCCACTTCCTTGCCCCCTCGTTTCTCGTGCCCACGCCTCCACTAACCCCACTCGCCCGCTTACGGCGCGCGCGTCAGTCGTGCGACCGTGGTGGTTGAGGAGGGGCAGATCGTGTGCGCATTAATCGTGCTCGGTTACCGCAAAGAGCGCCATCATCACATCCCCAGGCAAAACGGACCGACGTGTCCCGATTCGTGCACTGCCTCGAGTAATGTTGCGGTTACGAGGAGACCGCTCATTAATGTCGACTGGGATTCTTCACCGACGTGCATGGCTCGCGACCGTTGGAGTCCTGCCCGCCTTTGGGGACCGGTCCCACCTGTCACCGGGCCCGAGGGGTGGCATCAAGCCTGGGTGCCCTCCCCCCTGGTGTGGCCACCCAGGCGTAACGTCGGGGGCTACTGTCGGTGACATGGGACCGTGGGTGTTGAGACCAAAGGGAAGGGCGGCCACAGGGATCCACGTGGCCCGTTCCCCCCGAGGGGTCGGGCCCGAGGGTGGCCTGGCGGCTGCCCTCCCGGTTTCCCCCCGGGGTCGGGCCGCTCCCGTTTCGGCCCCGAGGGCTGGGGCGCCCCGACCCCCTGTGGTTTTGGTGCCACGTGCGCAGGTTAGGTGAGCATGGCAGAACTCACCTAACCGCATTTATGGCGGTTCAGACGAGCGCACTACGCCGCATTTAATGCGGCGTGGCGCGTGTATATCCGGTCCGTGACCGGTCACAGCGAGTGACCGATCACAGACCGGTCAGATCGCGGGTTAGGTGGCGCCAGGCGGCCTGCCACACACCTCGCCTCGTCCCGTCGGAATGATGAGGGCCCTCTATGTCTTGTCTCACAGCCAGAGTTGACGTGCCAACTCCTGGAGTTGGTATGTCAGCCCCGGTCAGATGCTTTCCTGGTTCCGGCACAGGCGAGACGAGAAGTCGCCCACCATTTAATGAAAGTTGAAACGGGCGTCCCCTGGATGGATCGACTGGCCGAGCGGAGGCGTGCTGCGGCGTCTGTCAAGGGTTGCTTCCGGCAGTAGGATAGCCCTAAGTGTAAAAGAATGTTTTCTTTCTTAGGCAGCTTGTGGCCCATGTGGTAGCCCTTTGCCATATAAAAGGAGGCCCAGGCCTAGGAAGGAGAGGGAGGCTGGCTGATTCGGTCTAGAGGCTGAACTCTCTCTGGATTCCATCACACTCTCAGATCTACCAGAACACAGGAGTAGGGTATTACGCTTCTTAGCGGCCCGAACTTGTCTAAACCGCCTGCGTCCACGTGTTTTTTCTCGCTGATATCCCACAAATCAGGGGCAAAGAATTTCACCTTGCGCCCCCGGTCGAACCGGCAAAGGGGGACCTGCGCGGTCTCCCGGTGAGGAGGTTCACCCTCCGTCAACCGTCATTGCATGTAGTGTGTTTACGTCTAGGTACTCAGAGTTTAATCCTGGCATTCCCATGAGACCGAGCTATCGACATGGTTCAATAATCTAGTACTGGATCTGTAATTTATATTACATGAACTTAATAATTAACCTATTCTATATTTGGCTTGTTATCGCATGCGCAAATAAATAATAATGTATTCTTGTAAATTATTTTTATTTAGATGTGCATCTTTAATTTGATTTTCCATTGTGACAATTTACATTTTGGCAAACAATAGCAACCATAACATCCAGCATGATGTAAAAGTTTTAAAAAGTTCAAAATTTTTATTGTCGGGTATTTTCAGGGTGTTACAGTTTCTCCCAAGAATCGGGCCTTATCCCTTTGAATCCGACGTGAAATCGAGCTCGGTTCGAGCTTATCTCTCTCCAAACAGAACCCTAGTTTTCCTCGGCGACCTTGGGCTCATTTTGGGCTCGTTCTCTCCTTCCCGTGGCTATAAATAGAGCCCCCTTCCTCTCCTCTTTCAGCCGCCACCCCTCCCTCTCTCCACCGTCGTCGGAAACCTCCTCCCTGTGAGCTCTTTCTCTCTCCACCATCGATCGTCGTATCTCAACGTCGTCGCTCCGCGCCGTCGCCATCGTTGGGTTTGCAAGAAGGAGAGGAAGCCCAGCCACTCGTTCGTTTTTGCCGAAGTTGACCGGAACGCCACCGCCACCAATGACCCGACTGGAGTCGTCGTTCCAACCTTGCCGCCGTCGCCGTCTGCCGTCGCGCCGCCCACCGGTGAGCTTCCCTTGTCGCGCTCTTGCTACCGGTGCCTTCCGTTTTCACCACCGTGCCCTAGATCGCCGGTGATCATAGGGACTCGAGTGGCCGCCACCGGCGATGATGTCATCGCTGACGTCAGTGCCTTGTCAGCCACCATGTGGTGCACCCGAGCGATCCGAGCCGTTAGATTAGTCCATTTAATTTCAACCGTCAGATCCGTGGACCACTTCTGTGCACTCGGTCTACCATGGACCCAATGCATGTTGATGCAATAATTCTTTTTTCCCTTCTAAAACTAATTTTTTATTGTGCCATAATCTATAAATATTATATGTTAATGATTTAAATCTGTTTAAACTTATAAAATCCATAACTCATTCATCGTAACTCAGATTTAGGTGGTTTAAGTTGCTAAATTCATCTAAAATCAAGATCTATCCATTAAAAATATCAACATATACTATTCATGCTTATTTTTGTACTGTTTTGTTGATTTTTTTCATTTACCTTAGATTTCGATGTTCCCGAAGAGACCGTTTACATTGAAGGAGGTTCAGAAGTCGTCGAAGATCAGCAAGGCATGCCACACAGATCCTAAACCACTCCTTTGAGCATGTTGAACCTATTTAAAGCTATTGTTTCCAGTCGGTATCGACCATGGATACTTGTTTCGCTGTGTCTTCTTCAGAAACCTCTTTCTTCACAACAATTGGCTCATGAATTTGTTCAACGAAAACATCTGTCACAGCAGCCTCCCTTCTAGATCCAAAGTTAGCCAGTTGATCACAGCTTCATTATTATGCCGTGAGACATGAGATAACTCTAAACCGTCAAATTTATCCTCTAGCTCGCGAACTTCCTAGCAATAAGCAACCATGTTGTCATTTAGACAAGACCAATCCTTCATCACTTGATTAACTACCAGCTGAGAATCTCCTTGTACAATCATGCGTCGTATCTCTAATGATATAGCAAGACGTAACTCATGAAGTAGGGCATCATACATGGCTATGTTTTGTGATGCTGGAAAATGAATTTAAAGAACATACCACAATCATTCTCCAGTCGGGAAAATAAGAACCACCCCAACCCCTGTACCAGTGACTCTCTTAGATCCATCAAAATACATAGTCCAATATTCCAACATTTTTGCAGGTATGTCTTCTTGGCACTCAGTCCACTTGGCAACGAAATCGGCTAAGACCTGAGATTTAATCGATGTCTGGGCTTTAAAAGTAACGTCTAATGCCATCAACTCCTATACCCACTTTGTAATACGTCCCGTGGCCTCACAATTATGAAGAACATCACCGAGTGGAAAAGATGTGACCACCGTGACCGAGTTACTTTTAAAGTAATGAGCTAATTTTCTAACGGTAATTAAAACTCCATATAACAATTTTTGTACCTTGAGATAGCGTGTCTTGGAGCCAGCCAATACCTCGCTAACGAAATAAATGGGCCTCTGAACCTTCTGGACTCGACCTCTTTCTTCATGCTTGACAACCAAAACTAGTTGTCGACATATAAAGCAATAAGAGCTCTTGAGGATGCGGTGAAGCTAGCACAAGCGGCGTCATGAGAAAATTCTTGAAGTCTTCAAAGGCTTTCTGGGCTTCAGGGGTCCACTAGAACTTGTTGGTTTTCTTGAGTAGCTTAAAAAAGGGCATGCCTTGTTCTCCGAGCTTGGAAACAAATGGGCTGAGAGCCGCCATGCACCCAGTAAGTTTCTGAACATCCTTTTGCGTACTCGATGGTTTCATGCTACGTATAGCATTAATCTTCTCTGGGTTGTCTTAAATGCCTCAATGAGACACCATAAAGCCAACCAGCTTCCTTGACGGTACTTCGAAGGTGCATTTTTCTAGGTTTAACTTCATGCTAAAAGCCCGAATATTTTGAAAAGTTTCCTCCAAATCAGCAATCAAATTATCTCTTTGCTTGGTCTTGATAACAACATCGTCAACGTAGGCCTCTATGTTCCGTCTGAGTTGCAACTGTAGACATCTCTGAATCATGCGTTGATATGTAGCACCTGCTTTCTTAAGTCCAAATGGCATCATGATGTAGCAGTAAGCTCCGAACGGGCGGATAAATGAGGTCTTCAAACAGTTAGACTCATTCAAGCTAATCTGATGATATCTCGAGTAGCAGTTGAGGAAACTGAGAAGTTCACAGCCAACAGTTGAATCAACAACCTGGTCAATGCGAGGTAGACCAAAGGGGTCTTTGGGACAAGATTTGTTGAGGTCCGTATAGTCGACGCACATGCGTCATTGCCTAGTCTTCTTCTGAACTAAGACTGGATTAGCCAACCAGTCGAGATGATAAACTTCCTTGATGAATCCGGCCGCCAAAAGCTTGGCAAGCTCCTCCTTGATAGCATCTCTCCGATCTTGCACAAAACGGTGGAGTCGTTGTTTAATAGGTTTCAGTTTTTTTTGACATTTAATGAATGCTTAATCACCTCTCTAGGAATACCAGGCATATCAGAAGGTTTCCATGCAAATATATTTTTATTAGTTTGAAGAAAGGTGATGAGCGCGCTTTCCTATTTACAATCTAACTCGGCGCCTACGACGGCAGTCTTCAAGGATCTACGGGATCAAGTGAAATCTTCTTGGTCTTGGTATCGCCTTCTCCCGACTTGGTCAAGTTCTTGGTGGGGATTTCTTCTTCTTCAGATGTAGATGCGGCAAGTCGAATTTCCTGTTGACCATGTAACCTCTCATGAGATTGGACAATGTCGCAACTCTCTTTGTTGCAGGTGAAAGCTTGCTTGGCATCGCTGCGGAGGGAAATGACTCCTCGTGGACCCGACATCTTCATCATCAGATAAGTGTAATGAGGGACAACCATGAATTTGGCGAGAGCCGGCCGTCCTAGGATGGCATGGTAAGCTGGCTCGAAGTCCGTGACTTCAAAGCAGATGTTTTCTGTCCGGAAATTCTCCCGAGTGCCAAAGGTAACTGGAAGAGTGATCTTCCCAAGTGGTGTAGAAGACAATCCTGGAATAACCCCGTGAAATGGGGCAGAACTTGGTTTCAACTCGGATCTTGGAATTTGCATCTCGTGCAGTGTCTTGGTTTCAACTTGATGTTGCTAACCACTAGGTCTAGTACCAGGGGATACTGCCCCAGGTGGCCACTCGGTAAGGTTGATCCGAGCGGTCAAACATGATAGCTACCTCAGACCACCATAGGTATTGCGGTACTTTGGGCTGAATCGCGTTGATTTCTCTATTGGTCAACTTCTGCTCCCTTTTGGACTTGTAGGCGAGTGGTCCTCCAAAGATGTGGTTTAACTCGGCTCTAGGATATTGGAAAGGTCCTGCTCCACCATCACCATCGTCCTTTTTATGCCCTGAAGTTCCTTCGCCATCAAACGATTTCTTGAGCTGGGCCGCATACTGCTCGGTGAATTGCTTGTAGATGAAACAGTCCTTAGCCGCATGTTTGTTGTTGGGGTGATGCGTGCATGGGCCGTTCATGATCTTGTCATAAGTGCTGATGCATGGGCGTTGTTGCTGATAGTTGGAAGTCGTGGCCACCAGATCCTCGAGCTTACGCTTGCATTCTTTTTGGCTACCGTTGCCATTGCTGCTGCCGTTATCTTTCTTGGGACGTTAGCTGCTTCCCGATAGCTTCTCTTGACATGATGCTTTGATGGCGTCATCTAATTTGGTGTAAAAATTAGCTCTCTCAAACAACTTCTTGACCGTCCTTGGGGTTTGTGGCCAAATTTTCCAATGAGCAGCTCATTGTGGATCCCCTTCTAGAAGGCTACTATGATGATGTCAAACGCCGAATGTAGTCTTTTAAGGACTCATTGGGCTTCTGAATTACGTTGTACAAATCAAAGTGGGTTCCAGGCCTTTCAAGGATGCTTTGAAAATTGACGATGAAGTGATCACGAAGTTCGTTCCAAGAGTCGATCAAGCCCCTTGGTAAGCTAGCAAGCCAACTCCTGGCTGAGTTGGCAAGTGTTACTGGTAAATAATTAGCCATGACTTTACTATCTCCTTCTGCTGCACGAATGGCGAGGGTGTAGATGGTGAGCCACAACTCGGGGTCAGTCTTGCCATCATTTTTCTCAATCCCAGTGGTTTTGAAACCACTCAGCCAATTCACTCGACGTAGGTCTTGGGTAAAGGCGTCTACTTCTTCATCGCCAGTGTTGGGGGAATATCTTTGTCCTTCACGATGAGCATGACTTTTTCGCTCACGGTAGCACTTGTTGAGTGTATTCCTTAGATCACTAGGAGCAAGCACGCGAGAACCGCTCTGGTAGTCAGAGTTGCCACGATGGTTTCGATAGTGGGGCAACGGTCGAAAATGGTGTCGAGCGTGGGAGTCAGCCGACTGGTCTTGACGCCTTGTATCTTCTTGATGATGGTGTTCATTCGATCTGGTATGTGCTCTGCTATGCTCCGTCTTCCGGTAGTCTCTGGAGCGTAATGGCGGTTGGCAACTGCCAGCAGTCATTTCCGCGGTGGATTCATCAACTTATCAACTGTTTCCGGCGTCCTGTGGTACGATGGCCGCCACCATGGTCTTTACTTTGTTTAGGATTGGAGTCACATTGGCTGGAGCAGCATCGATGATGGTGTCGAGCAAGGTAACTGCCACGACTGCATTTTGTTGTGCGTGAGAAAAACATTAGTATTGTCGACGTGGGTTTGGAGTATGGCATAGCAGGCTGCACGCCCAGCTAAGGCCAAATCTCGTTTTCTTCTATCCTCCTCCTTCTTGCGTTTACGTTGCTCTTCTTTACGCTTGCGGTCCTCTTCGAACTTGGCTCGTTCCTCCTCCGCAACCCTTCGGGCGACTGCTAAGTTGGTTTCTCTAACATCTGCCATGAAAACATCGAAAAAGAGTGGAGTATAGTTGTCGTCGAGCTTAGAGCTGTTAATAGACTTGGTGATGATGTCGTTGTAATCTTCGAAAGAGCTGCCGTAGTCGGCAATCTTGGTAGATGAGCAGGATCCGAAAGGTTGAAGCATGAAGACGACATCCCTAAAGCCTAGCCTGGCCGCGGTCGAAGCCAACACAAATTGGGACCTTCGGGGGGAAACGGATCTAGATCCAAACGTCGCGGTGAGTATTGGAGGGAGTTGCATGACGATCGGTGGGTGCGCCCGCGTCTTGTTAGACGTTGTATGAGGAAGTTGATGTTGAAGATCCCTCCGAGTGGTTTGAAGTCGACTTGGAGGAAAGAACTTTGCAGTAGGTGTTGGCGGCGTTTGGTCACCCTAATGGAGTCGAGTCGTGGTTGTCCCTCTTCGACTAGTTCAAATCCGAGTCGAGGAGAGAAATCTTGTTGAAGTCGTTAGTGATGAAGTCTAGACTGCCGAAGCGGTATGCTTGCCCTGGAGGGAAGGTGAAGTCGTCAATGCCTGAAGTAGATCCCATCACACTTATCAGTGAAAAACTCAACGCAAGACTCCTACCTCGCGTGCCAACTGTCGAAACTGGATTTCGGTAATAAGAAAAGGAGGTAGCACACGAGATCTAAAGTGGATGGGTGATGAGACGAAGATTTATACAGGTTCAGGCCTTCTCGATGAGAAGTAATACCCTACTTCTGTTTTGGGGATTATATCTACCGAGTATTGTATAGATCTAACGATCGGGTTATGATTCTGCTCTTAAGGAGCGTCTTGCCCTCCTTATATAGGCTAAAGGGACAGGATTAGAAGATAGAGACTTAACCAAATACGGTATTAGCCTCCTAAATCTACTCTACAATATTATCAAGTCAGGACTATAGGTCGTTCCTTAATATACAAGAAAACGTAATACCCAAATTTTAAGATGTTACATATTTAATATATACAATATATCTCTTATATTCAGTCGGATAATCCAGCTGTGTGAATATATGGTACCCATAATCTTCAAAAAATCGACATCTTATACTATATGAGTTCTCCAACCTTCACGTATGGGATCTATGTATTAGTGACGTCCAAAAGGTGTGAGAAATAAGCGAGTAGTAGCAGGTGATGGTCCAGGTAAAGCTGGGCATGTGTTGTGATGCCGATAGACACTGCACCCAACAAGTCAAGATAAATCCAGAAACGAAATTGAGGCGAAGGAACGTACTCATCTAGGTAGGCAGGGACAGGCATGAGTAAGTAGCACTATTACGTTTGGAATTGATCTCTTTATTCGAAATGTAGCTACCTCTAGGTGGTCAGCCGCAGCTGGTACGTATGCATGACAACATACATAATGCACCTGGTGGCCTGGTCGGTGCAGGTACATATATACTTGCTGGTCAACTTATTTGACTATTCACCGCACCTGGGCCAGAACGATCGATGGGTATAAATAAAGGAGAACAGATCCAAGTGATTGTCCAAAACTGCACGTACCAGCTAGCTTTACTACTGGCCTTCTGGCTGTCTCGCACGAACGCCATGAGCAGCAAGAATGGCAGCTGTAACAACGATCGTGGTACCAGGCAACCGCCGCCGCCGCCGCCGCCGCCGCCGACGCCGCAGCATCAGCAGTGGCGGCAACGACGCGACGACGATCCTGCAGCCACGAAGGTGTACCTGGTGCACCCTAGCCAGTTCCGCAGCGTCGTTCAGCAGCTCACGGGCAACTCCGTCTCCATGACGAGGCATCCGTGTATGCCATTGCCACCAGCAACGCAGCAGCAGCAGCAGCAGCATCCTATTGATCCTATAGCCGCCGCTGAGACAACGAGCATCAGTAACAGGAGCAGTAGTAACAGCATACTACTACGACGACGACGACGAGGAGCAGTAGTACTACTACGACGACGACGACGAGGACGCTGGGGCAGATGTACGAGGAATTCCAAGCCTGGGCCGATGATTACTAGACCGATCCATCGATTGATCGATCCGCCTCTTTTTCTACTGGAGTAGCTAATAAATTCTCATCTCAAGCTTCGATCGCCTGCCGTACATCAACATTACTAGCTAGCTCTATATCCACTCTAACATTTAATTTTACTTCACCTTGCACCTTACGTATGCATGCTTTCACATCATAATTAAGTACCGAGTCAAATTAATGAGCTCACAATACAAATATATATAATCACCCATGCATGCATATGCTTTCCTTTCTGAGTTCGCGATCCAGTGCAATTTCAAAAATGTGCAAATATTTCCTCTTTGTTCGCCATGCATTATATTTAGCGATGTAAATGTGCAATTTCAAAACTTATGAACCGAAATGAAAGTACCTGTGTCAGTGTTATCAATAAAGCAAACCTCTTTAATATTGGTTCGTGGTATAAAAATACTATATATCTCATAGTATACGAGAAGATATCCTTTAATTAGGAAAATACGGCTCGTAAAAGAAAAAAATATCTTTTTAGAACAGAAGATGTTGCGGATAAGAAAGAAGAAGCGAAGTCCCACTTGGACACTATAAGGACTACTCGGATTATATCCATACTTGTCTCCCTTAGTTCTATTTGGACAAGGAGACATCCGAAGGTATAAATGTAAGATGCCCTAGGAGGAGACGGGGGAGGCGAAGACACGCCAAGTAAAAATACAAACCTAGACAGACCCAATCTAGAGTCGCAAAAGCCGTTATGATGGATCTAGAGCTATCTCCAATCTCGCCGAGTTTATATTCAAGGAAGAATACTACACTAGCCGTCGACTACGTGTAAGAGTTTTAGGCCGCCAAGCTAACGTCGACTAGATTAGATCATCTCATATATTATATTCGTGTGATACTGATATATAAAGACAATACCGGCATCGGTCAACAGGAGTAGGCCTATTACGTGTCAGTTAAGAGGCCCGAACCTATATAAAAATCCTTGTCTCCCATCTATTTTACCTTAATCTTGTGTATATCCTGATTCCAACAATTCTCATACTATACAAATACCATGGACGACGTATAGCCCGTCGACAGTACCAAACAAGCTTTAACACTGCCAGTGTAATTTACTCTTTGTTTCTATATTGCATAGCACAAGTGTATCTATGTATGTCTGTGACCAAGTTTTTTAGGGTGGCAAACTGAGCAATTCATTAAAACTTTGCCCAATCCAAAAATATGTCATTGCCCATTCCTATCTATCTATCTACATATCTATCTTATATAAACTATTTTTTAGACTCTAACTATCTTATATATACTTAACTTAAAAAGAATGCACCTTGTCAAGGTCTATTAATTAGAGAGAAAAAAATCTAAGCCATTATATCTTGGTGCCAAATTATAACGGCCACTGGTACACAAATACTCATTGGTGCCGTTTTGAAAGGCTTCATAGGTGCCGGTTTCAAAACCGGCACTAATTGGTCGGCACTAATGACCCAAGTCATTGGTGCCGGTTCCTGAACTGGCACCTAAGGGCATTATAGGTGCCGGTTAGTGTAAAGAACCGGCACCTATAAGAGTCTCAGGGATGTCCTCATAAGCCTGAACCGGCACCTATATTACCATATAGGTGCCGGTTGTTGTATTAAACCGGCACGTATAATGCTATAGCAAAAAAAAAAGGCTGGGTTGACAGATATTGTTCATTCACATCAAACACACAGAAATCCCACATCAATTCACAGAAATCCCACATCAATTCACCATCTAGATGTGCATAAACCAATCCCACATCCCACATAAATCCCACATCCAAACCAGGCCGAGCAGCACCAATCTCTTATGGGTTTTAGCCATTCTCCAGAAATAGATGAGCCTAATGGAAAATTACAAACCTTTGTACCTGGTCTTAAAAATAATATTATCTCCATTGCTGTTGACAGAACACTCTCTTGCACCAGTTCATAATTAGTATTGATTTAACTTATTAGAAGAGTGAAAATCTAGAGATGTACCGACAACATAACACTTCAATGTTATTAAAAGTTTAGTAAGAAAATTTTAGTATGTATAGCCTTTTCCATCAAGAACATAGAGCAGATTTGATCAAGTTTAATTTAATTTTAAGTTCGGACTTAACTATGTACTTATATATGCTATGAACGTACGATGTCTCATCAGCTAGGATGCAACAAACAGTCAAAAATTCAGAAACAGACACACAATTATTTTGGGGAAAGTAAAAGTATATATGCTCTGAAACAGTAAGCCCATCTTGTACAGGACAAAATCGAACTTAAAATACATAGAACAAATCAATCTGTCCAACAAAATTTGGGACCCCCTCGCTCGAGACAGAATCTCCTGGTGTTCATGGCGCATTCCCCAATCAGATGGCCGATCGATTGGTAGAGATGCAATGCACCTAAGAAGCACTTGGATTCCGAGTGTACAGGGCGATCAGCAACTAGATACCAATTTATTTATATATGGTTTAGCTGCAAATGATTCTAGGACACTTGCGATAAAACACTAGTTTTATTGCACAACTTGTGGCAAACTTGTGTGCTGCTGGCTGAGTGCATATGCAAGTGTTCGTCCTAGTTGGCATGATCTCATCCAGTTTGTGGTGGTGACTAAGAAGCGAAGCCACAGACAGCAGTCAAAATCAAAAATCCCAGAGGCCTTTAAGAAAAGTCTGGTTAATTAGGTTTACTACCTTTCTCCATCCATCCATCTCTATCTCTTGTCTCTCCCAATAGCTAGAGCTACTAGAAGAATAGATGATCATATATATTCTACTTGCAACAGTAACCACTGCAACTACAACAAGAAGATCGAGACACATGCATATGCTTCCCTGCAATTTCGTAACTTAATTTGCCCATCCTATTTACTGATCTGGTGCCCACTGATAGATGATCATGTAGCTGGCCCATTAATATTTCATTTCATTTCAATTCTGGTCTATATTATTTTCTACTCTCTATGGCATCTTTGTTTCATCATAGGTGCTGGCCACATAAATGCCGGATTTGTAATTACTAAATGTGTTAAGGAAATAAGACTGATCACATCTTGATATATGCTATGAACTCAAGTAGCAACCATAATATAAAAGCCGAAGCCTCGAGTAGAGAGTATAGAAGATATTGCTGGGACTCAGCGTGCCAGTCAACTTCAGCCTGAGACGTACCCGTCAAACCACACGAAGGCGGCGACCAGATGTGTTACACATCTCAGGAGACTTGACAAAAATTCGCTTGAGCTCTACAACATCTCAAATGCTCTAAACTCGTACTCATATGAAAATTTTAGTTACACATGCTCACCTGTTGCTCACAGAGACAACAATGATGATGCCTCCCTCATCCATGCCACATCCAGTCAGTGAGATCACCTGTTGCTGTTAGGGATAAAAATATTAAATAGAGAAAATTTAATACATGGTTAGATATATGTGTCAAAAAATAATAGATAAACATTAACAAATAGAGAAACTTAATGCATGTTCATATCAATAAGAAAATCACATCAATCCAAATAACTAATCTACAAGATACTTAGAAAATGTTTGAAAGGTATGGCCCACTAGTTCTAGGTCTTTGTGCGCTTTGTCGTTGATGGGCTATCTAAAGTGTCACTAGGGCCACCAGCCTCAATGAAACCTACTAGCACAGCAAGAGCCTTTGAAATGTTGTACGCGTCGTTTGACGAGATGATATGGTCGAAGATGAATCCACATAGCTATTCAGCGAGGCCCAAACAAACATGTGGCAGCAATTTACTTGTCGGGAACTTTAATTTCTGCAAATGGAACCGGTTAAAGAAGTGGAAAGGTACTATGTGTTTAGAATAATGGATTTATGTCTTAAGAGACATGGCGAACCTCAGCATCTGTAATGTTCCAGTTGTCGTCCTCCATGAAAACCCACATAAATCTCATCACGTAGAACCCACATGTGCTCGTGCTCGGATCCTGATGTGAGCAATAAGGGTGGCACCAAACTCTGAATTTATTTGCACATGGAGCGTGTCGAATACACTTCTTTTTATACTTCACAAGTACCTTATCTAGGATGTCAATGAGGGATTGGTAGTTGGCTTGCGGTTTCCTCATTTAATCCATGACGACAATCTTGGAATCGTTTAAATGGATCGCAATAAGAATCCAGTGAGGCCTACATACAAGGCAAGAGAACAATTAACATCTCATTTGAGTACATTTCCCAACGACGTGGCGATATTCGTCGGTAGTCAAAGAATGACCAAGCTTGAACTGAGCTACCAATGGGGCCATCTCAATATTATCCACATCATCCAAACTTTTCAGCCCTGCCTCTTTTAGAAAGGATTGCATAGTCTTGCTGGCCTCATCTTTCTCGAATTCTTTCTTGGAAAATTCTTGCAATCTCTTTTTCCTGATCGTGTGTCGGAAGTCCGTAATAGGTTGCTTTCGGGCAGGTGGCCTTGCCATGCGAATCAAGTGATCCTGTACTTCAACTGGCACTTTGAAAGATGGCTCCGACCTGGTAGGCAATGGCATCTTCTTGGTCTTCTTCAGAGATGGTGGTTCAGACATTTGGGAAGTTTTACAGAGGCGCCCCCTCTTTTTCGGCCGATCTGATGAAGCTAGGCTCTGATGTGCTGCCTTTGAAGGAGATGGGCTCTTACGTTGTGCCGGTGGAGGAGACGGGCTCTTATGTGGCAATGGTGGTGGAATTGGCATCCTTTGAGGGGAGGGAAGAAGTCCTTCAGAGCTAGACCCACCATCGTTTGGCTCGTCATCACCATCTCCTGGAGGAAAGATAATGAAACGCTTGCGCCACAGGATTATGTTGTGGATGGCTTCTCCAAGAGTGTTCACCCCCTCCTTTGGAGTAAAATCAAGCTGCACTGCCCTGTACCTCCTCGGCACGTCCTCCACTTCCACCCTTGAGTAGCCACTTGGTATCGGCTTACCGTGTATCGTCCCTTCCTCCGTTACGGGATGTGCCATAGCGCGTGCCACTTCTTGACTGATGTTTTGAAGTGGCACATGTGGCCTCATGCAGTACGTATAGTGATGTCGTCCACGGGGTAATGAACCGTGTCCGGTTCTTGAGGAACCTCAGTTGAAGCGCAGCTGCTTTTCTTTCCACCTGGACTGGTTAAGTGGCCAGCATTGCCTCCTTCCTGACCTTCAAGCCTTGCCATTACCAGTGCCATTTGTTCTTTCAATAGCCTTATCTCTTCTGATTGGTCTCTGGAATTTTTATTGCTTCGAGACCGGTACCTATATCTGTCTTCAGGAAAACCTTCTCTCCATGGAACTAGGCCAATTACTCTTGTGCGTCCCGGATGCTCAGGGTTCTGCAATGCAAGTGTAAGCTCATCTCTCTCTCTGCTCGCAACAAAAGAACCTTCTGAGGACTTTAGATGGGCCTCGTGGAGCCTCTGGGACACTTCTTGCTCTCGAGGACCCTTGTGTACCAACTCGCCTGTATCCGAGAGTGTTGAACCTCAGGCGTATTGGTAATTCTTTCCCCGTTGACACCAGTCCTTCGTCTCAATCTCGATTCCTTTTTGTAGCAGCTCATCTTCCCGGAGTTGCCATTTGACTATATTCTTAGCATATCCGCTAGGGCCGAGATGGTGAGGGTATCGGTTTTTGGCTGCTTTGGCCTGGTTCCTTTCGCTAATCTCCTTTGCCTCATCTGATGTTCTGTAGGCCACAAAGTCATCCCAGAAAAGATGACACCTTCGATAATTGGCATCTTCAAAATTTGGTGTCAGGCCCTTCTTGACAAACTTCCCGTTAAGATCCGTCTTCCACTTCTTGAAGCTGATGGACATCTTCTTAAGAGCTCCGGACTTTGCGAGTTCTTCTTGTCCCTCGGGAAACTGGAATGTCCGCTTTAACTTTTCCCAAGCAAGGTCCTTGTCTCTGTTTGGTACCGTCTACTCCAATTCATCTCTATCACTGCTCTTCCAGTGCCGGTACTTGATGGGGATGTCATCCTTCATGATGACACCTATAGCTTTGCCATATGGGGTGAGTGCCGATTCTGGAGCTATAGGGGTCCCATCTGCAGCTAACTCTGTGATTTTGTATAGACCTGACTCCATCCTAGTTGGACCTCTAGCCTTTCTTCTTGCCGAGGAGGTTGAAGTATTCGCAGAGTGCGTAGTGGCCGAAGGATCAACCCCCTTCAAACATCAGTATAAATTAGTCATTCAGATCTGACGATATATGTACTTTTAAGGTCTTATTTGTTCCAGATGGGTTAATTTACCTCCATATTGTGTGGGTTATCACCGGGCTGATTCAAGTTTAGAAAGCCACTTGGGCTATGATGACCACCATCGCTTTCTTCAGAATTTGCAGGCCTACTGTTATCTTGTTTCCCTGATATTTCCTTTTGTAGACCTAGGCTAGAACTATTGCTACATAAATACAAGAAATTAGTGTAAGAACTTATTGTCCTCTTGATGATATTCTTCTAAATATACCAAAAGTAAAGTAATGCCATCTAATTCCGTACGTAACTTGACTGGACCAGTAGGATCTAATTTAATGTATTTGCATGAGGTAGTAGCTAACCCAGTAGCTTGCATACATCAATTAAGCTAGCAAAGTGAGAAAAAGATCACGTTCTTCGATAGCTACGTGTGTANCATCCCTCCTTCATCCATCGCTCCTACGAAAATTCTTAAATTAACCACTAACATACGTATATCATTCTCTATATCTATTGAAATTCTGATATATGTTAATAACAGTTACATTACTCATTGATGATTAATCTCTAAATTACTCCAAAATAATAAGTCATCATACTTTCTCATGCTTCTCATTCAACAAAACAAATTGCAAAAAAAAATTAACTTGACAAATATTAGTGCGAATTACATATCGAATCAACACGTACTAACCTTTACGCACGCAAACACATAGACCTCTCGATATTTTTTAAATTTTTGGGCAAAACCTCCTCCCCCCGTTTGGATGAGCTGAAGAGAAGCCACAAAATCATGAGAATGCAGTGAACAAGGGGTATATATAGACTTGGGGGATATAGGTGTCGGTTAATGTTATGAACCGACACCTATTTAGTTTCCTTCCGAAGGAAGCCACCACATAGGTGCCGGTTTTTAATAAGAACCGGCACCTATGTGATAGGTGCCGGTTTATTAGGTTAAAGCGGCACCTATGTGGCCGTAACATAGGTGCCGGTTCTTATTACGAACCGGCACCTATGTGATAGGTGCCGGTTCGTAAATAAAACCGGCACCTTTTTTGGGCTCATAGGTACCGGTTTTTATTGCAAACCGGCACCTATAGGCTTCTCCCATTCAACCGGCACCTATAAGATCTTATAGGTGCCGGTTCGTGGAAAAATTGGGTCTATTTGTCTTTTAGGTACCGGTTCTAGCAAATCCGGCTCCTATGTGGCCGGTACCTATGGAGGTTTTTGTAGTAGTGGTTGCTTTCGGGCAGGTGGCCTTGCCATGCGAATGAAGTGATCCTGTACTTCAACTGGCACTTTGAAAGATGGCTCCGACCTGGTAGGCAATGGCATCTTCTTGGTCTTCTTCAGAGATGGTGGTTTAGACATTTGGGAAGTTTTACAGAGGCGCCCCCTCTTTTTCGGCCGATCTGATGAAGCTAGGCTCTGATGTGCTGCCTTTGAAGGAGATGGGCTCTTACGTTGTGCCGGTGGAGTAGACGGGCTCTTATGTGGCAATGGTGGTGGAATTGGCATCCTTTGAGGGGAGGGAAGAAGTCCTTCAGAGCTAGACCCGCCATCGCTTGGCTCGTCATCACCATCTCCTGGAGGAAAGATAATGAAACGCTTGCGCCACAGGATTATGTTGTGGATGGCTTCTCCAAGAGTGTTCACCCCCTCCTCTGGAGCAAAATCAAGCTGCACTGCCCTGTACCTCCTCGGCACGTCCTCCACTTCCACCCTTGAGTAGCCACTTGGTATTGGCTTACCGTGTATCGTCCCTTCCTCCGTTACGGGATGTGCCATAGCGCGTGCCACCTCTTGACTGATGTTTTGAAGTGGCACATGTGGCCTCATGCAGTACGTATAGTGATGTCGTCCACGGGGTAATGAACTGTGTCCGGTTCTTGAGGAACCTCAGTTGAAGCGCAGCTGCTTTTCTTTCCACCTGGACTGGTTAAGTGGTCAGCATTGCCTCCTTCCTGACCTTCAAGCCTTGCCATTACCAGTGCCATTTGTTCTTTCAATAGCCTTATCTCTTCTGATTGGTCTCTGGAATTTTTATTGCTCCGAGACCGGTACCTATGTCTGTCTTCAGGAAAACCTTCTCTCCATGGAACTAGGCCAATTCCTCTTGTGCGTCCCGGATGCTCAGGGTTCTGCAATGCAAGTGTAAGCTCATCTCTCTCTCTGCTCGCAACAAAAGAACCTTCTGAGGACTTTAGATGGGCCTCGTGGAGCCTCTGGGACACTTCTTGCTCTCGAGGACCCTTGTGTACCAACTCGGCTGTATCCGAGAGTGTTGAACCTCAGGCGTATTGGTAATTCTTTCCCCGTTGACACCAGTCCTTCGTCTCAATCTCGATTCCTTTTTGTAGCAGCTCATCTTCCCGGAGTTGCCATTTGACTATGTTCTTAGCATATCCGCTAGGGCCGAGACGGTGAGGGTATCGGTTTTTGGCCGCATTGGCCTGGTTCCTTTCGCTAATCTCCTTTGCCTCATCTGATGTTCTGTAGGCCACAAAGTCATCCCAGAAAAGACGACACCTTCGATAATTGGCATCTTCAAAATTTGGTGTCAGGCCCTTCTTGACAAACTTCCTGTTAAGATCCGTCTTCCACTTCTTGAAGCTGATGGACATCTTCTTAAGAGCCCCGGACTTTGCGAGTTCTTCTTGTCCCTCGGGAAACTGGAATGTCCGCTTTAACTTTTCCCAAGCAAGGTCCTTGTCTCTGTCTGGTACCGTCCACTCCAATTCATCTCTATCACTGCTCTTCCAGTGCCGGTACTTGATGGGGATGTCATCCTTCACGATGACACCTATAGCTTTGCCATATGGGGTGAGTGCCGATTCTGGAGCTATAGGGGTCCCATCTGCAGCTAACTCTGTGATTTTGTATAGACCTGAGGGCATCCTAGTTGGACCTCTAGCCTTTCTTCTTGCCGATGAGGTTGAAGTATTCGCAGAGTGCGTAGTGGCCGAAGGATCAACCCCCTTCAAACATCAGTATAAATTAGTCATTCAGATCTGACGATATATGTACTTTTAAGGTATTATTTGTTCCAGATGGGTTAATTTACCTCCATATTGTGTGGGTTATCACCGGGCTGATTCAAGTTTAGAAAGCCACTTGGGCTACCATTACCACCATCGCTTTCTCCAGAATTTGCAGGCCTACTGTTATCTTGTTCCCCTGACATTTCCTTTTGTAGACCTAGGCTAGAACTATTGCTACATAATACAAGAAATTAGTGTAAGAACTTATTGTCCTCTTGATGATATTCTTCTAAATATACCAAAAGTAAAGTAATGCCATCTAATTCCATACGTAACTTGACTGGACCAGTAGGATCTAATTTAATGTATTTGCATGAGGTAGTAGCTAACCCAGCAGCTTGCATACATCAATTAAGCTAGCAAAGTGAGAAAAAGATCACGTTCTTCGATAGCTACGTGTGTAACTATCTGTTCTACAATTTTCTACTACAACTCATATACAGTATTTTGGAGCTCGAAAAGAAAGAAAGGAAATAGTGGAATGAGATGTTGGTTTAAAATGCTAGCAACAGTACAGCTTCAAAATAATTCAGAAAATAAGCACCCATGCCTGCACTGCCGTTTTTACGGTCACGATCTGGGTTAGGACCGAATAATTCAGAGTTTCATCAAATTGTTATGCAGAAACCCAAGAAAACATTTGTAAGATCTTGGACTTAACCAAATCTATATCACATCTTACAAGGAATGAGAATGACAGCTCCAAAACAAATAGACTTGTGTTAAAGAAACCACTATGGAAGGTACAATTTAGCTGCCTCAAGGTAGTGACAACTTAGGGCCCTCAATTAAGCTAGCACATGAAGAAATTAATATTACCTCCAATCAGAAGTTCAGAATATACAGACATTGCGCAGCATAAAGCGCAACACAAATAAACATTTTTGAATGTTTGGATGATTCTGAATTTGTTTGAGACACCTGATATTTCCTAGGAAGCATCTAGTTAATTACAGATTTTGTCAATTAGTATTCCAAATGTGGTCTCTGGAATTATTTGTTGCATGGCATGCTAGGATTTTGTTTCTGTAGAAGCTTCATAAGTTTTCACTGAAAGTTGGCTATACAAAATAAAATGAATGGGATAAGAGCCTGGGCTTTGTCATGTAAATGCAGTATTGTGTCTAGTAGATTATTTTAAGTTCCCGAAATAAACTTCTTCGAGAGATGCTTGTGTTGCCAGTAGGCTGTTGCTTTTACTTTCAGTGCCAGCACATTATTGTTTTTGTAATATTTACACTGTTTCTGATTTTGGCAAGCATTGATAGGCTTCATTCTTGCACATTACAAAATAACACTGGTTCCCAAATAAGAAATTGTTTTCACATAATTGATCATGCTTACATTGATCTACCTAGGCCATAATCTTTTGTGTGAGAAGTGTATTCAATTTATGATGTATGATGTCCTTCTAACTGTTTGTAGATATTTTTTGGAACATTTAAAAAAATCAAACCAAAATAAACAAATTGGTATTCGCAATGTCTACTAATTGGCACATCAGGAACAATCTCGGAATCTGCTCTAGTTAGTAAAATAACATACCCGATGGCAGGGAGGAGGAGGGCGGCGGCGACGATGGAGGGCAGCGGCGGAGGAGGGCGGTGACGGTACTGGACGGCGACGGCGGAGGAGGTGGACGACGGCGGAGGAGGAGGAGGTGGACGGTGGTGGAGGAGGGGGAGGAGGAGGTGGACGGCGACGGCGGTAGATCGATCTAGGCTAGGGGAGGACCGACGGCGGTGGAGGACGGGGATGGCGCTAGCTAGCGGTGATGGCGCTGGAGGGCACTGGCTGGCGGGTGAGCGAGGGGACAGCGGCGAAGGGCGACGGCGGGCGGCGGCCACCAGATCTATGGCGACGGCGGGCTGGTTTGGGGAAAATGGCGACGGCAGAGACAGGGGCATATATATATATAAGCCACATAGGTACTGGTTCGTATTAACAACCGGTACCTATTTAGGAAAAAAGGTGCCAGTTTTAAATTAGAACCGGTACCTTTTGTATATTATAGGTACCGTTCTTAATTAAAACCGGCACCTTTTTGCCTAAATAGGTACCGGTTGTTAATACGAACCGGTACCTATGTGGCTTACATGAACTCCACTAATTATAACAGGATTTCACCTGGACTGTATTGACATAGCAACCAGATTGCACTCTTGAGAAAAGACCAAGGTAACTGAACCTAGAAGCAGTAACAACCAAGATTCTTTTTTTTAAAAGGTCAGAGAGTAAATATGTACTCACAATAATAATAGTTCAGTTCTTCAGTAATTTATCTCCACAACACTCGGACGACCGTCCCACTCCACCAACACCAGGCCACTTGCACTCATTACGACATGTTCAATTGCTTAATTATATACATATCAGCTCCTGTTCCAAGGAATGCTAAAATAAGAATTAATGGCCTAATTATTGATAAATCAAACAACTGGGATCGAAATATTCCCAGATACATGAACAATGGACACATAAGTTCACGACTAATAAAAATTTACATGAACAATGGACAGATGAATTCTCGACTAATTATTAAAAAGAAAATTCATAATGGGAAAAAATGAGGTGCTAAATGCATCGTATGTGGCTTATATGAACTCCAAGAGGAACAGTTGGATCTCCAGCAATCTTCTTCAGGTATTGGATGTCCTTCCACTTTGTCCTTTCAGGCCAATGATCAATGCAGGTCTATCACAATTACTCCTTCTTCATGGTCGCTACGAACATATGGTGCTTCTTCCTCGTCTTCGTCTTCCTGACTTTCTTCACCTCCTTCTACATCTGTTGCAAATGGTGGTAGCTCGTCGATTTGATCGTAGCCTTCCTCATCAACGATATTCTCAACTCCGATAATGCTTCGCTTTCCATGCAGAACCACGTGGCGATCGGTCCACGAAGAAGGGTCTTTGACATAGAAAACTTGTGTTACGGATTTTGCGAGCACAAATGGTTCATCTTGATAACCCACATTGTTTAAGTCCACGATGAACATTCCGTACTTGTCAATCCTCAAACTACTTGGAATTTTGACCCATTGACAATGGAAAAGTGGTACCTTTAGCGGTCCATATTCAAGCTCCCAGATTGCCTCTATATAACCATGGTACATTTCTTCTACACCATTACTGTCGAAGGCGTCTATGCAGACACCACTGTTTTGATACGAGCTCTTGGCATCCTGGGTTCTCGTGTAAAATGTATATCCATTAATGTCATACCCTTGGAATGAATGAATTGTGCTCGCAGGTCCCTGAGACAAAACATACAGCTGGTCACTATCAGTATTTATAGCAATGATATGCTTCCGTAACCAATCGCCAAAATTCAACCTATGCTGCTTAGCTATCCATGCCTCTGATTTGCTTGGGTTCTCGCTGCGGAGTGTGTTATAACGCATGTTGACAAATGGAGCCACCAAGGCCGACTGCTGGAGCACTGCGAAATGTGCTTGCCGTAATGTTTCTAGGCTAGGAGCGAAAATTGCCTTATGCCCTAGTGTCTCTTTGCCTAGTAGCCTACCCTCGTGTCGAGACATCGGCACACCAATGGGATGCAAATCCATATAGTCGATACAGAACTCAACCACCTCCTCTGTTGCATAACCCTCTACGATACTGCCTTCTGGTCTAGCTCTATTACGCACATACTTCTTTATGATCCCCATGAACCTCTCGAAAGCCCACATGTTATGCAGATACACTGGGCCGAGAATCTTTATCTCTTTCACGATATGTGACACGAGGTGAACCATTATATCAAAAAATGATAGTGGAAAACACATCTCGAGCTGCAAAGGGTAATGATTACATCTGCTTGGAGCTTGTCTAGCGTGCTTGGATCGATCACCTTCTGATATATAGCATTGAAGAACGAGCAGAGCTTTATGATTGGGTTTCGAACCTTATCTGGCAAAATGCCTCTAATAGCAACAGGAAGAAGTTGTGTCATCAGCACGTGGCAATCATGTGACTTCATGCCCACTAATATCTTCTCTTTCATGTTGACAAGTCTTTTAATGTTCGCAGAGTAACCAGAAGGGACTCGGACACCCTGTAGGCACTCCAACAGGCTTATTTTCTCTGTGGCACTAAGGGTGTAGCACGCGGGAGGGAGGTACTGGCGACCATTGGGCCGTTCTTGAGGATGTAGCTTGGGCCTGATATTCATGTCTGCGAGGTCTCTGCGGGCTTTCAACGTGTCCTTTGTCTAGCCGGGTATGTTTAGCAGGAGTCCCATCAAACTCTCGCACACATTCTTCTCAACATGCATCACGTCAATTGTGTGACGGACATCCAAATCTTTTCAATATGGTAGTTCCCAAAAGATAGATTTCTTTTTCCAAAGAGGTTTCTCACCACCCTTGCTCGTTGTGCCTCGATTGCCTTGCCCCTTACCAAATATACATTCAATGTCTTGTACCTCTTCAAGAATCTCTCTGCCGGTACGGTGTGTTGGAGCTGTACCCTCCTCCACCGTGCCATCGAAATCTCTTGTATTGCTACGGTATTGGTGGCCGGCTGGAAGAAACCTCCGATGGCACATGTACATAGTCTTTCCAGAATACTTCAGCCACCTGCTCGCTGTATCCCGCATGCACTGCACACATGCACAACCACCTTTCACTATTTGCCCGGATGTGTTACCAGCTGCAGGGTAATCTTGGATGGTAACGAACAACATTGCCCTTAAGGTGAAGTACTCTCTTTTGTACGCATCCCACATCTGCACACCCCGGTCCCATAGAAACTTAAGATCATCCACTAATGGCCTGAAGTAGACATCGATATCGTTGCCAGGTTGCTTGGGCCCTTGGATTAGAAGTGGCATCATAATATACTTATGCTTCATGCACAACCATGAAGGAAGGTTGTAGATAACATGTGCCACTAGCCACGTGCTATGCCGATTGCTCATGTCACCAAATGGATTCATCGCGTTCGTGCTCAGCCCAAACCTTATATTCCTAATCTCCTGCGCAAAATGTTTTTCGTACTTTCTATCTATCTTTCTCCATTGAGATCCATCGGCAGGGTGTCTTATCATTCCATCCTTCTTACGCTCTTCGTGGTGCCAACACATCATCTTTGCATGTTTTTTGTTTGCATACATGCGTTCAATCCGAGGGATTATAGGAAAATACCACGCAACTTTAACGGGCACTTTCCTCTTCTTCAGGACTAGGCCACCACTGTCATCATCAACATCATCATCATCGTTAACTCCACCCTTATACCGCGGTGCTCCGCAAACTGGACATGTATCCAAGTCTGCATAGCCACCTCGATATAGGATACAGTCATTTCGACATGCGTGAATTTTCTGCACTTCCAGTCCGAGTGGGCAGACAACCTTCTTTGCTCGGTATGTTGTTTCTGGCAGCACATGACTCGCTGAAAGGATTTTAAAGGCATTGGGCAATAAGACACGCGCATATTGCCAGAGCAAATCTGCTTAAGTCCCTAGAGACACGTGTCAAGCCACACCTGAATTATGGGCTGTAAGCATCTCATGGGTCTCGGCCCAAATACAAGAAAGCCTACCGATACCCTAAAAATTACTGAAGCGTCGGCGTCTTCTCCGCCGCTTCATCTTTTGATCCGAACGGTTATCCCTCATGGGATGCACCAAAATAGATTTGATAATTGAATCCTGACTGGCGCAAGAACTCATCTTCTGACCCTTGTGGAAAATAATGATTGATCCAGACCATGAATATAGGAGATAAGCTCATGGCCATGTATTCATGTCTCACATAACCAGAATAAGTCCAAATTGAAGATTGAAGGTATGATCCTCGTGCTAGAGATAGTAAGCCCCCGAGCATGTCACTTGTTCTTCTGTCGCAGTCGAGGTTATCCATTGGTGGCAACTGATGCAATCGGCATGGAAGCAAGACCACCAAAGTGAAGATAAAATTGCCCATCAAAGGTAACGAAGATATTGATGGTAGAGACATAGTTGCCCATCAACAGCGATGGCGAAATCTACCAACCATGGAGACGAAGAAAATAGTCAGCGACAATAATCATAACCAGAAGTAATGACGACTGGCGGCAGCAAAGATGGTTGGCTATGATGACGAAGTTTCTCAATAATGGTGACAGAGAAGCGTAGTCGTTGAATCAATAAGATCAGTCGGCAACAACAGACGAGGCGACTAGCAGTAAAGACGATGACGCCTATCAATGGCGACGCAGTAGGCCAACCTTGAAGGAGAGAATATCAATCATTGGCGACCAAGGCAAGTCGGTGTTGAAGATGAAGACGCACATCCGCAGCGATGACGTAGGCCAGCAATGACGACGAGACCACCAGTCGGCAACAACGGAGATAGCCGGACGGTGAAGACAAAAATACTAATTAGCTGCGGTGTAATAGGCCAACCAACTGTGACAGACGCAATCGATGGTGATGACGATCTGTAGCAAAAAAAACAGCCAGTTGTAGAGACAAAGTTGCCCGTCAATGGTGGCAGAATTGATTAGGCCGAAGAGACATGGCAAGGTGTTGATGAAGATGGCGACGTTGATATCCCAGTCAAATTTTAGTGTAGACGAAGCTCAAACTCGTGAAAATGTTGGAGTTGCTGAAATAGAAAGCCTGCTCTGAAGTGAAGATGCGCATTGAGGATGTCATATTGAGGCTCTTGGAGACATCGTAGTTGGTGAAGTAACGAAGCTTGCGAAGTAGAGATAATAGAACTAGTCGACGATGAAAATGTAGACGCCCAACAACGGTGATGTCACCAATCAACCGTGTAGGCATAAACACCAGTCGGCGGTGGCGAAGGCAGGCCGACGATGAAGTTGTAGATGCCCAATGACGGTGATGTCACCAATCGATCATGTAGGCGGAAACACCAGTAGGCTGCGGCGAAGGCAGCCGATGATGAAGTCGTAGACGCCAAACGACGGTGATGTCACCAATCAACCATGTAGGCGGAAACACCAGTCGGCGGTGGCGAAGGCAGGCCAACGATGAAGTTGTAGACGCCAAACGACGGTGATGTCACCAATCAACCGTGTAGGCGGAAACACCAGTCGGCGGCGGCGAAGGCAAGCCGACGATGATGACATAAACGCCCAACAACGGTGTTGTCACCAATCAACCGTGTAGGTGGAAGCACCAGTCGGCGGTGGCGAAGGCAAGCCGACGATGATGACGTAGACGCCCAACAACGATGGTGTGTCCAATCAACCGTGTAGGCGGAAACACCAGTCGGCGGCGGCGAAGGCAAGCCGACGATGATGACGTAGACACCCAACAACAGTGTTGTCACCGACCAACCGTGTAGGCGGAAGCACCAGTCGGCGGTGGCGAAGGCAAGCCGACGATGATGACGTTGGCGCCCAACAACGGTGTTGTCACCAACCAACCGTGTAGGCGGAAACACTAGTCGGCGGCGGCGAAGGCAGACCGACGATGATGACGTAGACGCCCAACAATGGTGGTGTCACCAACCAACCGTGAAGGCAGAAACACCAGTTGGTGGCGGCGAAGGCAAGCCGACGATGATGACGTAGACGCCCAACAACGGTGGTGTGTCCAACCAACCGTGTAGGCGGAAACACCAGTCGGCGACGGCGAAGGCAAGCCGACGATGATGACATAGACGCCCAACAACGGTGTTGTCACCAACCAACTGTGTAGGTGGAAGCACCAGTCAGCGGCGGCGCAGGCAAGCCGACGATGATGACGTAGACGCCCAACAACGATGGAGTGTCCAACCAACTGTGTAGGCGAAAACACAAGTCGGCAGCGGCGAAGGCAAGCCGACGATGATGACGTAGACGCCCAACAACGGTGTTGTCACCAACCAACCGTGTAGGCGAAAGCACCAATCAGCGGCGGCGAAGGCAAGCCGACGATGATTACGTAGACGCCCAGCAATGGTGTTGTCACCAACCAACCGTGTAGGCAGAAACACCAGTTGGCGGCGGCGAAGGCAGGCTAACGATGATGTATAATTGATCGATCCTGCAATATAAACACGTAGGATGAGTAGTATCTGATGCAAATATAGTACTCGAGGAAAATTCAAGCATTTTAAAATATTTATAAGCATGTATTTTTCCTCTTGTTGGTTTTGATTTCCCCAAGTAGATGACTCCTCACGTTTAAACACTCTGCCCGACTAGTCATTGACATGAGTTCGTCATTAATGGAACAAAGTTTCACATATCGGAATTTACTACTCGGGTACTTTCGTAATTTTAGAGCAGAAAACAAATTATTTTATCTCTATGCTTTTGATTGCCTCCGAGTAATACTTAGCACCTTGCATTATACACTCCATCCAACGAGCTCCCGAGTGCTATGATTCAACCCAAGGGCAACTATCCATCGACAAATCAAACGGAAAGCATAGGAAAATAGAGTTTCATAACTCGATGGGCACTTTTTTACTCAGATTATTTCGCAAGCAATCGAGATAAACATTATAAAAATTAACTCAAAAATATGATATAACATCTGTAGCCCCGACTCACTGCTCAACGGAGGACCAATTGATGTAGCGAGGCAGAGGAAAAAGAAAATATCATATAAAGAAGAAAATTAATGATGACTTAGCTTTTTGATACCTTCACCGGTGACAGCAGAGGTGGGGCCCCACGGTGGGCTTTAATTGTTATGCTTGTCTTGCCGCGAGGCTTTAATTGCCTCATTTGATTTGGCGTAGGAGTTGGCTGTTTTGAACATCTTCTTGACCGTCCTCGGAGGCTTACGCCCGAATTTGCCGATCAGCAACTCGTCGCGGACGCCTTTCTGGAATGCGGCTATGATGACGTCATCGATGATGTCGGGGATCTTGTTTCGCTTCTCCGAGAAATGCCGAATGTAGTCCTTCAATGACTTGTCGGGCTTCTGAATCACGTTGTAGAGATCGAAGTATGTCCCGGGCCTTTCGTAAGTGCCCTGGAAATTGGCGATAAAGTGGTCCCGAAGCTCGCTCCACGAATCGATCGAACCTCTTGGTAAGCTTGTGAGCCAGTTCCTGGCTGAATCGGCGAGAGCAACGGGCAGATAGTTCACCATGGCCTTGCTATCTCCTCCTGCTGCGCGGATGGCGAGGGTGTAAACGGTCAACCACGACTCGGGTCGGTTTTGCCGTCATACTTGTCAATCCCTGTGGGCTTGAAACCACTCGGCCAATCCACTCCACGCAGGTCCCGAGTGAACGCGGGCACTCCGTCGTCGTTGTTGTCGGGTGAACTCCTTCGGTCTTCATGACGGGGCCTGTGGCGCTCACGATGACGGCGATCCAGCACCTCCCTCAAGTCACTCGGTGGGGGTCTTCGCGAGCTGCTTTGGTTGCTGGGGCTGTAGTCATGATGAATCCGATTGCGGACAGGTGGTCGACCATGACCTCTCTCATAAGAGTCGGCCGATTGTTTTTGATTCTTCCATGCTGCGTAATGGCGAGGGTCTTTGGACTTGGCGGGTGTCTTGCTCAGCTCAGGTCTGCGGTAATCTTTAGATCGCAATGGTGGTAGGCGGTTGCCCTCAGGTGTCTCGGCGATGAACTCGGTAGCTCTCTGCGCAGAGCTCGTGGGAGCGCCGTTGGCTGTGGCTACGACAATAGTCTTTATCTTGTCTAGAAGTGGTGTTACCGCAGGGGGTGCTGCTTCGATGACGGTGTCGATGAGAGTGAGGGAGCCGACGGCATTCTGTTGGGGTGTTTGGAAGATGTTGGCGTTGTCGACTCGTGTCTGAAGTATGGCCTCACGGGTGGTGCGCCCAGTCACCCTTAGGTCTCGTTTCCTCTTGTCAGTTTCTTCTTTCCGTTTGAGCTGCTCCTTGCGCTTGTTCTCCTCCTCCATACGCTTGCGCTCTTGTTCAAGCGTGGCTCGTTCCTCTTCTGCAACCTTTTGGGCCATGGCCGAGTCGGTCTCGGCTACTTCGGCCATGAGAACATTGAAGAACATCGGATCATAGTCCTTGTCGAAGTCGGAGTCGTTGAATTCATCCATGGAGATGTCGTAGAGGTCGTCGAAGTCAAAAGAGCTGAGGTAATCATTGGGCTCCGTAGACGAGCACGACCCGAGCGATTGGAGTATGACGGCGATTTCCCTTGAGCCCGGATCGCAGCGAGATGACGATGAAGATTCTCCCGAGTGGATCGATTCCGACTCGGGAGACAGATGATTATGGTTTTCCCCTCCCGACTGGTTCGAATCCGAGTCAATAAGAGAAATCTTGCCAAGATTGTCGGTGATGAAGTCGAGGCTGCCGAAGCGGAACGCCTGCCCCGGAGGGAAAGCGAAGTCGTCGATGTCTGATGAAGATCCCATCACGCTTGTCGGTCAGATGAAGAAGAAAACTTGACGCACTTGCCCCTACCTGGCGCGCCAACTGTCGAAACTTGGTTTCGGCAATAAGAAATTAGGGATAGCAGTCAAGCGCCAAACACGATGGGTTAGTTGGGATAAAGGATTAGATAGGTTCAGGCCTTCTATAAAGAAGTAATACCTTACTCCTGTTTCGGGGATTCGATCCGCCGAGTGGTTTTATTGTACTCACGATCTCTTCATCTCGTGGGTTTGTGGACCCGTGTACCTTAAACTCTATTGAGCATATGAAAACTCTTCTCCCCTCCAGGGATACCCCTACCCTCCTTATATAGTCTTGGAGGAAAGGTTTACAAGTCGGAGACCTACTCATACTCTCAGTCGGACTCCTCTATCTTACCAACTTTGGACTATGAGCCGTTAACTTATCTCAATGGTAACGTAATACCCAAGTCATAAGCCGGTTTACATAATCATGAGTCATAACCTATCCCCTATGGTAAGTCGGAAAAACTAGCCTTGTGGGTACCCGGTACCCAGAATTTCCACACCTACGCCTGTAAAACTCAGAGCTAGCAATCGATTTATTTTGGGATGAACAGAGCAAGTGAAGGAAGGAATATTAATTCATCGTTTTTCACATGTAGCTCGTCCTTGTCATCAGTTATACGTACGTCTCTTTACCTTAGGCCGAGCTTAATTTCTAACCATGCCGTCTGAATTTACTTTGAACCGGTAAGGTCATTTAGGCTGACGAAGTCAAGGCAGGTTATCGATGTCTGGCTGATGGATGCATCCACAAATCCATTGAAATTTTGGATGTTTTTTAATAAGAGAATCTATTTATAGCACTAAGTTTCTTTCAGTTAAACGATTTGCTATTTTCTCTTTCTATAACGTACCAATGACTTTCTTAATTATTTTACAATATGCTATTGGATTGGGCCTTTTAAAAAAATAACCATAATACGCTTAGAGAATACAAGATTAACAATTGATTTATCTTATCAGAAATTTCAAAAAAAAATATGAAAATTTTATGTGGCCTCCTTATACAACAGAAGTTCGTATATAAGTTTCAAGTTTTTTTGGATATTACTATTTTTTAGAAAAAAATTGTGCGGTCTATTAGAGAGAGAAATTGCTTACATAAAAGATAATAGCAAAAAAATATGTTATATAGGATATCACAGATAAGTTATTCTAATAAGACATACCTCTTATACACAGGTTCGTGAAATACGACAATACCATATACCCGATAGTTATACAAGAAGGTATCATTTAATTAAGGAAATACAACAGATAAAAAAGAAAATTATCTTCCTATCATAGTTGTCAGAGTTCTAATCAGAAAAGATAAGATTTCCTTAGGCCTGAATCCTATTTTATCTCTCCAAGTTCTGCTTGTAGGAGAAGATGGTCCAAGCTATGTATACAAGGCCTCCTCGTGCCGAGAGGGGATTGAGTTATAAGTCATAGCCAAAGTCACACCCAGAAGCAATCCGGAGAAAGCCAGCGCTATATTCGCCGAATAGATGTCGTCGGGCAGTTCTCGACAGCTTCTAGTCGGTGGATTAATCTAGTCGTTCTATTTTCCATTGTACTCTGAGCGGTATTCCAATCCATAATGTATATAAACTAGAGTAGGGTTGTTACTCATCTTGATGGTCCAAACCCATATAAATCTTTGTTCTTTGCCTGGTTGATCCAATCTCACGTATATCTTGGTTCCAACGATCTCCATACTCTACAAATACCGTCTGCGAGTATATCCCGTCGACAGCGGCGTGTCAGGTAGGAGGCTTGGTGCTAAAAGATTTTGACGAGATGAATCTAAGATTGGGATTTTCCGACGAGGGCTTCTATGATCAACTTGGCCTAGGAGATCCAACCTAGCCAACCTTTGCCATGGTTCAAGTCGAATCCGTTATCTCCCCGATCTTCGTCTCTATCCCAATCTTACCCTCGTCGGCGTCTTTCGAGAACGAGGCTACGGTGACGGCACGAGCGGATGCATCCTCCTAAATGGCCACCTCTCCGGTTCACACCGAGAACGAGGCACCAAATTCCCAACAAGTCGATGGAATTCCTAATGCGGCTCGATCTTCGGTTCTCGCTGATAAGCATGCGCTGACAGGAAAGCCTGTCGATAAGGATTGCGCATGGTGTCCAATCCATAAGACTTCCAGTCATCCACTGATCGGATGTTGTCTGATAATCGAAGCAAAGGCTGAACTCGACGCTTGCAAGGAGCGTGGATTGAGTGTACTTCTCCATACAAGGCATGGTGTCCAATCCATAAATCCAAGAGTCACCCCTAACCAGCTGCGAGATATTTCTGAAGCTTGCAAAACCAATTACTCGAGTTTCATGTTACTCGGTCCACTCTCGTAGAGATCAATCTCATACGTCATCTGTGGACGACAACCCTTCAGACGGACCATGGTGGGATACATCGAAATTGATCCCAATGAATCATCTATTCTCCACAGCCTGGACAACACGGAATCATCTGGGATAAATTTTCTGCGCGACGTGAACATTCTCTATGTCGAGATCGAAGACAGGGGTGCGGACGACTGTACACTACGGGGCTCCACTGAGGAGGGTGAGTTCGTCCGTTCTCGAGACATAGTCCCTCCACAAGCTGAACCTGTCCGCGCTCCCGCCAAACACCTCATCACCTTCTACAATTTGCTCAGACAACCTCCTTTTGATCTAGTAACCCACCCCGAAGAGGACGTGTGGTTAAAGCGAATAGAGTCTACTATCACAAACCTCAACTCTGCTTTCGACGCGGCAGCAGGACCGTCACCTCCAGATGTTCCCCCTCAGAATGATGAGGTTGTCGAGAACGTTGGCACCACCAACATTCCTCAAAACAGCGAACCTCGAATTCTCGAGAACACGTCGCCACAATGGTGAGCACAACATACGCCTCCTCGACAAGATGCTCGCGACCTCCGCAACCAACTAAACAGCAGAAGGTGGGAGTGACAATATCAACAAGATGACGGACGTTGATAACCCCATGATCATCGACATAGGGGCAGTCATTGGGACGACGATTGTGATCGAGACAATTATCGTGATCGTGACCAAGATCATCATCGCCAATATAACTAAGTCCATCAAGGTGACAACGAATGAGGTTCATGTCACTACCGTGATGACCGAGAGGACTCCTGATCCTCGGCCCCATGGCATGGTCGGAGTTGTGATCGCCAACCTCGAGATCGCACTCCCAAATACGGTGATCCCTCGTCATCCTCTTCATCATCATCTAAGGGCGGGTTGCGTGGCCACCGTGGTTGCCAACTACCCGAAAGCGGATGCAGAGCCTTTAAACCTTTCCTCCGAGAAGTAAACTGGCCCTCAAAATTCCATCGCGCTGTAGTAGAAAAGTATGACAGGAGCACCAATCTAGAGGAGTTCTTGGACGTATATTTTACTATTCTATGCACCGTCTGCGCATACGACAACGCGCTTGCAAATTACTTGCCAACAGCGTTGACGGGTTCTGCTCAGTCATGACTAGTTCATCATCCCCAAAATTCGTTCTCTTCCAAGGTAGATCTTTGGAAGCAATTTGTCACAAATTTTCAAGGCACCTACAAGAGACATGCGGTCAAAGACGATCTACATGCCATCTAGTAGAAGCCCGGTGAACCTCTTCGAGATTTTATACGATGTTTCAATGAATGTCAGAACACAATCCCTGGGATCACCAATGCATCTGTAATACAGGCCTTCAAACCAAGCATTCGAGATCATTACACAATTCAAGAACTGGCGACAAGGTGGGTGACGTTCGAAATGAAGCTGTTCGAGATCATTGATAGGTGTGCCCATGCAAACAAAGTCATCCAAAGGAACAACGGGAAGGGGAAGTTGGTGGAAGAAAAACAACCAACCAAGACGGACAACCCAGAACCAAGTCAGAAATCCAGTCAGATGAAAGGAGGAAATAGAAAGACACAGTCGGAGGTTCTTGTCACAAAACAAGATAAAAACGCTCCCTAAGGACCTCCTCCTCAAGATGACGGCCCGATATGACAATGGTGTCCGGTGCATAAAAGTAGCGCTCACACGTTCGAAGAGTGCAATGTGTTCTAGAACGCCATGGCTAGGAAAATAGCCCAAGACAAGGGAAAGTGAGTTCGCATGGTGGAAAAGGGCAATCACGACCCTCCATCCGATGACGAACTAGATTTCCCTGACTTTGACCAACATGTGGCGCACATCTTCAGTGGCTCGACCTCTTATTCTTCAAAAAGAGAATACAAGAAGGTAGAACGCAAGATGTGCTTCACAACATGGGGATCAATGTCCAAAATGAAGTGGTCAGATCAGAAAATTGAGTTCTTTGATGCCAACCACCCTACTCTGACAACATTCCCTAGGCGATACCCGATAGTAGTCAAACCTAGAATCCTGAACGTGAAAGTTGCCCGAGTTCTCATGAGGCGATAGCTCTACCAATCTCCTCTTCTCCAGCATGCTCGATGCAATGGGGATCCCGAGAAGCGAGCACATCCCTTCAGAGCAGCCCTTTCACGACATTATCCAAGAATTGTTGTCAAGATCTTTGGGAAAGATTACGTTGCCGGTAACCTTTGGCAGAGTCGACAACTTCTGGATAGAGTAGGTCACATTCAATGTAGCAGAGTTTGACACTGCCTACAATGCCATCCTCGACAGAACAACGCTTGCCAAGTTTATGGCGGCTTCGCATTACACCTATCAGCTAATCAAGATACCGGGACCCAAAAGGATAATCACTATACTAGGGAACAAAAAGATGGCTGTGTAGTGCGACAAGATGAGCCTCGACATGATCGAGCAAACACCTACCACGCTCGCCACAACCAAACCTCCCCAAAAAGTGATCAAACCCCACGCGGCACCCAAAACCAAATGGCGTTATAAAGATAATCCCACTGTACAATAGCACCCTCCCATAAGACGGACAAGATCAGGTCGGGCTTGATAGGAAATAGGAATTCGAGTTCATCACCTAACTCCGTGACAATGCAAACGTGTTTGCTGGGGAACCGCCCGACATGCCCAGGGTCCCTAGGGAAGTGATTGACCACAAACTAATGGTTCGGCCCGATGCAAAACCTGTCAAGTAGAAATGGCATCACTTTGCTCCAGACCTCAAAGAAGCTATACGAGAAGGACTCATTAAACTACTCAAAGCCGGTTTCATCAGAGAAGTATAACCATTGGCCTTTGAGCCAAATTTATTCTGCTTGTATACTTGTGTGTTCTATGAGATTTTTGCTTAAGGGCGATAATACTTATCGGCCATCTTGAGGCGATGTCATCATACATCGGCTACATCATACATCGGCTAAACAACTGATTATGAGTTGATCCAAACACTTGGGTAGTATTTCTTCAAATATTTTCCATTTAATGCTTTCCCAAAAACATCTCCATCAAGTCCTTCAAGCATATATGCATTTTTAGGTACACAACGATGAATCCGATAGGGCCCTTCCCAATTGGGTGACTATTTCCCAATTTTATTATCTCTTGTCCCTATCGGTAAAATCAACTTCCAAACAAGCTCTCCCTCCACAAACGTCTGTGGCACAACCTTTTTATTAGTGTCTTGAAACCCTTCCCTTATCTCTCTTGATTTTTTCCAAAGCATGTAATCTAACCTGCGCCAAATCTTCTAAGTTATCAATCATCAAATTGTGATAATCATGAGCAGATAACTCATTTTGTAAAGAAATCCTTCTTGAGCCTATGTTATTCTCCCAAGGCAAAATAGTTTCATGCCCATATACAAGCTGATAAGGTGGCACTTATGTATCTCCATGATATACCATCCGATATGCCCATTGTGAATCGGTCAAAGTAGTATGCCAGTTCTTATGTTGTTCTGCAATCTTCCTTTTATTCAACTTGATCAAACTTTTGTTAGAAGCTTCAGCCTGTCCATTAGCTTGTGCATAATAATGAGAAGAATTCAACAACCTGATACCCATACCATCAACAAACTGAACAAACTCATCAGCAACAAAGATAGATCCTTGATCTGTTGTTATTATCTGTGGAATTCCAAACCGATAAATTATATGTTCCTTGATAAATTCAATGGCACCCTTGGAATCAACCTTCTTTAAAGGAATTGCTCCAACCCACTTTGTAAAATAATTTGGTGCCACCAAAATATACTTTTGTTCTTTACTTAATGGTTGATTAATCTGGCCGATCATATCAATTCACCAACCACTAAACGGCTATGGCTTGATAATTGGGTTCATATCTGATGCCGATGCTCTTTGAACTGCTCCAAATTTCTGACAATCTTTGTAAAATCAAAGTGTGTTTGATTCTTCTGTTGTGATGAACAATTGGCATATGATGTTATTGGTTTTGATATTTGGAGATTATTGGTGAAGTGGTTTGTGAGGTGATTAAATTTTCAGACGGTGAACAGGGATTGTTGTTGGGTCCGGTCAGACCGAGCAGGTAAGGCCGGTCAGATCGGCGGTATGTGTACGGTCAGACCGGCCAGCCCGCGGTCTGGCCGGCCGACCCTGTGTCGGTTTTGGTTTTGGGTTGTTTCATTGGATATTGTTAACGACCAAATTTGGTAAATCAAATATTGGATCTGAAGATAGAATCGAAGCGGATTTGGAGGAAGCTGGCGGTTACCAAAACAGAGCAAGAATCGGTTGGTGACCGAATCGGCTACGGTGTGTATCGGCTGGTGACCGAGTCGGCTATTGTGACCATCGGCTGAGACAGAGTCGGACAAGGATAGCCGATGTAGCCGATTCCGACGAGAGGATAACAGACTCTTTGTCGGGTTCGGTTGGTGAGCTTCATGAGGATTCCCACATACGGATTGGGTCCGAAGAAGGGAATTGTATCTATTACTTAGGATATAATGTTAGTTTCCTAATAGATACTGTCGGTTAGAGTTTGTATTGGGGAATTGTCTTTAATATGAGTTGTAATAGAGATAAGATTCGTGTCCGATAAGGACTTATTGTGGAGTTCTGGGTATAAATTAAACCCAGGTTCGTGTAAAGAAAAAAAACAGATCAATACAACAACTTCGGCGCATCGCCACCTTTACTCTTTCATTGTTTTCGACGAGTTCTTGCTTTCGAGTTGGGCTGCATCGGTTTCGATCTCCAGCAAGAGGTAAAACTTGTTATGGCGGCTTGCGCTCTCGGGATTAGTGCTTCCATCTTTATGACACTCTGATCCTGTTTGTGTGAATCGTCGAGTTATCATATATATTGTATAATCTGAATTGATATCAATATACAACTTAGATCGGTTGGTGTTTGTTTCTCAGAAAAGCAACCGATAGGGTTATATATTGCTGTTGATCTAGATTATACAATATATCTACCATCTCGAAAAGGTTTTCATCGGCTTGATCATCTAGACATTATGTTTCTTTACATATTTGGTGCTGCATCAGTTAGGTTTGACCTACTAAATCATGTTTAGAACCATAGTTTCTAGCTTGTCTATGATTGCTAATAGAGATAGCGTCGGGGTTTCAGCCGATCTTACCTGGTTTAATTATCTTGTTATCTTGATATATTAAACCTGCCCTTTATATCGAGATATTAACTTAGTAAAATATATTGAGCTTGTTGTCAAATCTGGTTAGGATTATCTTAACATTAGTTTGACAAGTTGTTTAATATATTTTGTTTATGATAATCTCTCTGTATAAAGTAGTATCGGAGTACTAGCCGATACATGTTAGATTTGCCTAATCGGCTATGCTATGAACTGGTATAATCTATGCTTCATAATGTATTTAGGCATAAGTGATTTATACTGTCTCGGCGCCCTGTCCGATCTATCCCAATCACTTGGTTTGAATATATTTTGAGGCTTAGATTATATTTTGTTGATATTTACAGCCGATTGAGTGGATTTAGCTTTATCTTGCTTAATCTGTTATAGCCGATTTAATGCATCTTGCATCGGCTCAATGCTCAATGATATGTCATCGGTAAACCAGCCGATCGGCTATCATTGGTGGATTTAACTGCGCTTTCTTTGTTTCTTATTGGTTGCAGGATCAAACCAATTGGCACGCCTAGAACCCGAAAAAGTAACTTTGCCCAACAATGAAGAGCCAGAGTCAAGTGCTGGGAAGGAAAAAGGGGTCAAGCAAGAGGAATCTCCTGAAGAACCCAGGAATTTGCAAGATCGGATCGACTATGCTGTGCATCATGCTTTGATCAACCAGTCAGGAGTGCTTGTCAACACTTTAACAAATATGATCAAGTCTGTGGTTGATGGTACTATTGCTGAACATCAAGCCAAAGGACCAATATTCTTACCAGATGGGGTCTTCCCGCAATACAGGCCGCTTATGACCAGCCAGCCAAAACCTGCCAATATAGCCCCAGGACAGCCGATGGCGTCAATATCGGCTACAGGTCAACAGGAGATACCAGCATCGGTACAGAAGCACGTAGAGTTTAATCATCATGTACTGGTCCGACAACAATCTCAGCATGTAGGGCATAACATACCTCAAATATCAGCTGAGCAAGTTGCAACTTTGTTCAATCCCAATCAGCCAGTTGCTCAGCCGATCATGCATACACCAGCAAGACAGCAAGTGCCAACCTTCCAGCAACAGGCTGCCAATACTCAATATGTTCCTAATCAACAAGATTTTAGTGCTCCACGAATGCCTCAGACCCACACAAGTGGTAATCTTAATTATCAATATCAACCTCATTCACCACAGGTGCAATATCGGCAGAAAACGTCTCCTCAGCCATATCATCAACCGCAGTATTACCAAGATGAGCCGATACAGCCACAGCATCAAGATGGGACTCGGCAGAAACCTTGGGCCGATATGATAGCTGATGTAATGAGAGAACAGTTTGGATTAAAGCCAAGGGATGATGACAACCTGTATCGGCATCCATATCCAGAGTATTTTGAAAGGGTGCCATTACCAAGCCGATACAAGGTTCCAGACTTTTCAAAGTTCTCAGGACAAGATAATGTATCAACTTATGAGCATGTTAGCCGATTTTTAGCTCAATGTGGTGAAGCATCGGCTACGGACGCTTTAAGAGTCAGGCTATTCCCTTTGTCTCTGTCTGGATCGGCTTTCACATGGTTTTCATCTTTACCTTACAATACTATTCACAGTTGGGCCGATCTGGAAAAACAGTTTCACAAATATTTCTACAGTGGGGTTCATGAGATGAAACTATCTGATTTGACAAGCATTAGGCAGAAACGAGAAGAGTCTGTCCAAGATTATATCCAGAGATTCAGGGAAGTCAGAAACAGATGTTACAGCCTGACATTGACAGATTCTCAATTAGCCGATTTAGCCTTCCAAGGTTTGTTAACCCCAATCAAAGAGAGGTTTTCGGCTCAAGACTTTGATAGTTTGGCTCATTTGGCCCAAAAGATAACAGCGCACGAACAAAGATTTCAAGAGGCCAATAGAGCATTCAAGAAGGTGAACTTCATTAATTCTTATGTTTCCGATTCTGAGGAAGAGGAGGTTCCCGAAGTAGCAGCAGCCGAGTGGGCAAGAAACAAGAAGGTGATTCCATGCCAATGGGTCAAGAGCTCTGGGAAAGAGGAAAAGTATGATTTTGATGTCAATAAGGCTGATAAAATTTTTGATCTTTTGCTTCGGGAGAAACAAATTCAGCTGCCTGCTGGTCATGTGATTCCATCGGCTGAGGAATTAGGGAGGAGGAAATACTGCAAGTGGCACAACACAGGGTCTCATAGTACTAATGAATGCAAAGTTTTTCGGCAACAGATCCAGGTAGCCATTGAACAAGGCAGGATAAAATTTGATGACTCCAAGAAGCCGATGAAGATTGATGGTAATCCTTTTCCTGTCAACATGGTTCATGCAAGTGGTAGGACAGCCGATAGAAGGGATAATCGGTTCAATAAGTTTGACTCTACAAGCATGATCAATAAATATCAAAAGAGATATGATCGGCAAGAGAGCCAATATTATGAGGATGATGATGGCTTTGATTCACATTGGAACTGCGAATTTTTCATATTTTGTTGGAACAAAGGCATGAGGTTACCATCGATAGAAGATTGCCCAGGTTGTTCTAATGCCGATGGAAATTATAATGAGAATTTTAGCCGATTTCGTCTTAAAGAAGATCGGCTGATGCAAAGGAAGTTGCCTGTTCATCAGAGGTTGGGCCCAATTCATCAAGATTATTTCCAGGAGGAGGATGCTGAAGATACTTCAAGAGCTCAATGGTGTCCTTCTGGGATTTTTTCCAAAAGTCAGAAGAGAAGGGTTCAGAGGATGAGGAGCAGGGAACAATTTCAGGAAGTTGAACAAGAGATCGATCATCGGCTGAAGAGAGCAAAAACAAAACAGGAATGGCGTGTTAAGAACAGAATAATACCAGCCGATGAGAGTAAAACCGATGAGGCAAGAAGGATAGTTAAAGGAAAAGCCATTGCTTCTTCGTCGGTCAACATGGTATTTGTGCTACCCGCAGAGTTTGGGGTTAATCAAGACAATGCGGACATCATGGAAGAATCTTGTGCCAGATGGGTATTGTCACCGGAACAGGCTGTTTTCGAGAAACCCGAAGGAACAGAGAATCGGCACCTTAAGCCATTGTATGTCAAAGGATTTGTTAATGGCAAGCCGATATCCAAAATGTTAGTTGATGGTGGGGCTGCAGTGAATCTAATGCCGTATGCGACGTTTAAGAAATTGGGAAGGAATTCGGAGGACCTCATCAAGACTAATATGGTTCTTAAAGATTTTGGTGGCAATCCTTCAGAGGCCAAGGGAGTTCTTAATGTAGAATTGACAATCGGCAGCAAGACGGTTCCTACTACATTCTTTGTCATTGATGGGAAAGGTTCATATAGCTTACTGCTTGGAAGGGATTGGATTCATGCTAATTGTTGTATTCCTTCAACCATGCATCAAAGCTTAATCCAATGGCAAGGTGACAAGATAGAGGTTGTTCCAGCCGACAGGTCAGTACACGTTGCTAATGCCGATTTATCTGTTTGGGAGATGGATGGAGTTGATTGTTTATCAGGAAAAATCTGGCAAGGGGATTATCTAAAAGTGTCTGATTGTGATATACAGCCGATCGGAGATGGAGAACCCCAATTGTTGCTTTGAGGGTGCTGTGGAGGGTCCCAATTTTTATACTGAAGATGCTGTAGATGATCTCGATGGCAAGTTAGGTCAGGGTTTTATGTCGGCTGACGAGTTAGAAGAAGTTGATATTGGGTCAGGAGATAGGTCTAGGCCGACATTCATCAGTAAAAATTTATTATCTGACTTCAAGATTAAGTTAATAGAGCTTTTAAAAGAATATAGCGATTGTTTTGCTTGGGAGTATTCTGAGATGCCAGGACTCAGCCGATCGATTGTTGAACATCGGCTTCCTATCAAGCCGGGATATCGGCCATATAAACAGCCACCTAGACGATGTAAAGCTGATATGTATGATGCGATTAAAGCTGAAATTACTCGTTTATATGATGCTGGTTTTATTCGTCCATGCCGATATGCTGAGTGGGTTTCTAATATAGTTCCGGTAATTAAGAAAAATGGCAAGCTTAGGGTTTGCATCGACTTCAGGGATTTAAATAAGGCTACTCCTAAGGATGAATACCCAATGCCGATTGCCGATCAATTGGTAGATGCTGCTTCAGGACATAAAATTATAAGTTTTATGGATGGCAATGCTGGATATAATCAGATTTTGATGGCGGAAGAAGACATTCACAAGACTGCTTTTAGGTGTCCTGGTGCAATCGGTTTGTATGAGTGGGTTGTCATGACTTTTGGGTTGAAAAGTGCTGGAGCTACATATCAAAGAGCCATGAATTATATCTTTCATGATCTGATCGGTTTATTGGTTGAAATCTATATTGATGATGTAGTGGTGAAATCTAAAGAGATTGTTGATCATATAGCCGATCTAAGAAAAGTATTTGAGAGAACAAGGAAATATGGCTTAAAAATGAATCCCACTAAGTGTGCTTTCGGTGTATCGGCTGGACAATTTTTAGGTTTTCTTGTGCATGAGAGGGGTATTGAAGTGCCGCAAAGGAGTATTAGCGCAATACAGAAAATCCAGCCTCCAGAAGACAAGAAACAGTTGCAATCTTTGATCGGCAAGATAAATTTTATCAGAAGATTTATTTCTAATTTGTCTGGGAGATTAGAGCCTTTCACACCTTTACTCAGACTTAAAGCCGATCAGGAGTTTACATGGGGGGCAGAGCAACAGAAGGCTTTGGATAATATTAAGAAATATTTAAGTTCTCCTCCAGTTTTGGTTTCTCCACAGAAAGGGGTGCCTTTCAAATTATACTTGTCAGCCGATGAGAGGTCAATCGGCTCGATCCTAATCCAGGAGTTCGAAGGTAAAGAGAGGGTAATCTTTTATTTAAGCAGAAGACTTTTGGATGCAGAGACCAGGTATTCTTCAGTGGAGAAGTTGTGCTTATGCTTGTATTTTTCATGTACAAAGTTGAGGCATTATTTGTTATCCAATGAATGTACTATAATTTGTAAGGCCGATGTGGTTAAATATATGCTATCGGCTCCAGTATTGAAAGGAAGGGTTGGAAAGTGGATTTATGCCTTAACAGAATTCGATCTCAAGTATGAGTCACCTAAAGCTATTAAGGGGCAAGCTATAGCCGATTTTATCGTAGAACATCGTGATGATTCGATCGGCTCAGTGGATATTGCGCCTTGGACGTTATTTTTTGATGGATCAGTTTGTACTCATGGTTGCGGCATCGGTTTGGTTATTATATCACCAAGAGGGGCAAGTTTTGAATTTGCTTTTACCATCAAGCCATATGCTACAAATAATCAAGCTGAGTATGAGGCAGTTCTCAAAGGTTTGCAACTTTTGAAGGAGTTTGAAGCCGATGCTATTGAAGTCATGGGTGATTCATTGCTGATAATTAGTCAACTGGCCGGAGAATATGAATGCAAGAATGATGTATTGATGGCTTATTATGAAAAGTGTCGGGCATTAATAGATGAGTTTCGGCTAGTGACGTTGAGATATGTTCCTCGGGAGCAGAATTTAGAGGCTAATGCTTTGGCTCAGGGGGCATCGGGATACAAGCCGATGATGACAGATGTTGAGATGGGGATTGTTACAATTGCAGCCGATGATTGGAGATATGATGTGTTTCATTACTTGAAGAATCCTTCTCAATCGGTTTCAAGGAAATTGAGGTATAAGGCTTTGAGATATGTCTTGTTAGATGATGAACTGTATTATCGGACGATTGATGGGGTGTTGCTGAAATGTCTAAGTGCTGATCAAGCCAAGGTTGTGATGGGAGAAGTACATGAAGGTATTTGTGGTACTCATCAATCGGCTCATAAAATGAAGTGGTTACTTCGAAGAGTTGGGTATTTTTGGCCGACAATGTTGGAGGATTGCTTCAGATATTACAAGGGATGTCGAGATTGCCAGCAATTTGGATCCATTCAGAGAGCACCAGCATCGGCTATGAATCCAATAATCAAGCCGTGGCCGTTCAGAGGCTGGGGAATTGATATGATCGGCCAGATCAATCCACCGTCGAGTAAAGGACATAAGTATATATTGGTAGCAACCGATTATTTTACAAAGTGGGTGGAAGCCATTCCATTGAAAAAAGTTGATTCTGGGGATGCAATTCAGTTCGTTAAAGAGCATATTATATACCGATTTGGTCTTCCACAAACAATTACGACTGATCAAGGATCTATTTTTGTGTCAGATGAGTTTGTTCAATCTATGGAGAGTATGGGAATCAGATTGTTGAATTCTTCACCATATTATGCGCAAGCTAATGGATAGGCAGAAGCATCTAACAAAAGCTTGATTAAGTTGATTAAGAGGAAGATTGCCGATTTTCCAAAGCAGTGGCATAACCGATTGGCTGAGGCATTATGGTCTTATCGGATGGCTTGTCATGGGTCAATTCAAGTTCCTCCATATAAGTTAGTCTATGGGCATGAAGCAGTTTTGCCATGGGAGCATGTCATCGGCTCAAGGAGGATTGATTTACAAGATGAATTGACAGCCGATGACTATCATAATTGTCACACCCTGAAGTTTTCCTAAATCGTAAAAATCGAGTTTAATAATTTATCGGAGAAATTGTTTAATTAATCTGGAGAAAAATCCAATTAATTAATGCATTAAAGAAGTGGAAATGGCAAGGTGGAATTTTTCTTGAGTTCCCCATGTCAAAATACATTAACAGGATTTTTAGTGGAATTTTCAGAGCCCTGGAAATAATTTTAAACCAATTAAAATCAAATTCGGAAATTGTTTAATCCCAGGAAAATCCTTTTTCCTTCCTTTTTCTTTTTCTTTTCTTTTTCCTCTTCTTCTTCCTTTCGGGCCGTCGGCCCAGTCCGGCCGCGCGCCGCGCGCCCTCTCCCCCTCCCGCTGGGCCGGCCCAGCCGGCCTTCTTTCCTTGCGCGCGCCCCTCCTCTCTCGCGGGCCGGCCGCAGGCCGAGGCCCGCTAGCGCCGCAGCCCAACCGCGCAGCCCGTTCGGCCTCCCCGGCCCGGACCACCGACAGGTGGGCCCCACCTGTCGGGGTCGTCTCCCTCCTCCGGCCGGCGGATCCGGAGGGGAGCAACCGCCGACGCCGCCGCTCCCGCCCACTTCCCCGCGCCCGCGCGCTCCGCACGCGCGTGCGCTCCCGCCGCGCCCATCCGCGCCCCACTCCGCCCGCAACCGCCGCACGAGAGGGCGGGATTTTTTTCCCCCGGCCGTCTCTCTCTCTCCTCTCTCTTCCCCACTCCGGCGTGGAATTCGGGCCGTCCCCGGCCACGTCCGCCCCTCCCGCTCCTACAAAAACCACCCCCGCGTCCTCCTCTCTCTTTTTCCCCATTTCCGCCGCCGCTCCCGAGCTCCCTAGCGCCGCCGCGCCGTTGAACCCGTGCGCCGCCGCCTCCGCAGTCTCCGGCCGCCGCTCTCCACCGCTTGCGTCGTCCCCGAGCCGCGCCGACGCCGCCGTCGCGCTCGCCGACCGCCTCCGCCCCTCGGCCGTGTCTCCGCACCGCCATTCCGCCGCCGGACGCCGCCCTCGCCGTCGTCATCTTTTTCTCCGGCCGAGCCCGGTGAGAAATCTTCCCCCTTCTCCCCTTCCTCTCTTTTTCCCCGGCCGTGCCGTCCCCTTCCCGCGCGAGCGACGCCCTTGTTTCGCCCCGCGCGCCGTCGCACGGCGCCGGCGCCCTTGCGCCGCCGGCCGCCCGGCGCAGTTAAATCCACCAATGATAGCCGATCGGCTGGTTTACCGATGACATATCATTGAGCATTGAGCCGATGCAAGATGCATTAAATCGGCTATAACAGATAAAGCAAGATAAAGCTAAATCTACTCAATCGGCTGTAAATATCAACAAAATATAATCTAAGTCTCAAAATATATTTAAACCAAGTGATTGGGATAGATCGGACAGGGCGCCGAGACAGTATAAATCACTTATGCCTAAATACATTATGAAGCATAGATTATACCAGTTCATAGCATAGCCGATTAGGCAAATCTAACATGTATCGGCTAGTACTCCGATACTACTTTATACAGAGAATTATCATAACAAAATATATTAAACAACTTGTCAAACTAATGTTAAGATGATCCTAACCAGATTTGACAACAAGCTCAATATATTTTACTAAGTTAATATCTCGATATAAAGGGCAGTTTAATATATCAAGATAACAAGATAATTAAACCAGGTAAGATCGGCTGAAACCCCGACGCTATCTCTATTAGCAATCAAGACAGCTAGAAACTATGGTTCTAAACATGATTTAGTAGGTCAAACCTAACTGATGCAGCACCAAATATGTAAAGAAACATAATGTCTAGATGATCAAGCGATGAAAACCTTTTCGAGATGGTAGATATATTGTATAATCTAGATCAACAGCAATATATAACCCTATCGGTTGCTTTTCTGAGAAACAAACACCAACCGATCTAAGTTATATATTGATATCAATTCAGATTATACAATATATATGATAACTCGACGATTCACACAAACAGGATCAGAGTGTCATAAAGATGGAAGCACTAATCCCGAGAGCGCAAGCCGCCATAACAAGTTTTACCTCTTGCTGGAGATCGAAACCGATGCAGCCCAACTCGAAAGCAAGAACTCGTCGAAAACAATGAAAGAGTAAAGGTGGCGATGCGCCGAAGTTGTTGTATTGATCTTTTTTTTTCTTTACACGAACCTGGGTTTAATTTATACCCAGAACTCCACAATAAGTCCTTATCGGACACGATTCTTATCTCTATTACAACTCATATTAAAGACAATTCCCTAATACAAACTCTAACCGACAGTATCTATTAGGAAACTAACATTATATCCTAAGTAATAGATACAATTCCCTTCTTCGGACCCAATCCGTATGTGGGAATCCTCATGAAGCTCACCAACCGAACCCGACAAAGACTCTGTTATCCTCTCGTCGGAATCGGCTACATCGGCTATCCTTGTCCGACTCTGTCTCAGCCGATGGTCACAATAGCCGACTCGGTCACCAGCCGATACACACCGTAGCCGATTCGGTCACCAACCGATTCTTGCTCTGTTTTGGTAACCGCCAGCTTCCTCCAAATCCGCTTCGATTCTATCTTCAGATCCAATATTTGATTTACCAAATTTGGTCGTTAACACATGCCCCCCAAGTCCGCGATATTTGGAATGTTGCGGATTTGCTTGAATCCTCTCCGAATCGATCTAGGGTTCTGTTTCTATTTCAACCGTTATCACACACCTTCTTTAAATAGCAACCACCGCTTGAAGGTTTTCACGCCGTTACTCCCGTTTTCATCGCCTCAACCGTAATCGCCTCCAACTCTTGCAATAGCTTCATCGGATTCTCCGGCGACCACGTAGACGATTCCCTCGTCAGCAACAACTCCATCTCCGACGATGTCGTCTTCCGCAGCTCCCTCAAGCGCTCCGGTCATCGAGTTCCCTGAGGTAACCCCATCAGCCGAATCCTCTTTCTACTCATAGATTAGTTTTTCTTCGTAATTTATTTCTTCTCCCCTTTCTTTTCTGTAGCATCTCTCCCACCAAGTTGCAATCCCAAGCCTGGTTCATCCCAATCGGTACTTCTTGGGCCCAATCGGTAACAAAGATCCCACAGAAATCATCAGTGCCGAGACAAACAGGATCCCCTTTAAGTTAACCAACCCTAGTTTGAACCACTGGACCAACACTTTTAAATCCTGGCCATCGGCTGTCAAGACTTGGTCTGAATGGTATAAGAGGATGTCGGCTAGCAAACAAACTCACTGGGAAGAAATCGGCATCGCTCAGTGCTTAGCCCTAACCATAGCCGATTTAGCCAAAGATGAACCCATGCTATCGGCTGCCAGCTATTTTTGGTCCAACACCTTGAATGCCTTCCTCTTCAACCAAGGACCAATGAGCCCAACCCTTCTGGACATCACTATGATAACTGGGCTAGACATTACCTCATCGGCTAACCCTATCAGCTTGAACAGCAAAAACCAATATATTTTCAAAACCAGAAGCATTGGAGGCTGGAATGGATTCATCTCTCTGAATATGGGATCTGGCCCTGTCACTCCTAAAGAACACGCAGCCTTCCTCTTGATGTGGCTGGAAAAGTTTTTGTTTTGTGGTTCAAGCTGCGGTCCAACCACCAACTGGCAACATATAGCCGAAGCTCTAGTCAACAAAAAGCAATTCCCACTAGGCAAATACCTCCTGGGTTATTTATATCAGACTTTGAGCAATGCATCGGCTAAGCTTGCTACCAACTCAGTAATCGGCACAGGTGGACCTTGGTGGCTATTGCAGTTATGGCTTAATCTGCATACAATCAAAATTGCCAAGAGACCAGCCTTGCCCGAAGCTGATTTTCCCTTGGTTGAGCCGACCAAAGATGACGACGGAGACGAGGTCACAACCAGAAGATGTATGTCATTCGGGGAGGCAGCATCTTCATATCCCGGATCAGAATTATCAGCTGAACTCTTCGTCGACTGGTTCGGCAACTTTTATGATGGATTTCCAAAAGATTCCAGAAATTGGTTTGCATATGAATTCTCTGCAGATTTTGAATTGCCAGCCGATTTCAGATTTGATGAAATAAACTCTGAAAAATTTGAGAAATCCAGAGAAGTTTTTACAACGGCTATCACCCCCTGTATCCTTCCTGTTGGCATCCATCAAGGCAGGAACATCCAGATATCTTATGAATTCTATCACCCTATGAGCGCTGCCAGACAAATGGGAATGGGGCAGTTGCCAATCGGCTTGTTCTTTTCAGAAAAAATCCAAGCCAGAGGAGAAATCTCATTGGCTCTGATGATGGACAGATTATTAAGCATAGAAGGACCTCCCCTTGGAAGTTTGGAAAACATTGAGTTGGCTATGCTAAGGAGCTCCACTTTTGATCAATGGTGGATTGAATGGAAAAAACATCTTTTTCACCAATCGGCTTCCATGTATCTGACTGACATCATTCCAGACATGATTCCATAGGTAAACACACTTCTTTTTCAATACCCTTATCGATAGCCGATTGTCTTTAGAAAATAACTTAACCCCTTTTCTTCTTTTGTTTGCAGACCACAGAGTCTTCTCCTCCTCATGTCAGCAGAAGCGGAGTCAATATCAACTATGCTGCTGGAATTCTCCCCAACGGTGGTGGATTGGCTCCTTCAACCATCGGCTATAATGCCCCCAAGACATCTTCCCTGCTCCATGGACAAACACGTGAGCCGATTCCCTCTGAAGCTGGTAAGAAGAAAAGGACCAGGTCATCGGCTATCGATCCACCGGCTATAAAGAAGAAAGCCACCAAAAAGCAGAGAAACATAACAGCCAATGATCCAGATGAAGAAGATATAGAAAAAGC